>JAUTXW010001725.1:5000-359495 GCA_030620095.1 Kuschelorhynchus macadamiae
CGGTAGGGGTTCAAACTTTACCTGTTACCAACTGCAATTGCCAACCTAACGTATTCTCCCAAAAACATTCCAAGATTTTAGTAATTATCTTTGGTGATAGTTTAGAAAAAAACTACTATGTTTTTCGGATCAATTTTTTTTCAGAAATGTACCTATATGTATGCTCTCCAATTTGAGTATTTTGGAATTTGACGAAATTACTTCTGAGCATAGAAAAGCTCAAGGTTAGTACCACTATTGTTTTCGAAAAATTACTAGACATATAAACATATTTTTTTTTTACTTTTAAAGGCTAAAATGAAAAATTCAACATACTCAATTTAATTTAGAAGTGTTTTAGAAGATATGTGTTAAACTCTCATCCTTAAATTTCTTTTTATAACTTTGCAGACTATCACAGAAAACAACTTATTTTTGGTCATTTTACGCGATATTTTCTCAATGCTAATTGACTGCAACTGCCCCCTTAATGTTAGTTTTCTTGTTTGCTATTCTTCAGCCTTGCCGGGCGAAAATCTGATCCTCGACCGACCAAATTATATATAGAATTTTTAATATGTTCCGGGTTTCTCGAATGTAAAATATTTAGGTTATACATTAGAAAATTAAAATTCGGGGTTCAAAAATAATCGGTAAAAATTAGTTTTTTAACAGCATGTGAAACATTATGTGACTTCCGGTTTAGCCGCAATCCACCATGAATTTTGAACTTTAAACGAAATACCCTGTTCGTTTAAAGTTATTTAAACGGCGACGTTCTGAATACAAACCACCCTCACTTGTAATTTAAGAGTCCCAAAACCATCTAATTTAAGTTTAAAGTTAAGAAAAAAATACAATTTGACGAATATATTCATTATATTAATTTTCATGGGGGCTTTAATATGAAAACATCGATTTTGTTTAAATTAATCAGTTTTTTTAACACTTTAGTAATAGTTTAGGCAGTGTCAAAATAACTTAGACGATTTAATAACACCTTAAATTTTATGTTTGATTTAGGTCTAGAGTATCAAGACTAAATTGTTTAGTCGAAAATTTATAGGTGACCATGAATGGTGGAAAAAAATTAATGGAAATGTTGCCTTATGGCGGACTCAAACGAATGTATATGAAAAATCCACAAATAATTGTGCATTTGGCAAGTATCCAAAATGCTCGATCACACTACTTGTGTATTTGAAAAATATTTAAACGCATTTGCACATCACCGTTTGACTTGTGCCATGTTTACCGATAACCGATGGCAAATAAACACCATCATGCCGAATATTGATACAAGTAGACCGATATGACAATTTTTTACAAGTGACGATTAGTTGTTAAGTACATCAACCTTAACAACCTCCATCCGGACAACTGTACTCTAGTGTGATATTAGCAATACGTCAGTATGAAGAGTATTAAAGAAACACTCTTATATCAGTCCACGAGGGAGAAAAAGAACGAAGAATGAAATATTGAAACTGGTTTTTGGAACGATATTCTGGAGATCCAAGGTTCCCTTTTTAAAGTTTTATTCAGGTGGGAGCAGGGTTACCAATGAGGATTGTTCCATCGGAAGGATAAAAATTGTAATGTAATGTAATGCAGGAAGGAAATTTTCAAAAAAGTTTTGGTTTTAATTGGTAGTTAGGAATGGGGGGGGAAGGAAGAATTATGGGCCAATTGATAACATAGTACATCATATTGAGAACAAATAATGTTTAATAGTTTTTAATAAGTGTTGCCTGTTCAAAATAACTTGTTATAGATTTAACTTTGGCGGATTTAACAAGTTTGACCATTTAAAAATTGGTGACCAAAAATATATAAAATCAAACGTCAAAAATCTTTAAAAAGACGTATTAACTAATAAAATACAACAACAAGACTTATCATGCTAATCCTGTAACACCGAATAACAGGCGCGAAATTCAAAATTAAACAAAATTATTAAACATACAGTTTTATTTGTGCAGTGCTATTACTGCAGTTAGTTGATAGCGTGATCGATGATCTGCACTAGTTTTGTTTTGTATACAGTATAATTATATTTATTTTTGTCTGAATTTGATGTTTCACTTAATCATTTATTTTTTTTATATCCTTTATTTTATAAATATGAAAATATATTTAAGTACATAATTTAGTTTTCATAGGGGATTCAAATTATTCAAACTTTGGGAACCAAAACCTTACCATTCCCAAAAAAAGTTGATCACATATAATTACTTACTCGTAGCTCTACTGGTGGGTCTTGGCTGAACCAGCAACTTACCTGCATGTGTCCCGGTCTGCCAGGGTCCCTAGCAGTTTGCAGTGCCCAGCTTTCGCAGGTCGGACGCGATGTTGTCGCGTTGGTCTTGGCCTATTGGCCATTTTCCTATCGATGGTTTGTGATCTATCATGCGAATAAATTTCCCTTCCAGTTGTTACCGTACATTTCTTATCTATTTTAATCGTTGCGATTTAACTTGGTTTACCAGATTGGTCTTGTTGTATAATCGTCTCAATTCTGTATCTGTTCTTATCTGAAATCTTTGTGTCTATTGGGGTTTCGCTGGCACGTATATTTTCCTAAGTATTTTTATTTCAAATCTCCAGTGTCACGGTTTTAATGTCCACGTCTCACTTTCATACAAATTGACTGGTCTGATGACCGTTGGATCTATAAATATCTTTAAGGGCGTAGAAGAAGCTGTTGGCAGATTTATGGCGTTCTTTTAGTTGTTCATTAATGTTATTTTTAGATGTTATCGTCAAACCAAGATACTAAAACTGTATAATTTTCCGGAAGTTACACATCCATGGTGACGTTTTGACCTACTCTAGCATTACAACATGCATATATTTGATTTTTGCATAATTTGGTTTCAGTCCAATGTTAGCTGCTTCTCGCTCTGGCTTAATAAACATTTTTTTGACTTTATTGAGGCCTAGTCCCAGCACGTCAATGTCATCGGCAAGGCATGTAATATAATAATATAAGAGACATTCGTTCTAAAGAGCTTATGACTTTTTTAGAGCGATATTAGGGAGTGGGAGATAAAGCATCACCCTGTTTGAGTTCTGTGTTAATATGGAGTACGTCTGATAGATTATTTCCTACCTTCACTCTGCTTCTCGAGCCCTCTACACACATTTGTGTAAGCCGAATAATTCCATATGGAAGACCAAACTCCGACATTATTTTGCCTCCCTTACGCTATCATAGACCTGTTGGAGATCTATAAATAGTTGAAGTAGATGTTTATCGAACAACATTTGCCTGATTATAAAAAGTTGATCTGTTAGCTCTAAAAATACATTGACACCTTCCTATTATTTCCTCTATAAATGGGGAAATCTTTGACAGGAGATTATTTGATAGAACTTTGTAAATTAGTTTTATTATAGTTCTCGCAAATTCTTCTATCACTTTTTTATGGAGCGGTGTTGGTAGTGGTTTTTTGACAAACAAAATGGTTTCTTTTTGCCACTTTATTGGACTTCTTTCTTTGGGTATAGGATTATTGGCAAAATCAAACAATGGCATTAACTTGACGTTTCGCCTATCATAGTAGTCTTTCTTAAAAATTGCTCATTCCGTTATTTTTTTTTTTGGTATATATGGCTTTCCTTACCTATCTACAATTAATTTAAAAAACATTTAGTGGTCTAATTATAAAATGACATTTACAATTTTTCTAAAACTGATTTAAAATTTTATATTATTGACAATAATTATTACAAAATTAATAAACTAAGGTTACATACCTCGAAAAATACATGTTGATTATTTATTTATATTTGAATGATAGGTAGCAAGTTAGTGGTTTGCCAGGCAACTAAAAAATTATTATTAAAAACTACTCATTCAATTTATCTCAAATTTTGCAAAAACATCAAGTATTATGTTGGAATCAACTGGTAACATTTGGGTGCGAATCCAAGATGGCGGAACAAAATGGCGGCTTCTAAAATTTTTAAAGATTCAGCCTGAAAAACTGCCTAATGGTTTGATTTTAAATTGTGTGCCATAACTAATTGTGGTATAGAGATCAAGAATTAAAATAGTGGTACTAATTCAAGATGGCCGAACAAAATGGCGACCAAATAAAATGTTTATAATTGTGAAAAACTCACCCTCTCAGTTTTACGCATTTTTACGTATTAGCGTTGCTAATGCCAAAAATAAGTTTTATCAACTCCGTCAGTCTTTATGTCTGCCTGTCAGTTCCCGGCATAGCTTAAAGACTATTTACCCAATTGACTT
Source organism: Kuschelorhynchus macadamiae (assembly GCA_030620095.1). Lineage (NCBI taxonomy): Eukaryota > Metazoa > Arthropoda > Insecta > Coleoptera > Curculionidae > Kuschelorhynchus > Kuschelorhynchus macadamiae. The sequence continues at coordinate 9,238 of JAUTXW010001725.1, forward strand.
TAACTGTTGGTCAAAAATTAAGGGTCATATGAGGATCGCCTGGTAAGATTTTGATAAAAATCTAATATGGCGAAATAAAATAGCGGCTTAGTGAAATGTTAAAAAAATTATTATTACAAAACTACTCATCCAATTTATCCCAAATTTTGCAAATTTTATTGGAATCAACTGGTAACATTTTGATGCGAATCCAAAATGGCGGAACAAACTCCGTCGGTCCGTCTGTCGGTCTTTCTGTTTGCTTAAAGACTACTTACTCGATTGACTTCACATTTTGGTCAAAAGTAAGGGTCATGTGGGGATAACCTGTTAGGATTTTGGTAAAAATCCAATATGGCGAAACAAAATGGCGGCTTAGTGAAATGTTAAAAAAATAATTATTAAAAAACTACTCACCCAATTTATCTGAAATTTTGAAAAAAAAACATCAAGTATTATGTTAGAATCAACTAGTAACATTTTGGAACGAATCCAGGATGGCGGAACAAAATAGCGGCCTAATAAGATATTTAAAAATTAAGCCAGAAAAACAACTTAACAGATTGATTTCAAATTGTGTGCCATAGCTAATTGTAGTATAGGGGTCAAGTAGTAAAATTGTGGTACTAATTCAAGATGGCGGAACAAAATGGCTACCAAATAAGTGTTTGTAATTGTGAAAAAAATCACCCTCTCAGGTTTCACATATCGTCACGTTTAACGTCTCTAGAAGCAAAAAAATATGTTTCATCAATTTCGTCGGCCCATCTAGTGTCTGTCGGTCTGTCTGTAAGTTCACGGAATAGCTTAAAAACTACAACTTCAAATTTTGATAAAAAATTAAGAGTCATATGGGGATGATCTGGTAATATTTTGGTAAAAATCAAGTATGGCAAAAACAAAATGGCGGGCTAGTGAAATGTTAAAAAAATTATTATGAGAGCTACTTGTGGAATTTAGTATTATGTCGGAATCAACTGGTGAAATTCAAGATAGCCGAACAAAACGAAAAAAAACTATTTAATGATTTCAAATTGTGTAATATAACTAATTGTGGTATAGGGCTCAACTAGTAAAACTGTGTTACTAATTCAAGATAGCGGAACAAAATTGCGGGCAAAACAAATTTTTCTAATCGGGAAAAATTACCCTCTCAAGTTTTACATATCTTCACGTTTTAGCATCCCTAGACGCCAAAAAACATGTTTTATCAATTCCGTCAGTCCATTTTTCTGTGAGTTCGCGACATTGCTTAAATACTACTTACCCGATTGACTTCAAATTTTGACCATAAATTAAGTGTGATGTGTGATGACCTGGTAATATTTTGGTAAAAATCCATTATGGTTGTACAATGTTAAAAAAATTGTGTTAAAGTGGTGTATTATTTTGGGGTTAAGATCCAGTAAAAAAACAAGTATTTTTTAAATTGTCGACTTTTCGGAACTTAATTTGTGCATCCTCAGGACACATATAGATTCTATATCCTGCATGAATCCTATATTATCAGTCTTTACCTAGTCCGTTGGTCCGCAGATATTTCCCAAATATTATGTTTTTATGGTTTTCGTTAACGATTCTCTTATTGTTAAGTTAGAGCGTATTATTTGTGGTCATAGTCCAGTAAAGAAACAAAAGGCTTTTTTAACTTGTCAACGTTTCGTAACTTTATTGTTGCATCCTTAGTACACATATAGATTCTATATCCTGCAAGAAACTCATATTATCATTCTTTACCTACTACGTTGGTCGGCAAATATTTTCCAGATATTAAGTTTCTAAACGGTTTTCGTTAAAGATCCTCTTGTTTTTATGTTACAATGGTGTATTATTAGCAGTTATTTTTTTCAAAATTGTCGACCTTTCACAACTTTATTGTTGCATTCTAGATTGCATATCCTGCATGAAACGCATATTATCAGTCTTTAACTACCCAGTTGGTTCGCAGACATTTCTCAGATATTAAGTATTCGTTAGCGATTTTTTTGTTGTTAGAGTGGTGTATTATTTGGAGGTTGGAAATATCTGCAGACTAACGGAGTAGATAAAGACTGACAATATGGGTTTCATGTAGGATATACAATTTATGTGTCCTAAGTATGCAACAATAAAGTTGCGAAACGTCGACATTTTAAGGGCTTTAGTTTTCTTACTAGGTCCTAACCCCAAATCATACACCACTTTAAGATAACAACAAGAGGATCGTTAACGAAAACCAGTTAGAAACTTAATATCTGTCGTTATATATATATATATATATATATATATATATATATATATATATATAACGTTATGTGTCATTGTAAAAAAAACTTATTGAATTTATTTTAAATTAGGCCCAAAAGTCAAGTGTGGCATAGGTAGAGAAAATGGTAAAATACTGGTAGGAATCCAATATGATGGAACAAACAAAAATAAAAAGAGAGTATATGTAACACCCACACACACATATAATAACGGCCGGCTGCAGAAAGCTCAATTAAAGTTTAGAATGTTTAACGAAATGTCAAATTTGACAGCGCGATCCTAGATTTCTATAAGCAGCTTGTGAAATCCGAAAGCTCGGTTAAATATTCTAAACAGCGGAGGTTAGTGATATTTTATAACATTTTGAAAAAGCCTTTTGAAGTCAACATCTAAATTTACAAGCTGATTTCAAAATCTTCAAAATGTCTAATTTAGAGAAAATGATGATTTTGGTAGCACATATGGAATTTGCTACTGTTAGTTGCACAGTTACTAGGATTTATATTACATATTAATATTAATTAATTCTAATTGGGTGGGAGGGAGCTATTGAAATCAAAATTGATTTTAATTATTAAGATTTGTATTTGTTATGATGTTTTTTTAATGTATTAAACTTTGGAATTCAATCACAACTTGCTGTTTAAATTTTTAGAATTAGTTATATTCATAACACGAAATTAAATTATTATAGCTACTCCCCCTTATGTTCCGTCCTGTTGAACTCGTCCAAGATTTTATCACTTTATTCCTATACCGAGTGAATTAAATAGGAAGTTTTTTTTTTAGTTATTCAACATTTTATTTAGGCGGCTAACTAAAATTTGAAGTCTATATCGTAAATATTTTTTTACATATGCTACAAAGTGACAGACATATTTAGAGGCCGATAGATAGGCCGACGGTCTATGTTTTTTGGCATCTATGGACCCTAAAATGTGAAGATTTTTAAGAACCAGGAAGGGTGATTTTTTCACGATGACAAATATTTTGACTGGCCACCATTTGCTCCGACATCTTGAATTCGTATCAGTTCATCTCTATATCACACGTAATTCTTGCACAAAATTTGAAGTTAATCTAATAAGTAATTTTTTAAATATTTTATAAAGCCCCTATTTTGTTTCGCCATCTAAGATTCGCACCACGTAATATTTGATTTTTGTACAAAAACTTGAAGCAAATACATCAAATACTTTTTTAGTAATAATTTTTTTAACATTTTACTAGGCCGCTATTTTGTTCCGCCATATTGGATTATTATTAAAATGTAAACATTTCAGTACCTTATGCCCTCGAAATTTCTACCAAAATTAGAAGTCGATCGAATAAGCAGTTTTTTATGTATGTCGCGCCCAGGCAGAACGACAAACAGACCGACAGACTAAAGGAAAATTTTCGGCATCTACCTTAAAACGCAAAGATCTGCATAAATCTGGATGGGTGATTTTTTACGATTACAACACTTTCTTTTACGAGGGAACTAACGAGCCAATATAAGAAAATAAGTAAATCATTTCTACGCATGTAGTTATGGTGTAGAGAATGCTAAAATTTTCTGACTTTACAAAGAGAAACTCAAATTTACCTGTTAGTTAAATGGTTAAGCATTTTGCAAAACTGCACATAGTGCGGTTACCGAAGTAAAATTCGTGCAAGAAAGCTTTGTACGTAAGCAAAATAGTAAGTTTTGTGAAACACTAGTGATTTATCACATAGTTTCTTTCTATTAAGAAGAGACACCTTTTTCTTGACCTATTGCATTATCTTGAATTAGAGGTATTGTCTAAAGAATAACTACGAAATAAATTTCTTATTAATTTAATAAACTACGCCCGATTACCTTTTTGATCTTGAGAAATTCGTTGCAGACCTTTGCGTTTAAACCTGAATGCATTACTTCAGACTGAATAATTTTTCTCGCCAGAATTGTTATGAAATAAATTATAACAATTAGTTTATTAAAAGAAAAAACACTGGCGATCTTTTTGATTTCAGTGCCTCTTAAGATGGCGATACTATTATTATATTTGTGCGTTACATTATTATTTAATTTATAATAGAAACTGTTTTCTTTAGTTACAGTCTCCATGTATTTTCAGGTTTTCCAGTGTTCGTGAATAGTACTGTTGTGTATATAATAGCTGTGGTTATAATATGGTTCAGCTTATATTTTTATGTAGGGGAGGGAATGAAAACATCTACATTGAAGACTTTCTATCTCAAATCCTTAGAATTGTTGTATTCGGTTTGTCTCTAAGCTCCGAATTCGTAATAGTATCAATCAATAGATTTTTACACTATCGGTGGCAAGTGTTATAGGTATAGTAAGTATTGGTTATACGGTTTTCATTGCTTATTGATTGGCCTTTATTTTTAGTCTATATGTTTCAACTTCAGACTGAGATGGCCACTTTTTAATTTAAGCCGAGATGGGTTATGTTCATTTCAAGAGGTTTTTATTAGTTAAATTGATAAGTGACGCAGTATATTTTCCATGAAGCAATTTACTCATTTTCGACTCCTTGCTAAAGTTTCAGCAGAAGAGCTGAAAGCAGTATAATTTTGATATGGGCTGCACATTTCTATATGTAGAGCGCATTGGAAAATACGGACATAAGTATGTAGTCTTGTTATTTGTTAGTTTTCGGCATCTCAACATTAATAAGCCTGATTCACCTCTTTTTTCAGGAAGATATACCCTAATACCGGAAGCTTTATTTTTATCTTATATCATCAGTTGCTTCTAAACTAGTTTTTGTCCATTGAACAGTATTGCACATATTGTATTATATGACATTTAATATTAAGTTATGTTTTTAATGCTACTTATTACATTGTTTTGAATGATGGACGAGTGATTTGTAATGGTAACTTGACTGACTTTTAAGAAACTGTAAATCTTTTTGTCAGGTAATGTAAATAATTCCGATTCATTTATACATTTAGAAATATCACACTTCTGAATTCCATTTTTTTTACGTAAATGGATGTCATAGTGCAAGTTCGAATCCCATTTTAAGATCTTTGGTGATTGCAGATCTGATGGTAGATCTAGTCTGGAGTTTCTTTTTCTATTTCTGATGATTTTAGCAGGATGTTTCATTTCGAACTCCAAACGTTTTCTCAGGAATTAACAAGAATATCAAAATTTGATAAAACATTTTATTTGATAGGATAAAATGTAATTATTTACGGCTAAAATAAAAAAACTTGACCTCTTTATACGAGTCGCGCGGCAAGTGATTCAAAACAACTGCAAAAGTTTAAAAGTATCAGATTTCACTTTTTTCGTTTGCATCAGTTTGATTTTTATACTAGACGTATAGGGTTAATCACTTACATTTGAAATGCCAATTTCTCATAAATTAACGGGAATATCAAAATGTAGTAAAACCTAGTTTTGGAGTATATATTTTTAATAATAACAAATTTTATCTACTTTTTGTCTCTTGTCTTAAATCGTATCTTGATATGAATCAAAGTAAATAAAAAGATACCAAAAAGGCCAATACTTATTTCAGAAGAAATCATTATTCTATTAAGAGAGCATAGCATTAAAATTAAATTTTGCTTTAATAGAAATAGACCTAGATTTGGAATTTAAACTTTCAAAGTGTTTGTACTGCCTGTACTGATAACAGCGTCAGTTTTCATTTATCTTTAAATAATTACATTTTACTCATTTAAGTAACCTAATTTTACCAAATTTTAAAATCACGTTTTAATCATCAGCGTTTAAAATTAAAGTGAAAAAAACTTATATATGTCACTAACCACTATAGTAATCAAGTTAGTGCAAATAATAAAAATGTTCTAGGAATAGACACATTTTTAAAATTTGATATTGTGATGCGTCAATTTTGTTTTAGCCGTAAGCAATTACGGTTTACCCCATCTAAGAAATCGTTTTTACCAAATTGTGACACACTCGTTAACTTTCTAGAAAACAGTTTTTGTACATATAGTAATGTATAATAATTACATTCGCAATTTCTCAACCTGCGTCTTAAAGAACTTAAAGCAGCATTAAAGGGATGATATAAATAGAATAAATACGCATACGATGATTTTCTTGAGTACAACCAAAGATTAATTTCTGAAACCTTCCTATTAACAGCAACTGAAATCATGAAATAAATTTTAATGGAAAGAATTCTTTAGGAGATTACTTAAAAGACGTGCTTTATGCATTTAGCGCTTCATATCATTCCTTTTTGATCTGTTCAACAGGAAAAAAAGTGTTTTGTGAACTTTGAATATGGTTTAATGATGCTCGAAATGCGTAGGATACTGACAGCTTAAGAGGAAAATGAATGCTTTCATTCATTTTTAATTATTTTAATGATCCTTTGCGTTTAGCAAATAAGTACTCATTTGAACAACTAGATAAACCTATAATATTTTTGTCATTTCAAATAATAGTCCTTTCAAAGAATTATCTATTAAATACTTTATAGTCCAGAAATAGACATAATACTAGATTATAGGGTCTATTATTGACGAATGAAGCTGATTTTTTTTTACAGTAAAATTTCAATTATTATATGGTTTTTTAGGTTTAACTTTCTCTTCTATCTCACTGTCAAACAAATAATTTTTAAAGGTAAATAGAAAAATTAACAGTTTGTAACTGCAAGGGTTTTTGGGTAATTCTATGGCTACTGCAGGACAAAAATACTCCTTACTTCAATTTACACAGTGAACTTAAAAATTGTAAAATTAACTCTCATTTGTGAAATATAGAAAATTAGAAGTAATAATGTTGAAGCATGTGACATTTGATAGCTGTGAATGTTTATCTACATTTTTTAACATGTTGGTTCCATCTGGTTTTAAAAGCAGCGTCTCCATATATTAAAATATATTACCTTTACTCGACTTTCTAAACAATGTGTCTAAAAATGTTTAGATACGTTCTGCTTAGTTCCAACCAAGGGACTTCATGATCAACCAGCAACGATTTGACGCTATTGTATAGAAATGTATTAAGAATTTACGGTATTAAGGACATGCGTCATTTTGGTTAAATTATTTTAATAACTTAATGATTTGGCCAATAGCGTTACAAATTAAAATATGCATTTGGAATAGTTGTGAAAAGGAATACGCAACATCTGCTGCCCAGACTTAATATTCTAGTTAGTTCGAACTCCCATTATTGTGCCAAGGGAAGCACATATTCCGTTATTGTTGTTGAATGGGGTTACTCCTTTAGAATAATCTGATTTTTGAAACTAACAGAAATTTTAGGTGTCATAATTCACCTAAGAACTATAGATGAACAAACCTAGAAATTATTTTTTATTAGCATGGTTGCAGACGGTGTTCTTATTTTGGGTTTCTCTCATTTCTTTTCAGCAGATAATGTAATTTATCAAAATCATTATCGCCATCCCTATTAATTTTCAAAGTTTTTTTTGGTTTATAGCTTACGACAATTTCATAATGGGAGGCCATTTTTAGCAAGAAGTGTACTCAAAGGATATTTAAATGTAAGAAAATAAAAACACTTAACCACATGTATAGTTAACAGGTACTCGCTTATTATAAAATTGACGGCAGAATGCAGTTACTGAGTAAGAGAGGGTTCTATTCTGTTCAGGACAAAACGTCTTCCATATGATCTTAATGTTTAAAAGGCGGATCAAGAAAAAATTGTAAAGCAGTTTTGGTAATAGTTCTTGGCTACACTATAGATCACATTTGGTAGCCAGGTCGTATACAGATATAAATTTCGGGGGAGGATGGCATCTTTTTATTTTTACGCAAGCAAAATTACAAATATAATATCGACAGATAACAGGGAAATATTTTGGAGGAATGGAGGAACGTTAACTTTTATTTTTTTAGAAAAGCAAAAGTAAATAAATCTTCAGCGACTAGGTAGGCCCAAATTTAATTAAAACAATCCAATATGGGTTCTATACATAGATACCTAGGTGTCTATACTTAGAAAGCAGGAAAATTCAAGAGTCTCCACTATTTTTCAATAAAACAAATAAACATCATAAAGCGTATCTTTTTCTCAAACGAAACACGCTTTATATTATATGCTCATTAAAACACTCACAGGCAAAATAATCTATCCATGCAAATTTTCGATGAATATCAATCGCATATAACTCTTTTATTTGATGTCGGATTTAAATGAATTTTGAAGAATATTGTAGATAAACTAATGGAGAATCGCTCACATGTTAAAAATGTACTAAAAAATAGACGTAATTTATAAGTGTAAACATAGTTACCCTAAGTTTAAGACACTCTTTAGAGTGGCGTAACAGTAAATTGCTCTTAATTAAGTCACATCTATTCTTAAGATTCTTGTTTTTGGTTCAACTCGATATCTTTAAGGTTTTAATGGAGTCGTCCGTTACTTTGTGAAAGTACATTTTAACAAATACATGAAAATAAGTTTTATTTTGTTAACTGTCACTTTTATTTTTGCACTAGCCACTAGTAGTACGAAACTGCAGTCACGCCTAGTGTAAAAATAAAACAAGTGGCAGTTAACAAGGTAAAACTTGTGTTTTAATTTACTTGTCGATATCTTCATTATTCTGGATTATATGGATTTTTTAAGAAAACATTACAATGTTAATCAATTCTTATGTATGTGTGTTTTCATTGAAGCAAAAAATGCTAAAAACGCTCTCCCGTTCTCCTATAGATCCTTACATGACCATCCGGCAATTTTAAACAAACCATAAATTCGTAGGTAAATAGGATTTTCTTCTATTCATCAGTGCTCCAAATTTTGATGTTCATTTGATGATTGTCAGATAGCCTTCTTATCGTTCTCCCGCTTACGGGGACCCTCCGTACGTACTCCAATCTGTTTTTGGCCTCTACAGAAATTGTTCTTTGGTCATGTAAAACATTTAGTGCAATAAAATGATCATCTCTTTTATTCGTACATCTTTTCTTACCACACTGAGTCCTTCTACTGTACTCTCTATGCCAATTAAACCGATTTATAGCCCTTTGTACTTTACTTCTTATGACATTTAAAACTCTTGTCACGTAATACTCTGACAGTTTATCCTGTATTAAAACAATTGCTCTGGCAGCATCAGTTGCGACATATCATTTTTAAAAAGTAAGAAGTAATCTCAAGAAGTAACACACATCCATTTACAAAAAACTATTTGATAGCTTTTGAACGTCGTAAAAGACATGTCCAGGCATGGAATGATTCCACGAAACTGACGATTTTTTTGACTTTCAGTTTAGTTCTTGTTCTTCAATTTTTTAGTCAAACAAAAGTAAAAACATAATATCTACAGTTACTAGGTAGGCCCAAATTTATTTTAAATAATTTTTTTTATTTTAAATAATCCAAAATTCTATACATAGTTACTTAAGTGTCTATGCTTAGAAAACAGGATAATCCAATAGTCTCCACTATTTTTCGATAAATAAAATAAACGTCATAAAACCTCTTGTTCTTTTGGTTAAAAATATACAGGTCCATATGAAACAATGTGTTAGAGAGAAAATAATTGATTTTACATCAGTCTTTACACGTCAATAATTTACATGCATTTACAGATTTTGTGTTACACGTTTTTTCTTATGGCACTGTTTTTATTTATTTTCTAGTACATTTTTCAAGATATACGAACTCTGGTATATTTATAATCAGAAAATAAAAACTACTTAATGGGCATATAATATAAAAAGTATAAAAACTAAAGCTGGTATATTTGACGACTTTTCGCTGTTTAGTTTTTGTATCCGATTACAAACTTTGGTATCTCAAAAAAAATTAACTTTATTAATAGTTAAAATATACTGAAAGCTTCTAAAATAATAGCTTCAAAAAAGTACACCTGTACAGTTATTTTTTAAAATCCAAAAACTAGTATACATATACCTTCGTTAATAATGCTTAAGCCATAGTTATTCTGAGGATACAAAGAGCATGAAAACTCTGTTTTCCGATTTCGCTAGATTTCCTATTTATTTATATATAAACCAACATTGTATTATATTCAAATTATATTTCTTAAAAGCGTCTGATTTTCTTTGAAATGTTAACTCTTGTCACCAGTACCACCTTTAAAAAAATCGCGATAAATCATTTGTCTTGATAATGCAGGCAGCATCAAATTATCGAAAACATCTAGAAATGTGACCTGAACAAATCAAAAAATGTCATCGTCATTAAAACTAAAAGAGATAGATAAAAACATTAAAACATTTTTAATGTTTAGGTTTTGTATTTTCATGACAAATAAAGTGTTCAAGCGAGAAGTTTGGAATAAGTATTGCAAAGTTCTAATCATTAAAAAATATTACGGACTAGTTTTTTTTGTATTGACCTAAATTAACCAGACGTATGTTATAGCTTGCCTCCCATCTTAAAAAAAATTCATGTCATTAGGAACGAGCATCATTAATCAAACCAAAAACCTATAAAGCAATTTATACTATATCTATTTATTTATTTACTCAGTCGAAAATCGTAAGTGGATATAGCATCATTTAAATAAATTGCTGTTTTTTATGATTGCTATGAAGCATTATTTTTAAAATGGTAGTCCGCTTAATGGTCTGCGGCAAATTACAGGCAAATTTCTCTCGTAATAATAGTGCAAAGACCGGATATTATTTCGGATCAAGTTGATAGATATTTCACCTGTTTTTTAATTATTTGAACAGGTTATTCACTTTTTATTAAACGATTTATTGTCTATAAAAAATCAAGTGCTGAGTAAGAAGAGGTCTAGCTAAATATATACAGAATGAACTGATGAGTCTTTAGTTTTAGAGATATTTAAAAATTAATTTTTAAAAATATTTCTGGTAAATGCTTTAAAAATAATGAGGTTAGAAGCTCCTTAAATTTTTTAACTATGATTAAATTATAATAAACATTTGAATTGCAATGAATTTCAGAAAATTTATCTACTTTCCTCGAGGCATTAAGCAACCTTAGAAAATCATTATACAGAATCTTAATGATAACTAACAACATGCACATTGCATATTTGCACTTTTTAAGATTTTTTAGATGTGCTACCTATATGCCGTAAGTAAAACAGTGCGTGAATAAAATTTTAGCTCTTATGGTTGAGTATAGGTACACTAACTTACACTAACCTAACATATCTTTTAACAATTAACTAAGAATTATCTTTATTAACATAGCATCTACTCTAGAAGACTATCATTTAAATTTTACTAGATCAACAAAATATTGTGTCCTATTGTTTATCTTCTTAGGCCTAATACAATATTATGGAGAAATGATTCGACGGTTTTGTGAGTAAGTGAGCTCGTTTCATATTTACATAATACTACTACACCTACTAGATATCACCAAATAAAAATTTGGTAATATTTAAAGCGATGCACACCTGGCTATTTACCAAATACTTTATCCTATATATCTATATTTAAAGGTAATAAACAATTGAAGAGTACCGAGTATGGGTGTCAAAATAGCAGAAATACCAGCATCTAGAAGTAGGTGCAGCTAAAATTTCTTTAAAGTTTATTTTTAAAAGAATCTATGCCATTTACACAACAGGAAAAGATGAGTCACTTGCAGGAGGAACACAATATGTTTTCTGCAGAATATAAAATCCGCAAATAGGAGTGGATTGCAGCAGCTATTTGCGTAGTCTGCGAATTGAAAGATGCCGCCAACGTTGCTAGGGTAGATAGCTGCATAAGAATTTCATCAATACCGGCACAGTTTTTATTTGTATTGTTTTTATTTGTTGTGTTAAAATTGACAAACTGGCAACGGCAGCAGCCAATCTAAATATTTTATGGTTCTATCTTAACGTATTTTCGGTTGTTTTAAATCAAATTTGTTATAGAAAATACACATAAAGAATTGGAAAAGTTTTGGAATGAAATTATTAGCTTTGTTTAAAAGTCGTATAATATCTCAACAATGAGACCACAATTAGTTTAGACATAATACGAGTTTTGCCTGAACACTGCCAGTTAAAAGAGCTTCTTGACATGAAATAAGTGACACATATCGTAGTAGTAGTAGAGGTTGCGAACAAGAAAATGAGCCATTATCACATTTTCTTTTGTTAGTATTGCAGTCTGATCACGTCACCTTAAGAAAAAACTTCCTGTATAAGTACACGATGGTTAATGGGTTAGGATAAAAGTGAATATACAATAAAATTTAGGTACTGAAGCTTTAATACATTATTCACTTATCCCTACATATTATATACTATTATTTTTATTCAATAAAAAAACATATCGTGAAAGAAAATAATACGAGCTATATATGATTAGCAGATAATTTTACCCATCATTTAGAAGAACAAAATATTTGAAGAATGGTGTAAACAACTGGGTCTACGTCAGTTGGCTGAAGACAACTTTGTATAATATATCTGAATATTGGAAAAATAAAAATTTACATTTTACCTTAAACTATGATTTTTTTTCCATAAATAAATAAAAAATATATCTTAAGTTAAACTTGGGGCCCAATTTATTGCGCCTACATATAATCAGTCATCATATAATTTCTATTATAGCTTTATTGATGACTTTATTGGCGAACCTAGTGCTAACCCGGTGCGACTTTATCTAGCAATAGCGATTGTTGATTTTAGTGGCAATTTTAAACTTGTACGTTATACAAGTTAAAATCCATGTATGTGAGAATTAAGGTATACAAACTTTACAACCAAATAAACAAAATACTACGACTAGAGTCCTGAATTAAAATATATGGTCCTATAAAGGAGTAATTTACAGTAATTACCTTACTCATATCTTTCATTATAATATATTTGAGTTATTGCTCAGGTCACAAACGCATCGGTGCTGCCTCGAAACTTTAGAACAATGGAACATTTATAGTTGCTTATATTGTTGAAACCAATTTAAGTGGAGCCCTTTAATAATCCTATATCACTAACGAAAGCTTGTTATTTTTTATATTTTAAATTAGTACAATGAAAGCAAATTAATGTATATCTTGTATTCAACATTCAAATGACAGTTCTAATTCGTTTATCTGATTCAGATCAACATGATTGTCAAGAACAACCTATGTTCGCCAAGTAGTTAGTGTTTTTTTTGTGTGTGTAGAGTATCGGATATTATCTATATATTTATCTATTAGAAGTTACCGTATCTCTAGATCTTAAAATTTAGTTTTGAATTTAGAGAGTGACAAGGACACTAATCAGTGTTATATGTTCGATAATTTGAATTTGTTTCGGAACGGGTTAACTATTTTTTTGATCTAATAAATACACCACAAAATAATTTGATCTCTATCATAGGCGTCGATTCCATGGGGGCACTGGGTGCACTAGCACTCAGAGCTAATAAGTTTTGGGTGCTGAGCACCTAGAGCAATTCATAGGATACTTTATGAAATTTGTGTTTTAAATAACAAAATATTCCTTTAGAGGATTTATTTTCCCATTATTTTTATTACCCCATTATTAAAACCTCTAACTAGATCAACATCTTGTACCTCAAAAGTTTTTCTAATGATCCTGCACGATCCTTCTGGAAAATGAATCTGCGTGTAATTAGCTGATTTTTTGGTATTAAAGTTTATAATATTTTGCTCAAAAATTAATACTGGCATATTCTTGTCAAACGCACCGTGTGTGTTTTTCTAAATTAAGTGAAAATTATTATAATTTAATTACCAAACATTTTTTTTTTGATAAAAATTAAAATATTAGAAATATTCTTAACAAAGGAACATTATACAGGGTGTAACATTATATTGTTTACAAATGCTGAAATATTGTATGATTATTTCTGTACGCATTTAAATTAAATCATTAGGGACCAACAGTAAGACATAAAACATTCAATTATCAGACTTTTTTTTTTAATTTAATAAAAGCAAACAAGTGTTGATAGTTGACATTTCAAGAATTAGCGCAGATAAATTCTGAATTGTATTATTCAGTCCTGGATTAAAGGTGGAGCTATGTGGGCTATAGCCGTAGATAGAAGCCCGAGCAGAGATGGGCAATATGGGGAATAGTAATTTAATAGTTTTTGCCATTATCACTCATTGTTTAGGGTATTTTTTTAGTCCCATCAGTTATTTGCGTATAGTATATTATACGACCTCACACGGCTTAGAGGCCCCCAATGACTGACAGACTTAAATCGTTAGGTCCACATGAGCAGAGTACAAATCTGAGAATTTTTTTTTTAGTCGTCAGTTATTTGCAAAGAACTGCTGACACGGTTTAGAGGCCCCTAATTACTAAAAAATTTAATTCTCTAGGGCCCCATCAGCGGATTATAATTCAAAGGTCCTTTTTTATGTCATTGGTTATTTTTTTTAAATCTCCCACGTTCAGCGGCTCCTGAATACTTAAAGCCCCAGATCACATAGTTCATTAACCTGACCCTGGTATTATTGAGTTAGTCAATTTTGTTATTTGTTGCGTTGTATTTGAAATGACGTTCTACGCATTAGCAGTACTTAACCTTTAGGTATTGAAAATAGTTCTTGAGATTATTTTCACTAAAAAAATAATTTGTACATACAAGATAAGTTATTTAGAACGTTTCGAAAATGCTAATTAACTACAGTCCGGACGCCATAGTGACTTGGAAAATCTCAAAACGCATTTTCTTTTTGAAGTCTAAAGTAAATATATCGTGTATTTGTGCCTGTAGATTATAGGAAAGTCAGTATTATTTTGTGTCAAATTGTTTTCTCTTTCTAACTATTTATCTTTTTGATAATTGAATACCTGACTACTTTTTTTTTTAAGAAAACACATTTAACGAAAGTTTAGTTTTTAAAGACAGTAGCCATATTTAATTCTTGTCTGAAGTTTCATGTCTCTTGATATAATAATGTGAAGTGTTTACTGGTTTAATCTATGAAAGCACATTAAACACATATACAAAACATTTTAACTTCCCTAGTAAAAGGGAAGTATTGTAATCGTGAAAAAAAAACCCTCCGAAATTTTTTCAAATCTTTACGTTTCAAGCTTCCTAGGTGCCGACAAACAAGTTTTCTCGATTGTGTCGGTCTGTCTATCTGATCGCGCTATATCTAAAAACTACTTGCCCGATTGACTTAAAAGTTTGGTAAAAAATTAAGGTTTACATGGAGATGACCTGGCAACATTTTTCTTAAAATCCAATAAGCCGAAACAAAATGGTGGGACTACTATGTTAAGAAAATTAGTACTAAAAAACAATTTATCTAAGTTATTTCAAATTTTGCACAAAAATCGAGTATTATATAAGAAATAACTAGAAACATTTTGGTAAGAATTCAAGATCGTGAACAAAAAGGAGGCTTGATAAAATATTTGAAAATTCAGCCTCAAAAATCTACTTAATAGATAGATTACAAATCTCGTACAAAAATTAACTGTAGTATAGACATGAACTGGTAAAATTGTGGTACTAATTTAAGATGGCGGCTAAATAAAATATTTGTAATAGTGAGGAGAATCGCCCTTCCAGGTTTTTACATATATTCACACTGTAGCGCACCAGATGCCAAAAATATGTTTTCTAAAATCCGTCGGACTGTCTGTCGGTCTGTCAGTTAGCGGCTTAGCTAAAAAGCTAACGAACTGACTTTAAATTTTGGTCAAAAATTAAGGATCATATAGGGTTGACCTGGTAATATTCCAGTATGGCAAAACAAACTGCTAATTTAATTTTTATATTTGGTCAATCGCATTATATTTTTTATTTTTGGTCCTCCCCTACCCTTAAAAAATAAATTTGTGTACCTGTACAAAGCACCCAGAGCAATTCTAAAAAGTCGGTGCCTGTGATTTCTATGTACTCTTAATCATATTTTTAGTTCCATTTAGAGCCTTACTAATCATCTTTTGTTTTCAAATAAACATATGAGTAGCTATCATCTATAAACATATGAGTATCTATCTCTATTTCGTTGCATAAATATAAAACTACATTTTAAGTACCTAAATTCCTTTATCTTTCTATTTTTTTTTAAATAATACATTTTTGCTTTTATTCATATTACTTAAATGTTTAAGGTGTAATCGATAAACCTATAAGTGTGTCCCCGGATGGACGTAACTATACCTGTGTTGGAATGTGAATTAGTTTAGATTCAGGTTGTCAAAAAATTATAAAAATCTAAAGTAAAACAAAGGAAAATTTTCTTATTTTTTATAGCTATTGAAAAATAAAAAAATGGTTATTTGGAAAGAAATAGAGAATTAAATTCAGTTTGTTTATTTTAAACCACTTGTAGTAAATCTTTAATCCAATCTTATTCCTTCCCAAGAAACGTGCTTTTGAAATAAGAAAGATTATAAAATCAACCCAAATTTATCTTGATTAGGTATTAGAACTCACCGTTTCTTTCCAAGTTACCTTTCCTTATACAATGTAGCAAATCTGTAAATTTCCTTTACTCGGGACATCTCTCGTTTTGAATCTTTCGCTTTATTAGGAATATTAAAGTATAACCCAATTTAATTCCCCACGTTATCATTTAGTATATTGTCTTTCAAACATTATATTGAGCGCCGTTTAGCTCCACCATATTGGATTCCCACCAATATTTTACTATTTTCTACCTATGCCACACTTAATTCTTGGGTATGGTTTGAAATAAATTAAATAATTAGTTTTTACATTGATTTTTTAAGATCACCATTTTGTATCATCATGTTCAATTCGTACCAGTTAATATCTGTATCACAATCAATTTTGCTACAAGATTTGAAATCAACTGAATAAAAAGATTTTTTACATTGATTATTCAGACATCCTATTTGGCCGTCATTTTGTTTCGCCATCTTGAATTCACACCATAATTCTAACAATTTGTCTGTGTATCACAGTTAATGTTTACCCAAAACTTGAAATTAATTTAATAAGTAATTATTGGGCCTGATTTTTTTAATATTTTTTAGGGCGTTATTTTGTTTGTCTTAGATCCGTAACAAAATATTACAGGTTGATTTTTATGCAACATTTGACTTTTTTTTGCAATTTTGAGGTAAGTTGGATAATTTATTTTCAGTAATAATTTTCCTATCACTATTTTAGATGCCATTTTGTTCAGCCATCTTGGATTTATACCAAAATATTACCAGACCATCCTACATAAGCCTTAATTTTTTACCAACATTTAAAGTCAATTGGTTAAGTAGTTTCTGGCTACGCCGTGGACTGACAGACAGACAGACATACCAACGGAAGATATATTTTTTGGCATCTAGGGACGCTAAAACATACTTATATATAAAACCTAGAATTTTTTTTATGATTACAAGCATTTCATTTGATCGCCATTTTGTTCCGCGTTCTTGAATCGGCACCACCGTTTTACCAGTTCATCTCTATATCACCATTAATCGTTAATTGAAAACCAATCTATTAAGCAGGTTTTCCAGGCTTAATTTTTGAATATTTTATTAAGCCGCCAATTTGTTTCGCCATCTTTGATTCGTACCAAAATAATACTAGTTGATTACTACATAATTTATTCTGCAAAATTAGAGGCAAATTGGGTAAGCACTTTTTTAGAAATAGTGTTTTAACATTTGACTAAGTCGCCATATTGGATTTTTACCAAAATGTTACCAGGTCATCCTTATATGATCCTTAATTTTTAACCAAAATTTGTATAGTCAATAGAAAAAAGTAGTTTTTAGCTATGACGCGAACAGACAGATCGACAGAACGACGGAAATCAGAAAACATGTTTTTTCACAAAACAAATTTGATGTATTTGCATGATTATATTTTGCTTTTTTTGCAACTATCTACGCATTTTATAGGTATTATTTTTTAGACTGACGCTAATGGAAACAATTAATGTTTATGTATACGCATTATAACCATATTTTTAAATTAAAACATCTTTTTGATTCGTTTATTATTAAAGGCACACAATAATTATTTCTGTATTAGTCTAAATTCATTGAGATCATCAGATAATCATCATTATCACGGAACGGTAATTTTTTCAAGCAAGCTTTTAAAAAGAATTGACCCGTATTTCGTTGCGTTCAATTTAATCCTGCCAAACAAATACCACACATATAAATCTTCTAAAACATATTCTTACTTTGATTAATTATATAGGTACCTCTATACTATTAATAGTCTTTCATAAATAATATTCGGTTATAGTGTTTTTAGGCTAAAATCGAAAAACTAACGAGTTTTTATTATTGTGATTTCCTGTACTTGAGTGATGAAGAAGCTTACAGCTGACAAAGAAGAAAATTTAGATTAAAAAACAGTTGCCGATTTGTTTGGATTGCGTTTGATGTTTTGCTTAGCTAAACGATGTTTAATCAAAATTTATTTAGAAAAAGTTGTGTGCCTTCTTATACTTTTTTACATAGGTAGATCCTTGCCCGATAACCACCAGGTTAAATGATCCATCACCTTTTTAAAAATGTATTTTTGACACAATATTTATTGTTTTGCTAAATACATATTGCTGCAAAAGCCGATCGATACTGTCAGGTTAGCACCAGGTTAGGAACATGCAGTGTTAAAATCCATAAGTTACCGAAAAATGCGTGTCCATATAAAAATTCAAGAATTCCGCCTTTAAATTATACGTACAGTTGACAACATTAATCATTTCATTACTGTCTAAAGCCGCTCCTGTTGGATATACATATTTTTGTGTTATAGCTATAAACATTTGAATGTTTATTGTTTCCAGTATGTTGGTATTTATTTCATGACATTTTTTGTCTCTAATCTTGTGTTCGGTTTTATCAACTGGCTAGTTTCATTGATAAGTTTGCATTTGTGTTATTCTTATTTGATAAGTTAAGATGGTATCTTTATCATCTAAAGTTTTCGAAAAACTGAGGTGCTTGAAAAAAGATAATTATGTTTATAACAAAACCTGTTAACAGAAAATAAATAGTTAAAAAATAAAAACTTGGGATATGTTGGAAAATACGATATTAACACCATATTGAAGCAGAATATGTTGCAAGTTATTTTTCGTTTTCTGTTTGCTTTTCGTATTAAGCATCACTTACATGATACCTGCGTCCGACTATGAAGTACGTTTAATGCTGTGGTACCGCTGTACTAATTCTGCCTGTTTTGCCCAAAAACATGCTATGAATCCTAATAAATAAAATTTTAATCTTTACAAATATTTGCCTTTTTTGAATTAAAGCTTTTTAAACGTCGTCTGCTAAAATAATGGTAGCAACCCTTTGGGTTGGTGGTTGGATAATAATAGTAATAATAATATCTTAATGAACACCCAAGCATTATTGTGTTTTTAGGTACGCATACATTTAATAGTTTTATTTTCAATTTAAATAACTACAATTTTAACCTTTTCTTTAAAGGTTATTATGTTACTGTGTTTTTAGCACAGATTCTTTTAAATAAACGGAATGCTATTTTCTTGCATAACCTACAACCTGAAAAGTGTTCTGTCTCATTTTTTGGCGTACAGTTTAGCGGCACGTGCTAATTATCGAAAATTCAGACAATAATGATCGAGAAACACCCCGAATACTGTATAACTTACGTTACAGAATTCTTAAAAAACACGAAATAGCAATAAGAAATAGTAAAAATATAAACGATAGACCGTAGGTGGAATACAAGGTAGGAACGTTCCTTTAACTTATTCTGCGCCACTACATAGTCAGTCACCAAACTGGATACGTCCACCTCATTTATTACCCCAATTCCTATTAATTTGTTACCTCAATTTATACCGACATATCCAGTGGCCCCGCTTTAAGGCCCAGCTCCAAATCTGGTGGGGCCCCACAGAATTTTATGATTACTCCAGAAGCCTGTTGTAGCTTTAAACATAGTAAATATTATTCTACTTTACCCCCAAAAAAAAAGAAAAGCTGCATATGAATACTTTTGATATTAAAAATAAACATGGATTTTCAGATAGAGATAAAAAATCATGTAGTAATGTTTCGGTAACTACCCCCGGGAAACAAGAGTGTCAGTTACCTTCAGGGGTGACAGTTACTTAAGACACTTCTTATCGATAATAACCCTCGTGGCTTATTGGCTGAAGATTGTGATTTAAATCACAATTTTTTAAATGACGCTAGTCATTTCTATAAATTCATACAACTTAAATTTGCCAGCATTTGTTCACACGGGAGTTATGTTTGTTTATCAGAAGATATTTGGTCTCAGTCAGTTTTCCAAAAATTAATATATTTATAAATTTTTAACAATTTCTGGCCTTTTATATCCGGTTATTTTAGTTATAGATTTTTTACGGCATTCAAACGCAAAAATTGATTTTCAAAATCCACAAGTTTTATTTTACAATAATTTTTTTTCAGCACCTGCGATAAACACGTCATGATTCTTATCCTCTTGATCATGATTCTATTTGTGCGGCATACCATACAAATAAAGCGGGTTTTTGTGCAAACAAAACGTCAAAATGATTTTTGTCGCTAACCTACGGATAAACAAATTATCCACGGAAATCTTTCGGAAATCGAGTCGCGTGCCTTAAGAGTCCTAATACAAACATATAAACGGTTTTGTCCGACAAACCGCGTTTAACTACGTTTTAACAAGGTAAAAGTTTTTTATTAAATCATACCTGATTCCACTTGCCCACCTCTCAACTATCGATTAGATAGTTTTTCCACAGATAGAGAAATGGCGGGTAATCTCGCGCAGCCGCCACCATTCGTATCTCCCATTATGACTACTCTAAAAACTGATGGAAGTATTAAAATATGCTGAAACACGCGAAAATGTAATGCCATTGCCGAAAAGGATCACGACGATTGTTTCGTAAGATTGAGAAAACAATGTGCACGATGTGGATTTTATGTATTTTTATGACCCATTTTTAGTTATTTTTATTTGCAAATTCCAATAAAACCAGAGCATAGACACCGTAATGCCTTTTGGATTACCTAATGCAGTTTTGTCTTTTACGGTGATAAAATATTCAGTGCCGATTTTTGTTATTTTTTTAACTTGATGATCCCTTAGTAATTAGCGACACTTTTAGGAAACATATAACACATTTAAACTTGGTCCTAAACCGTGTGAAGGCCGCGGGCCCAACGTTAAGGGTTAAAAAATTCCTATTAGTATGTCAAAAAGTTATTTTTTTGGGCTACGTACAGAATGAGGAAAGGTTTTGGCCCGACCCAGAACACATTCAGGCAATTGTAGACTATAGAACTCAGGCAAATGTAAACCAGGTTCAAACATTTTTAGGCCAGTGTCGGTATGACCGATCTTTTTGTCCTAAATTTTCAGCTCGAGTAGAACAGATAATGGCCTTCAGTCCGTTAAAAAAGAGCGCCACGTTGTTATATTATTCAGACCCTAAGATAACATTTTGCGTCGAATCAGACGCAAGTGACGTAAGAATAGCAGCCAGTCCAGCTTTCTCAAACAATAAATGATGAACGAAGGGTTGTGTCATGGGCGAGTCGGATACTGTTGAGTAGCAAACGCCGGTTTGGTATTTTCGAAAAAGAAATTTTAACCCCCCTTCGTATTTTATACTGACAACAAAACCGCAACTTATTTTAACACGTGTCGCTTGCTATCGCTTAGTGATACGCGGTGGGTTTTAGCGCTGCAAAAGTACGATTTTAGCATTAAGCAGATTAGTAGCAGTAGTGGTATTGGACCCCCGACACCAAATGAGAAATATATTCCCATACTTTCTTAAAATATAGCGAAAAATGAAAACATTTCAAGATGAATATCCTAAGTCGAAAAATATCACAGAAGTTTTGAGTGTTAGAACTCTTAACGATAACTTTATTCTATACAATGACGCGCTTAAATAGGGCGCGACGGGTTTGTTAATTTATTGTGTGTTCTGGTTTCTCTAAAACAAAAATGTATTGAAGCTTTTCATGTTGCTCTTGGCCATTTTGGCCTTGTAAGTGTTGGTCAGTTTTACGAAGCGGAGCCTGGTGGACCAATATGACACGTGTCCTTAAGCCACCACAACAGGCTATACTCGACTCATAAGAAGACCTTGTATTCCTTGACTTATTCGGAAAGCTCTGTCGTAGTCGCGCTGGAGCGTCATACATGGTAGTATCTAACGTCTTTACTAAACGCCTTGCTTTATATCCGTTTCGCACGGCGACGACTCGTTCTTGTTTAAATTTAAAAAATCAATCTCTCAGGTTTTCCATATCTTTAAGTTTTAGTGACTCTAGATGCCACAAAAACATGTTTTCTCCATTCCGTCGGTCTGCGTGTCGACCTGTATGTCTGTCAGTTTGCGGCATCGCTAAAAACTACTTATCCAATGAAAAAAAATTGTTTTAGCGTCCCTAGATGCTACAAAAAACATGTTTTCTCAATTCCGTCTGTTTGCGTATCAATCTGTCAGTTCGCGGCATCGGTAAAAACTACTTATCCGATTGACAAATTTTTGTCAAAAATGAAGGGACTTATGGAGATGATCTCGTAAAGTAATAAAAGATTTAAAAAAACCATCCTGAAAAACTATTACTAGATTAATTTTAAATTTTGTGCAAGAAGTATAAGTGTGATATAAGCACAAAGTAGTAGAAATTTGGTACTATTTCAAGATAATGTTTCAAAAATCAACGTAAAAAATATTTTTATTCAATAGACTTCAAATTTTTCTCAAAAAATTAAATATGATATAACCATGAACTGGTACGAGTTCAATGTGACGGAACAAAATAGTAGTCTTAAAAAAATTTGGGTAAAAAATAGCTAATCAATTTATTTTAAATTATGCCCAGAAATCAAATGTGGCATAGGTAGAAACTAGAAACTGGTACAATATTTGTACTAATCTAATATGTACTATCACTATTTCTACTAAAAGGAAAGATTCATAACAAGGAAAGATCCGGATAATGGAAATTTATTGATTTTTTAAAGGTAATCAAGCATAAATCTCAAAGTTTCTGTATAATTAAATATGATTTCTCTGCCCAGCATACGAAGGGAGGACGATGCGGGAGGAGATTAAAACCTTTGGAATTAAATTTATTAAATTATTAACAGGTATAATGATAAAAAAAATGCTCACTGACACGTCTTATATTTAACTTTTATAAAACTTTTTTTTATTGAAGAACAATGAAAAGCAATGGTTCCACCTAGCAGATAAAAAAGTAATAGATAAATTGACTTGCTGATTCGCAGCACGTTTTTATATTAATATAGATAGATGGTCACCGTATACTACACAAAAAACATGTAACTCGCAACGCACGATTCTTAAAAATAGTTTCTTTAAACTGAATTTCTTTGTAAATACCAACCGTCACGGTGCAATAATCTAAAATAGGTCAAACCTGATTTTTAGCTTATCTCTTTTTAATTGCTTTCTTTATTAATCCGACTTCGTGCGTGGACCGCTCGTGTTCAAGTCTATTCAACAATTTCTCTTCGGAATGAGTTAACATTTCTTCTTGCTCGCGCTTGATAGCATTGAGCGAATTTGTCTAATGCACATTTTCTTTTGACCATTTCTATTATTTTCTTCTCTTTTATTGGTGAGAGAGGGATCTTTTTTTACTTGGATTTCAAAAAGGAATGCGGAACAACTGGGTCTTGAATGATCGCAAGACATTCTAACCGTCTTCATCTCCAAAAAATGCCTTTGTAATGTTTTAAGATTAATTATTGTATACTTTGTTAAGAACTGTAGGAGGATCCTTTTATGCTTCGCGTATAGATTTATCATTGTACTAGATTAAGCTTTTTTTGAGACAAGTATACATATAGCTTGTTCAACATAAAAGTCGTTGTACGGCATCAAACACGTGATTAAGTTTTAGAGTACGTGTTAACATATTGTTATCAAAATATCGAATATTGAAACATGTTTTCAATATATATTTGCCAACAAGCACTAAAACTGTATGGAAAAATTATATTGCTACGCATATATTTAATTGATGCATACATTTTTGTAGTTTCTATCGAATTTTACTATTATTTTTACCTTACCTTTTCAATGGGCGTTAGGAGCACATCAATGAGTAATACTGATTCTCAGCAGCGTTTTCATTTGATTAAAATGGGAATTAATTATTCCAACAATTTAATAAGAGTTTATTTGAGTGATTCTAACTTGACACCGTGACTTGTATCAAATCCCTAAACACACACCTCTGCATTTCAAAGATCTTTCGCTTATAATGCTGCCAGGTTGTATAACGTTCTACCTAGTCACATCAAGGGATGCTCGTCAACGTACAATTTAAAAAAATATTACGTAAGTATTCACTAGAAAATAGAGATTAGTTACGTTTTCTTTTCTAAAATCAAAGATAAAATATTATTGTTAGGTATATCTATTGCAACTATACTGTAATGATTTTTTCATGTACTAATTTTTTATTATTATTCTTTATCTCTGTATTTTTAACTGTATATTAAATGCAAATAAAAGACATATTGAATTTGAATTTAAGTTAAAACGGTTATTACTTTTCTGTGTGCTTTAAAAATAAATTGCTATCGAATAGAATTATCAGGTAGGTTATTAAAACTTAATTGGAGAATTTAAAGCCTTTGTTTAATAGTTTTTTTAAAATTTCGCTTTCAGGAAAGTATTAAAAATGAAACATAAATATTTACAACAAAGATAAATTTCTCAAAAATATTTTCTATATATTTGCTTACTGGAACACTTGCAAAAAACGGTATAATAATTGACCATCACATAAAGAGTACAAGAACGACAGTAATATACATTCAAAACAGATTAGATCCGCTTAAACAACATAATTCTTCTATACCATTCAGATACGTAGGTTTAAATTGACATTAGCTAACCTATAATAATTTTGCAATTAAGGAACATGCTTATTTTAATGCATATATTCATGTTCAATCTCAATAAATAATGTGATGCACCCAACATACCTGGTTTGCTAGCTATGGATACTGGAGTGAAATTCATACATTCCTTTAATTTATTTAAGTATAATTTGTTGTACTTTCACAGAACCAGAAGAATTTCCCGAAGAATGAGAAAATAAATTATTCTGGGTGTAATAATTTAGATAGGTGTGGCTTGACTGATTTTTAAACACTTGGTAACCTAGACTCTATATCATTTAAATATTCATTTTCGTTTGATGAAGGAAGGAATTTTGTTTACTTGTATACATGTTTACAACCACATAAGTTGTCTAGCTGAACATAAGTGCGAGATTGAATGTTAGTGAAATAATATAAGTATAAAAGCATAATATGACGCTCAAAAGGTTCAATCGAACAAAGAAAAATGATTAGGCCATAACGTATTTAACCTTCAAATGTGATTATTTAATGTGCTGCCTATATAAGTACTTGATTTTTTGGGGTCACTTGTATAGGCTTACATTACAAATAGTAAAGTGTAACATATGCTACCGAAAGTTTCACCAAAAAAAGACTTGTTTATAAGGAAGAAAAAAGCCTGCTGGTAGATATTATAGTTAAAATGGTTAACCAGGAACTCTTTATAGTGGCAATACCAGAACATGTGAAAATCAAATATACAAAGTCTGGATCTGACAGATATGCGTAATATTGGAGCTGGTTTTTAATTAGCAACATGTATATCTTGACCGCTCAGAAACAATTATAAATTTTTACATAAAACACGATTATTAAATAACAAAAAATCCCTACAGCTTATGAATTTCGGACATGCTAGTAAGTTTTATATATATATATATATATATATATATATATATATATATATAAAACAATAATAATAATAATAATACGTTTAATGTTACACCAAGATTATAATTCATACATTATATTAATATAATAATATTTTAACATTAGGTGATACAATAGGCTTTGCAAATGCAGACATCCGAAGATCTGGATACTCTTTAAGCTTCTGCACTTTAAAACAAAATCAAATAACCAAAATACAGTAAGATGCAACTAATATTTCTCTTTCAAAAATTCAACCAAAAAAAAAGAAAGATTAAAAGATGGGTAATGAGATTTAGGAAGTAGGACTGGGAGGGGCCACGGAGAACGAGGAAAAAATATATATATATATATATATATATATATATATATATATATATATATATTTATATTTCTCTTCCTGAAGCCTACAATTTATAAATATCAAGTAGTTTCTTGGGATTAGGTTCGTGGATTGAAACAAAAAAACTTTAATTGACATTTCGCCTGTCCATTTCAGGCTTTTGCAAAATATTTATTTCTGCACATCTAAAAATTAAATACAGAAAGTGTATATAGGCAAGTTAAATAAAAATCATGACTTGAATACTTAAAGAAACAGATTTCTGTTGAATTGGAAACAGAAAAACTTGGGATAAATGATATTAAAAAATTAAACGTCATAATACGTCAATTTTCTTTAGTTTTTTGTATATAATTACATTTTCTCACATAAAGGTCGCCCTAAGGATATGAAACAATGTAAACAAAAATAATTGAAAGCGGTTAGTTTAGAACATCTTTTAGAATAAATTATTTATTTCCAAGATGCTTACTTAAAAAAAAAGCTAAAACAAGTTAAATATATTTTATTTTTTGCAAATTAGACATAAGTTGAGAAAACCAATGATATACAGGGTTGACCATTCGAAAAGTACCTCCCCCTTAACTATTTTGCTTTACGTTGTAGTAAAAATGTTAAGTATAGAAGGTTTAGGGCTTAATTTTTATAACATATTTTGTTAAATATAGTATGTCGCAATAAAGCATGTCTGCCCCTGTTTTTTTAAAGGAGTACCATGTATATTATTATATTTCTGGATACTAGGGGGAAGTCATTCCCTATACCTAAATCAAACTTTTTCTGAAATATTGACATTTGAAGTTGGATAATTTGAGCTCCTTTTAGATACTGTAAAATCTAAACGGTTTGAATTCGAGCAAAATGGTTTCTACTTTTCTGCCCTAATTTTTAAATATCTGTCTCTTAACATGAACTTCCGGTGAAGCCGGAAATTTATAATTTTCAACTTCTGGTCTAGACGGAAACATTTTATAGATTAAATTATTTATTTCCACAACGCTTAGTTTAAAAAAAATTAACAAGTTAAATCTATTTTATTTTTTCCGAATTAGACATAAGTTGAGAAAACCAATGACGTACCGGTTGACCATTCGAAAAGTACCTCCCCTTAAGTATTTTGTTTTACGTTGTAGACAAAATGTTAAGTACAAAAGGTTTAAGGTTTAATGTATATTTTTTAAAAATATATTTTAATATATACAGTATGTCGCAATGAAGCGGGTCTGTCCACACTTGTGTCTTTTAAAGGAATACCATGTATATTATTATATATCTGGAATCTAGGGGGAAGTCATTCCCTAACCTAACCTAAATTCAACTGTTTCTGAAATATTGACATTTGAAGTTGGATACTTTCAGCTCTTTTTACATACTGTAAAATCTAAACGGTCTGAATTCGAGCAAAATGGTTTCTACTTTTCTGTCTTAATTTTTAATTACCTTAACTTGAATTTCCGGTTAAGCCGGAAGTTCATAATTTTCAACTTCTGGTCTAAACGGAAGTAGATGTCAGGTGATAAGTAATTAAAAACTAAGACAGAATAGTGCAGATCGTTTTGCCTTAATTTAATGCATTTAGATTTTATTGCATTTTAAAAGGCTCAAAATATTAAACTTCAAAACTCCATATTTCAGAAATATTTGAATTTATGTATAGGACGTGATATATTAAATGAGGTAATATTTTTCCCGTAGAATCCAAAAATGCTATAATATATAGAGCATTACACAAAATAAAATATAACTTTGTTCAGATACATGTGTATACTAAAATATGTTACTAAAAAAAATTAAACCCTACAGCTTTTGTCATTTTTTTTTTTAGTAACGTAAAGTAAAAAAACTAAGGGGGTGGTACATTTCAAAGTACTATATTGGCCAAAACACATTTAATATATGTTTTTGATGTTTTTACCTCAAATTGCTATTAGATCTCTTTGTAATCGAGAGGTGAAAAAGATTTTTTTTATATTATTTAACATCAATTTATTTAAATTTTGATAAAAAAATGAGATAGATAGAAAGATATAAAGAAGCCCGTTTGTAGCGATTAACACTAAACTAAGACAGGCTCGTTTCCATTCCAAAATATTTTGTGTCTTTGGAAAATTATAATAAAGTTTATATTGATTGGAATAATAAATTTGATACTAGTTTATTTCAATTTAGTGAGCTAGTCAATATATTTTCCACATTCGGTTCTAAGTAGTCAGTTAGGTTTTTTATTTTTTCTTTTAGAAATAAATGTATTTGTTAATTCAATATATAATAAGCAAAAAAAAGTGAACTAATCTTCAATTTTCAAACAACCGCTATTTTTTTGGTAATTTTGAATCATAACTCTTGAACAAAATAGCCTACTGCAACGCGATTTTTTGCAACATATTTGAAGTCGTCATTTTAGAGCATATGGATAAAATATAATTTTCCTGTGATTACGGATGGTGAATATTTTTTAACTATATATCTATTATTAATAAATTCTTCGGTTAAAGATCGTTTTTTTTTCTATTTGTTTGTATAAATTATGCCCATGCCATATGTCGGGATTATATGACTGGTACCTCTCGGTTGACTATAAAATATCTAAAGTATCTTATTTGAAATATTTTGTTTTACAGATTTTCATTTAATGCAGAATGTACGTATATAAACTGAACTATATGTCCAAAGTTAAACATACCATTCTCATTATCCTAACTGAGTTATACAAAAACTCTATGGAACAGTTCAAAAATTATTCAAATACAAAGTTTGGAAGTAAACTGCTGAACAGAGCGAAGGGCACAGGCAAATTTTTAGGTAAAATGTAAAGGTAAATATTTTCTCTTGCAAATTCTATGGCATACTAACGAATTTAGGCGTGAAACTTACCTAGGCTAAAGAGTTATTTTTACAGAGCGTTAAAAATACTTAGACATCTTTTTTTTTGCAGAAAATTAAATTCTTACTTATTAAGTTGTAACTTTTTATTAACGCCCTTGCTAGAGGGCCCTTAATTGTTATTTTTTATTATCTGTAGGGCCTGCACTATGCAGAAAACATCCAAGGTATGCACAAGTTATTTTTTAATTAGTTAAATCCTATTTATGTAAATTTCAACCCTATGATTGACTTTTAAGGAAAAATAAATATTTTCCCCAAACGGGTTTTTCATTTTTTCTCTAACTTTGTTATTACTCAAAATAGCCCTTTACAATAGTTTATAATTTCTACATTATCGCAGCAAATTAAGCCTTTTCTCAGAAACCTGCATGATAATTGTGTGATCGAACGAGGTACTGCAGTTATATTGTACCTCCAGACTTAAGTAGTTCTTGTGAATCAGTTTTGAAATCGAACAGATTGGTGAGCTTGGTCTATAAAATTCTCGAGAAACCGGTTTTTCGTGGCCTATTTTCACTGTACATATTAGCTGAGATGTTGTTTAAACCTGTCTAAATTAATACATTACTTTAATGTTAATAGAATGGTTTTATCCACTTACTTTATTTTATATATATTTTGAGATCAATTCCTGCTAGGGACAATGAATTATGAATTAAAAAACTATAAAATTACTCCAAATTATGGAATGTATTGACTTACACAAAGCATGTGCTGCAGTTCATACTCTTGTAAATTACCTGAAACAAAAAAATAAAGATGAATAAGTTAAATGACTCGTTTTCTTTACAGGTACATACTACATCCGCCAACGAAACATTTTAACCGCTTACTTTTGGTATAGGACGTTATAATATTCTAAGAGCCAGTGAATATTTTACATACAGCATGTAAAATGGATAAAATGATTGTAATATAATGGATGAAGTAACGGAAATTAAGTACCCTGAGTGTGATGGAAACCAGCAGAGGGACGATAGAGCAACGAACGATGATGGTGAGTATCTTTAAATTGTAAAAATAAAACGATAAAATTAAGTAATTTTTAAATCGCTGATTTTTTGAGGGGCAATTGGTTACCTAACAATAAGTAATGAAAAAATAATGCCAGATGTTTTGTTAGAAGGTAGGGGGTGCTAGACGTGGTCATAAACTCTTATTACTAGTGATGCCGCCGGATTCACTTTTTGAAAATACAGGATACCGGAACCTACTGCAACATTTTGTCCGAATCCTAGGCCGAAACCGGAAATAATGTCAATATTTTGCCCGGAAACCGGACCGGAACCGAATCTTAAACACATTAAAAATATTGATGTTTTTTTCGTACTTTAAATTGACAAAGCCGAACGAAATAAAGTGGTTTGTAAAATACGTACCACAAGGATTTCTCGCGGTGGAGTAGAAAAAAGTGCATCAATATCTCCGATGCTAAAGCACCTTAAATCGGTACATAGTAAAGAATTTGAGCGGAAAATTTTCCTTTGCTGTCAAAAGAATTAAAAAAATATTTATCTGCGCATCAAGTGTCTACAGTGAAAGACTTTTTTCACAAGCAGGCGACGTATATGAAGTAAAAAGAAATAGACTTTCTGTGACTAACTGGGAAAAACTAATTTTTCTTCATCATAATCTGCCGATCATAAATTACAAATACTAATAAAATGTATATGTATAATATTAAATGGTTACGTACAAAGGGTATATTATCATTATTTTATAGTGTTATGCATTGTCTTTTGTTATAGAGCTTTGTTCTGGTTTCGTTTTACTGTTTTGATAAAATAAATAAAACTACTTTCTTACTGTTGACTTTTAACAATTACTATTTTTGAAACGCGGTTCCGGCCGAATCTAGTACAGAATCCGGCCAAACCGGATTTCCTTCACGATAAGATCCGGCCAAACCGGATATTTGTAAAATAGGCCTGATCCGCGGGATACCGGATCTAGATCTGATTCCGGCGGCATCACTACTTATTAAGTATGACGCAAATTTCGAGAGGGGTCCACAAACTATATTTTAAAAGATACAAAAAAATTAAATACATAAGTTTCAATCGCCAGGATTTGCTAAAAACATAAATAACTGACAATTGCAATGTGAAGAAGTGACTTTGTTATTTTAAATAGAATATTCTGTATATACCTTTAAAAATATACGAGAAAATCAACAAACATACAGCCATAAGGGCTATTAGCTATACGTTTTTGTGTTCTCTCGCTTTTTGCGGAGTTTCTGTCAATCGTCTGGGTTGTCTTTAATGGTTAAATTTATATATATATATATATATATATATATATATATATATATATACAGTGTGTCCCAGATTCGCTTCTCTATACAGGGATCTCGGCTCCTATTATACCTACAGCAAAGGTTAAATGGGGAAAGTTTTAGAGGAAACTTATTTCATTCGATATCCGGCTCCAGATTTACGATCGATCAATTGTTTTTGGAAATATCGGGGAAAAACCGAAAATAGCGAATATTTTTAAGACAAATAAGATGGCGTATACGACACGTCTTCATTGTTTTTTGTTAACCCGCAACCCGCCTCAACTTTCATTTTTCTTATGGCCGCCATATTGGATTTTTTGATTTTTGGAAAGAGTCTAAAATTTCCAGTTTAGTGATATCTCACAAGTGCATTAAAGATTTTGGTATCATCGAAATATTACACTTCGTAAAGATAGGTTTCAGTTTTTTCTAAGGAGGCCATGATTTAAAGTAATGTTAACTCTCAATGCTTTTCTAAGGAGGCCATGATTTATCTGTAACAAAATTGGATTTTGACTTTGATGTTATGTTAAATAGTTGAAAGTATCAAAGCTGTGTTTTAATAAGTAGTAGGTACGCTTTTATCCCAATAAAATCATGACACATAAATTGTCAAAACCTATAGAAAATGGCCGGCATTCCGTATTCAAATGAAGAAAAGGTTGACATGTTAGCTCTGTACTTTCAATCAGACCGAAACGCCGACGTTACCTCAGCAAGGTATTTGAGATGTACCACGAACGACGGCAGCCTCATAAAACCCATTTCAGGAAATTCGTAGTTAATTTAATTAACCATGGTGCCTTCGAACAACCTAGAAGCGGATACAATAATAACAACGAAAATCGAGACAGAAACATTTTACAAGCTATCAACGAAAAGTCTAGTGCATCGGGAAGAACTGTAGAACAGGAAACTAATGTGCCAGGATCAACAGTACAGAGAGTTTTAAAAAAGAATAAGTACCATCCATACAAATCCATAATAGTATAAGGACTTAAGGAAACTGATTTTCCAAGACCACTACAGTTCTGTGAGTGGTATACTAGGAGATGTAATGAAAATCCTGATTTTGTAAATCATGTCTTGTGGTCCGATGAGAGCAGGTTCACGAATTGTGGAGTCTTTAATAGGCCCAACCGTCATCATTGGGCTGTGCAAAATCCTCACGAAGTGGCAGAGAGACGTCTACAGATCAGATTTGGAAGTAACGTTTTTAAAAAGGCAACAAATGATGGTCAAATAATAATCTTTTTTTTTCGTTTAGTTCTTTAATGATACTAAAAGAGTATAATCTAATAAAAAAAAGTAAAACGTTCTACTCTAGTCAGTCAACTTACTTTTTTGACATTGTATTACATTTTTATTCAATCATTTTGTATTGTAGTTTCGAAGAACCTATAAAAATAGAATTGGGTTCTATAAATTTATTAACACTATCTAAATTTTCTGCAGATTTAGCTAATTCTCTAAAATTATTTTGATTGTCTGAATTTAATGATTTATTATTACCCGGGAAGCCTAGTTCTTGCGTTATGAAAAAAATACCATATTAATCAAATGTCGAATTATTTTTCGATTTTCATTATGATTTATAGAAAGGCGTTCAGCTGTATTTCCGACTAATTTAAATTTTAAAGCGCAAGGGGTTTGTTCTTTTGATATTTCATGTTTTATTAAGGTACGGTGTACTTCTTTAAGATTATTATATCACTGAAATAAATTGATTTAGTATTTCCGAAATTAATATGCAATACCAACAAAATAATTTATTACGGCTATTACTTCCCGTTAACCAAATATGTTTTTCTTTTTCATAATAAAGCCGAATAGGTTTCAACTGTATACAAGCTCATTCATTACTTTTTAATAAAGATAATTTTCCCTTTATAATTTATAGTTTCTAGTACCCGGCCGACCCTGCCGCCCCTGACTGTTGGGCACCTATTTATAAATTGTTAATCATTTCAGGAAATCGACTTATTGGACCATTTTTGTTTGACTACAACCTAAACGGGCAGAGGTGCCTAGAGCTTTTGCGAAACCAGGTTGTACCAGCCTTAGGAGCTATTCTAACGGAAGATGAATTAAGAACTTGGTTTCAACAAGACGGATGTCCGGCTCACAATACCGTTTAAGTCAGGAACTTCTTAAGAGAGCAGTTTGACGAAAGAATAATTTCTTTAAATGGTCCAATATCTTGGCCTCTAGATTCCCTGACCTGTCGCCCTTGGATTTCTACCTCTGGGGTCACACGAAGAATGAAGTCTACGAATTTGATCCCCCCGTGACCATAGAAATCCTGAGACAAAGAGTTCTGGACACATTTAGAAATATTAACCGAAATACACTTACCAGGGTTGTACGAAAAACATTGTCAAAAATGTCTCGATGCAAATGGACGTCATTTTGAAGATTTGTAAATTAATGTTACCCACTTACAAAGTAACTAAAGCTCATTTAGATTTTTAAGCCGTTATTTACGTTCATGTTGCATTGAAAATTCAATGTGTTCAATACATTACTTACTTATTAATGTAATTTTGTGACAAATAAATTATGGCCTCCTTTAAAAACATTGAAACCTAATTTACGAAGTGCGATATTTTGATGAGACTAAAATCTTTAATGCACTTGTGAGACTAGACTGGAAATTTTAGGCTCTTTCCAAAAATGGAAAAATCCAATTTGGCGATCATAAGAAAAATGAAAGTTAAGGCGGGTTGCGGGTTAATAAAAAACAATGAAGACGTGTCGTATACGCATTCTTATTTGTCTTAAGAGTGTGTCCGAATAATGTCACATTTTGACAGCTGTCAAATTTACCGTTCTGGATATACTGGCGAAAAACGAAATCCGCCATTTTCGGTTTTTCGTCGATATTTCCCAAACTTATTGATCGATTGTAAATCTGAAGCCAGATATCGAATGCAATAAGTTTCCTCTAAAACTATCCCCATTTAACCTCTGCTGTAGGTATAATAGGAGCCGACATCCCTATATAGAGAAGCAAATCTGGGACGCACTATATATATATATATATATATATATATATATATATATATATATATATATATATATATATATATATATATATATATATATATATATATATATATATATATATATATATATATACAAGATATGACGTGGGTATCATCGTGAAGATCACTTCCTTTTTTCCCAATCCTTTTCGAGTAAATATAAAACCATTTTAGCTCTAAATAGAATATGAATATTAAGTTCATACATTATTAGACGTTGTATTTGAAATACAAATATTTTTTCCGTTATCAAGGTAAATTATTTTTTTAGATTGAGTGGACTTAATTTTTTGTAACGTGTTCCCAGACGTAAAAGTAAGCAGTTAACTTTCTTCGAGCAAATATAGAACCATTTTAGCTCTAAGTAGAATATGAATATTAAATTCATACATCCTTATTCATTATATTTGAAATACAAATATTTTTTCCGTTGTCAGGGTAAATTATTTTTTTAGCTTGAGTGGACTTAATTTTTGTAACGTGTTCCCAGACGTAAAAGTGAGCAGTTAAATTTCATTAAACACTTGATTTTTGTTGCAGCTTTATGCTTTCACAATGTCGTAGTCCAGACATTTTGGTTTTTGTATTGTATACGTCACATATACTACAAATAACCGACCTTGAATATAAGGAAAACAAGTTAGACTTCTATGTTTTCCAATAAAGCAAGGTGACTCATCAGAAATTCCACACCTAAGCACCATTGGGGTCCCTAACCTAATTTAATATAACAATTAGTATGCAAATAAACTAAAAACTAAAAACCCAGCATGGTAATAATCTGTTTGACCTAAATAGTTCCTATTGTTAAAAATTCATTAGTTTTTGATACAAAATTCAATTTTTTTGTATCTTTGAATGACTTCTCAGTTACACAGGATTCAAGTACTTAATTATATTTTATATTACTTAATTATATTGTCTATTAAACTTTTTAATGTTATCATAAATTACTGGAAATTTATGTAGGTATTTTTATTATATTTGCTTTGTTAGACATTGATTCATCAACTTACTCTATAAAAGTATAAAGACATATTACAGATTTAAGGATTTTAAAGATTTTCATTTATTTATGGTAATGCAAAAATCTACATTACATTGTATAGAAATACGTAACTGATGTAAGATCTATTTATTAATTATAAGCAAAGATAGGCACCCTAACAACAGTTTCTGAAAAAATATGCTGTTGTTAATTGTTGCGGTAGTTTTTCTCATCAACAGGTAGTTAAAAAAATTACTTAGGAAATACTGAACAATATAAAACGTAATGGATTTTAAAAGAAAATTCTAAAGATATTTTTATTTCCTTGGTAAATAAACATATTTACCACCTGCGGAAGTAAGTTGTTATCATTAAAAGTTTAACAAAGGTTAAACGGAAATAAGGCGTTGTCTTTTCTAATAGATACATTTGCTTATTTTATATTATATTTCCCTCCTAAAAGGAAAGTATTTTGTAATCGGGAAAAAATCACTTTTCCAAATTTTAATAGATATTCACATTTTTGGGTCGCTATATACTAAAAAACCTGTTTTCTCAATTCCGTCGGTCTCTATGTCCGTTCTATTTGTCTATTCGCGGTATAGTAAAAAACAATTTATCCGATTGACTTCAAATGTTGTTCAAACATTAAGGGTCGTATAAAGATGTCCTAATAACATTTTGGTTAAAATCCAATATACGGAATAAAATGGTGGCTTAGTGAAGAAATTATTACCTAAAAATACTTATTCAGTTTAGCTAAAATTTTGACCAAACAACAAGTATTACATACAAATAAACTGATGACAAAACAAAATCGCAGCGCAATAATAAATTATTGGAAAAAAGTGCTTACTATATGGATTTGAAAATGTATGCAAGAATTAAATGTGATATAGTTGAATTGGTATAATTGTAGTACGAATTCAAGATAGTGGAACTAAATGGCGGCCAAATAAAATATTTTAAAAATCAATGTTCTTATTAAATTAAGGTCAAATTACAAACATTAGATGTGATATAGGGATAAATTGTCAAAATTTTGGTAGGAATTTAACATGACACAAAAATCATCGTTTATATATATATATATATATATATATATATATATATATATATATATATATATATATATATATATATATATCGATGATTTTTGTGTCATGTTAAATTCCTACCAAAATTTTGACAATTTATCCCTATATCACATCTAATGTTTGTAATTTGACCTTAATTTAATAAGAACATTGATTTTTAAAATATTTTATTTGGCCGCCATTTAGTTCCACTATCTTGAATTCGTACTACAATTATACCAATTCAACTATATCACATTTAATTCTTGCATACATTTTCAAATCCATATAGTAAGCGCTTTTTTCCAATAATTTATTAATGCGCTGCGATTTTATTTTGTCATCAGTTTATTTGTATGTAATACTTGTTGTTTGGTCAAAATTTTAGCTAAACTGAATAAGTATTTTTAGGTAATAATTTCTTCACTAAGCCACCATTTTATTCCGTATATTGGATTTTAACCAAAATGTTATTAGGACATCTTTATACGACCCTTAATGTTTGAACAACATTTGAAGTCAATCGGATAAATTGTTTTTTACTATACCGCGAATAGACAAATAGAACGGACATAGAGACCGACGGAATTGAGAAAACAGGTTTTTTAGTATATAGTGACCCAAAAATGTGAATATCTATTAAAATTTGGAAAAGTGATTTTTTCCCGATTACAAAATACTTTCCTTTTAGGAGGGAAATATAATATAAAATAAGCAAATGTATCTATTAGAAAAGACAACGCCTTATTTCCGTTTAACCTTTGTTAGGCTTTTAATGATAAAAACTTACTTCCGCAGGTGGTAAATATGTTTATTTACCAAGGAAATAAAAATATCTTTAGAATTTTCTTTTAAAATACATTACGTTTTATATTGTTCAGTATTTCCTAAGTAATTTTTTTAACTACCTGTTGATGAGAAAAACTACCGCAACAATTAACAACAGCATATTTTTTCAGAAACTGTTGTTAGGGTGCCTATCTTTGCTTATAATTAATAAATAGATCTTACATCAGTTACGTATTTCTATACAATGTAATGTAGATTTTTGCATTACCATAAATAAATGAAAATGTTTAAAATCCTTAAATCTGTAATATGTCTTTATACTTTTATAGAGTAAGTTGATGAATCAATGTCTAACAAAGCAAATATAATAAAAATACCTACATAAATTTCCAGTAATTTATTAAAGTAAAAACGACAATTATTTTGTTACCCAATAAATTCTTTAGATAATAACATTAAAAAGTTTAATAGACAATATAATTAAGTAATATAAAATATAATTAAGTACTTGAATACTGTGTAACTGAGAAGTCATTCAAAGATACAAAAAAATTGAATTTTGTATCAAAAACTAATGAATTTTTAACAATAGGAACTATTTAGGTCAAACAGATTATTACCATGCTGGGTTTTTAGTTTTTAGTTTATTTGCATACTAATTGTTATATTAAATTAGGTTAGGGACCCCAATGGTGCTTAGGTGTGAAATTTCTGATGAGTCACCTTGCTTTATTTTTCCTTATATTCAAGGTCGGTTATTTGTAGTATATGTGACGTATACAATACAAAAACCAAAATGTCTCGACTACGACATTGTGAAAGCATAAAGCTGCAACAAAAATCAAGTGTTTAATGAAATTTAACTGCTCACTTTTACGTCTGGGAACACGTTACAAAAATTAAGTCCACTCAAGCTAAAAAAATAATTTACCCTGACAACGGAAAAAATATTTGTATTTCAAATATAATGAATAAGGATGTATGAATATAATATTCATATTCTACTTAGAGCTAAAATGGTTCTATATTTGCTCGAAGAAAGTTAACTGCTTACTTTTACGTCTGGGAACACGTTAAAAAAAATTAAGTCCACTCAATCTAAAAAAATAATTTACCTTGATAACGGAAAAAATATTTGCATTTCAAATACAACGTCTAATAATGTATGAACTTAATATTCATATTCTATTTAGAGCTAAAATGGTTTTATATTTACTCGAAAAGGATTGAGAAAAAAGGAAGTGATCTTCACGATGATACCCACGTCATATCTTGTGTGCAACTTCTTGAATTCAAAAGTGAAGGTGTTTTTATAACTATAACAAGTTTCTTTCATTATTGTTCACGGCAAACGTAAACCACATAACATTAAAATTATTTTCTCATTATAAGAGCGTCTCCATGTATAACCAGATAAAAAAAATACGTCTAGTAAATTCAATAATGCTCCTCCAAGAACTTATAAAACCTAATAGCGGAAAGGATACTTTATTTTAAAGAATTAATCGACAGTTTCTTTTGCAATATAAAAAAAATCGGTAAATTTCTTTTAACCGGAACTTCCCTCATTATGAATATTTTCTTTTATTAGAAATAGTGAGTGTGAACTAATTTAGTTCAGTACATAGTTATTTCGGAACACATATGCTGTCTTTTCAAACATTTTTATTAGATGCCATTTTGTTCCAATATATTGGATCCCTACCAATATTTTACCACTTTTTGCCTATGCCACACTAGATTTTGGGCATAATTTAAAATGAATTCAACAAGTATTTTATACATTGACACACACCGCGATTTTGTTACGTTATATTGAATTCGCACCAGTTTATCCTTAAATCGTATTTAATTTTTCTCCAAAATTTACAGACAATTGAATAAGAAGATTTTTACGTTAATTTTTTTAACATGTTATTTGACCGCCCGCGCCATTTTGTTCCGCTGTCTTGAATTCGTAACACAACTTTACTAGCTAATCTATATATCACACTTAATGCTTGCACAAAATTTAAAATTAATTTAATAAGTAGTTTTTTTTAAATATTTTATTAGGCCGCCATTTTGTTTTGCTATCTTATATTCATACCAAAATGTTACCAGTTCATTCTCATGTAACATTTTATTTTTCTGTAAAATTTGAGGTAAATTGGATAATTAGTTTTTTTAGTAATAATTTCTTAACCTGTCACTAGGCCGCCATACTTTTTTGGATTTCTACCAAAATATTACTAGGTCATCCCCATATGATATGAGCCGTAATTTTTATCCAAAATTTAAAGTCAATCGAATGAGTAGTTTTTAACCTATGACGCGAAATGTCAGACAGACAGATAGTCCGACAGGTGGACCGACGGAATTAACAAAACATCTTTTTTGGCATCATGGGACTCTAAAACGTGAAAATATGTAAAACCTGAGTTTTTCACATTACAAAAACTTATTTGGCCTCCATTTTGTTCCTTCATATTAAATTAGTACTACAGTTTTACTATTTCATCTCTATAATACGGTTAATTATCGCACACAAGTTGAGATCAGTTCATTAAGTGGTGTTTTCAGGATGAATTTCTAAATTTTTACTAAGCCGCCATTTTTTTCCGCCATCTTGTATTCGTACCAAAATGTTACCAGTTGATTCCTACATAATACTTGTTTTTTGTGCAAATTAGATAATTAGTATTAAAGTAATAATTTTTTTAACGTTTGATTAGACAACCATCTTGTTCTGGCATATTGGATTTTTATCAAAATATTACCACGTCTTCCCCATATGAGCCTTAATTTTTGACTTACATTTTAAGTCAACCTGATAAGTAGTTTTTAAGCTATGTCGCGAACTGACAGACAGAGAGACAAACCGACAGACCTACGGAATTTATAAAACATATTTTTTGGTATCTAGGGACCCTAAATCGCGAAGATGTGTAAAACCTGAAAAGGTGATTTTTTCACATTACAAAAATCTTATTTGGTCGCGATTTTGTTCCGCTATATTCAATTAATACCACAGTTTTACTAGTTCATCTTAATACTACAACTAGTTATGGAAAACAATTTGAAATCAGTTCATTAAGTAGTTTTTCAGGCTGAATGTCTATTAAACCGCTATTTTGTTTCGCCATCTTGGATTCGTACCCGTTGATTCCTACATAATATTGAATTGATTTTTGTGCAACATTTGAGATAAATTGGATTAGTTTTTTTCGTAATAATTTCTTTAACGTTTTACTAGGCCGCCATTTTGTTCCGGCATGCTGGATTTTCACCAAAATATTACCAGGCCATCCCCTCATGTGCCTTAATTTTTGACTAAAATTTGAAGTCAATCTGATGAGTTGTTTCTAAGCTATGCCGCGAACTGACAGACAGACAAACCGACAGACGGACCAACGGACTTGATAAAACATATTTTTGACATCTAGGGACGCCAATACGCGAAGATATGTAAAACCTGAGTGGGTGATTTTTCAGATTACAACAATTTTATTTGGCCGCCATTTTGTTCCGCCATCTTGAATTACAACCACACTTTCATTAGTTTTTTGCTATACTACAATTAGTTATGGTACTGAATTTAAAATCAGTTCATTAAGTAGTTTTTTCAAGCTGAATTTTTAAATATTTTATCAAGCCGCCATTTTGTTCCGCCATCTGGGATTGGTACCAAAATTTTACCAGCTGTTTTCTACGTACTTGATTTTTGTGCAAAATTATAGATAAATTGAATAGGCCCTTTTTAATAATACTTTTTTTTTAACATTTCACTAGGCCGCCATTTTGTTCCGCCATCTTGAATTACAACCACACTTTCATTAGTTTTTTGCTATACTACAATTAGTTATGGTACTCAATTTAAAATCAGTTCATTAAGTAGGTTTTTCAAGCTGAATTTTTAAATATTTTATCAATCCGCCATTTTGTTCCGCCATCTTGGATTGGTACCAAAATTTTACCAGTTGTTTCCTACGTACTTGATTTTTGTGCAAAATTATAGATAAATTGAATAGGCCCTTTTTAATAATAATTTTTTTTAACATTTCACTAGGCCGCCATTTTGTTTTGCCCCAATAGATTTCTACCAAAATATTACCAGATCATCCTCATATGACCCTTCATTATTGACCAAAATTTGAAGTTAATCGGGTAAGTAGTTTTTTAGCTATGCCGCGAACAGACTGACTGACTGACAGACGGAATCGAGAAAACATGTTTTTTGTCATCTAGGGACCCGTAAAGATCTGAAAAAATTTCGAAGGGTGATTTTTTCACGATTACAATTCTTCCCTTTTATGAGGGAAGTTATAATTATTTTTTATTTAGCAGCAGTTTATTCAAAATACCTTTTCTTTAGATTAATTTTTTTCACATTTGGACATACCACGAAGGCCTGAGGCGTAAGAATAATGCCCCCTTACATTAAACCGTGTTTGCCTTTTTTTAGCTGTCCTATGTCCTTCATTGCAGAGCGCAGAGTCGGAGTTTTCGTCGACGTTCTTCAAATACCGAAACATGCATTTGCATTTCACGGTACCTATAAAGATAAAGTAGTAGTACTGCCATGGTCGTTATTGTACCTACTATGTTGTAGATTGTATCTACAACAACTACTACCTATTTTTAGCAGCCCGTTTCTAGACTAGAAATTGGTTTTAAAATTTAAAACTGTTTTTGTAAATATTGGTAAAGTTAATTCCTTTTGTATATGTACGTTTTGTATCGTAAGGCTTGTAAGAATTTTAAGTTTTCGAAAATTAATGTAATGAATTTTTTAGTAGTTCATGTAGGTTATTTAAGTAATGTAAAAACACTATTCATCATTTTTTTCAAGGTGAGTTATACATAATACTCGTCTGAAATTCAAGTTAAAATGCTCAAATCCTCATTTGTAAATTTTAGTCCAAAAAACCCTTTCATTTGCCCTAAAATGATAATTAATATTATCAATCGTTATTAATACTAATATTATTATAATAGAGGGAACGATATTTTAATGGGGACAATGCCAACAGTATTTAATTTACCATCATGAGAGTGGGTAAAGAAATCAGACTAGCTTCTAGCAAAATGGTTAAACGTGGTTTCTTAATAACAAACCGTCAGTAGGATGATTAGGTGCCAATTAAAATTTGCAATTTCGAAATATTTCGCGAGTTTATGTTGCCAAATACGAGACAAAAAAAACGCGGCTGCTGTCAGGTAGATTAGAAAATGAGCATACATTCGAATGCAATTAAGTTTGGCAAGCCTGCCGCCTTCATCGATATTAAGTGCGTGTTTTGAAGCCAATCTGTTTCTATTAGGTACTTTTGGGCTTTTCGGGTTTTTTGAAACTTGTTAGCACCCAGACTTTTGAGTGTAACTGTAATATTCCTACTTTGTAATTTGTTGTTTTATGTTCATATTTCTTCTTTGAAAATGCATGGTATAGTTTTGAATTGGTGTTAAATGTGGCTATTGTAGTTCTTATGATGAATTAGCGGTTTTAACTCATTTACTTAACACATGCTTAAAAAAGTTCTACCACATGGATATACGTTTGGCTTGAAAGTCATTTAAATAATATTAAAGATAGTTAATTTTGAACAATATTGTCTTTAAAAATAATACAAATCAACAGTAATAAATATAAAAGGAACTTCTCATAACCCTACAAGTTCGTTGTGTCAACAAAACAAAACATTTCCTAACAAAAACAGAATAAACAAGAGATATCTGTTCACTGCTTAGATTTATTGTAAGGACACCGAGTATTCCTCACAGGCCGCAAATTGGTCCAAAATCCTTTTAAAAAGATATAGAGTATAGTCTGCAAAAATATAATAGAATGATCAATACAAAAATTGTTACCCTTCAAAAACTTACATAATGACGATATATGCTTAGCACAGCTGCAGTGGAATTTGAATTTGTTCACTGCTTGCTCATCTTAGGAAGTAAAGAAATTAATTACAAAGGGGTGTACGCTTATGGAGCCACTATCCCCCTCTCAGTTAAATTGTCTAAGAAGGTACTTAACGAATAACCGTAACTACAGAAAATAGAAGATTTTGGTAATAAAGGACAAAATGGCCAAGTCAAAATATACAAACAAAACATACCATAGGAGATAACTGCCTATGGAGCTGCCATTTGGTGAATGAGAAGCTATCAAACGACGCAGAGCTTAAGCTCAACGAACATACAATAAATTGCGCGGTTGAACATAACCGGGACAATGCGCATTATTCCAAATAAAGCTACAATCCCGCTTTGCTTCCCCTTCTTGGATATTTATTCAAGTGAACTTGGTTCGTTATTGTCAAGCAGCACTCCTTATTGAATTTTTCGCAATGTAAAACATATTTTGGTTTTCTTAATCCTTGCCTCTTAGTTTTCTTTTTTCTTCCAATTCTATCCCTTTGGATCATATTTGCCATTTTATTTTTATTTATTTAATTTTTGTGTGATCAAATTGAAGAATTGATTATCATTTTCCAGAAAACTTTGTAGAATTTTTTTTTATACACTTTTGAAGTTCTTAAAATAACATAGTCAAAGACAATTTTATTGTCAAATATGTTTTCTTTGTTATTTACAATAATCTGCAATAAAAAATTATACCAAAGGTTGTAAAAAGCCTTCAAGTTTCTTCTAAAATATAAAATATACACAAGAAACTGAAATTTTTTGAAATTAGGTTAAAATGCCTTTTCAAAGAACATGCAAATTTTAATTAAGTAACGTGCTACTAAAAAGGTGTTATTACCAGCTTAGTTAATGTAATTTTGCATTGCAAAAACATGTTAGCCTCATACAATTGCTTAAAGCTTACTTCTACTAACAGCTGATAAGTATATATAAGTATAAATAACAATATATCTGTGAAGAGAAGAAACATGCACGTACTTATAAATATATAGATGAACAAGTGGGGCTTGGCACCGGAAAAAATGTCTATAAGATCGATCTTATTAAATTTTATTTTTTTTGCCCCCGTCGTATTCAGTAATTCATACTTTTTTTTAAAATTTTGTTTTCAAATGTCTTTAAAATGTATTCTTGTTAATTGCTGAATTACTTCATTTTTTATAGGTTTCATAACATTTTTTTATATGCTTCACTTAGTTGCTAAATAATTTAAGCCTTGATAGAATTTTGCTAAGCAGCAAGCCTTTATTTCAAGCATATTCATAAATTTCCTCCCCGTTTTTGTAATTAATGTTGCTTTAGCACATTTACATTGATCTTTAGCTTGAAATTATTTTTTTTCAAACTGCTTAATTACTAATTAAAAAGCCAAAATTTCCAATTTGTTGTTTTTTATAAAAGATCATAGCCGAGCTGCTTCCGAATATATTTTTTTGATGGTTGGTCGGTTAAGTTTTATGAACGTAATTTTCTTCAAGTTTCCGGTATTCTTGAATGAAATCAATGTCTTATGAATAACCCATACACACTGATACATTTTTTAACACATACGGGGTAATGCTGTAAACATAATATTATAATTGAGTATCACTAAAATATTAATGACATTTTAAGGTTTTTGCAATTATTG
The DNA here is from genome assembly GCA_030620095.1 of Kuschelorhynchus macadamiae. Taxonomy (NCBI): domain Eukaryota; kingdom Metazoa; phylum Arthropoda; class Insecta; order Coleoptera; family Curculionidae; genus Kuschelorhynchus; species Kuschelorhynchus macadamiae. The sequence goes on from JAUTXW010001725.1 coordinate 54,051, forward strand.
TTTTAAAATAATTTTTTATAAAACCGAAATTAAAATAAGAATTCAAAAACCGTTATACAGTTCTTAATTATTACACAAAACTTTTATGCTGTTTGCTGGAGCACTTTACAACAGGAGAAACGTAGACGAAAATGTACCTACCATCACAATTTAAATGTCAGTCCCAAATTTTACTCAGTAACAGGTTGATGGCGACGCTTCTAATGAATAAAATTCAGTCCATTAAAATAATAACTATAGCATATTAGGCAAAGCTATACATTGTGTAGGATTCCATGGGAAGAAAGCATGACTATATATAATTTACTATCCATATATACTTTGCACACAGACTTTTATGGCTTGACATAAATTGAATGTTGAAAATTTATTTCAAACGATTGTATACTCTCTATATGCTGGGTTGGCAATATTTTTTCATCAATTACTGTGCGTTGTGGCAATTGTTATCTTTAGGGTTTCTGTAGATGTTTAAATGACAAAAATATAACTGCTTAAATATCACCAATACTATAAAGCACAGTATTTGCACCACGTGTCTATATAAACAACAGTTACATTCATGACCATCATAATGCATATTTTTGGGATCACTTGCAGAGAAATGAAGATATATTTAATTTAATAAAATAAAATAAAACACCACGGCAAGTCGTTTTAAGACACAAAAATTATAATTAATTCCTTTCCTATATGGCTTTATTTAAAATACAAAAAAAATCAGTTACATATTTTATATATACATATAAACTTAATTTTATCTACATATTGTAAAAATTACAAATATATTTTACTAAGTAAAAGGGAAGATATTTTACCTGTTATTTGCCAAAATACTTAATGCTTATCTTATATTGATACTTCCATTTTAAAAAAAGGAAATTATATTAGAATTAGTTACATCGTATATATAAAGGTATTACCAAATAACCATAAGTATATATAAATTGTGTTAACCTGCTTTAGGAGGGAAGTTCCGGGTATAGATGAATTTATCGATTTTTTCTTGATATTTATTTCTTATAGTTATATTTTTTACTTTTTTCGCTGTATTTTGCCAGCCGAAAGTCATTGTTTTCTCTAATAATAATTCTGTGCATGCCCGAATAAGAATTTAGGTTTCATTTAAATACATAAAAATTATTTAGATTGAAAGAATTACCATTTTTCACTATTGTAGCTTTAATTTCCGAAAATCTTTTACATCTACTATAGATATTTAAATACATGGCATAAATACATTTACTCTTCATACGCAAACAAAACTTTGCTTTGTCTCGAAAATTGGCTTGTTTTATCTTAGCTTGTTTCAAATTTACTTTAATTTCATTATTTTTTATTATTTGGTGGATGGAAGCTTCATTCCAGGATATGAAGTTCTAAAAAATTTTCTGAACAGTTTACTTAGCCGCAATTTTATCATCTTATATCGAATTTATATCATATTTGTCCCAGTTTATAACTTTTTGATGACTTTACTTTAGATATTTTATTGGGCCGTTATTCTGTTCGACCATAATTTTAACAGTTTTTTGATTGGATAACTTTTTAAATCCTGTTTCTTTAAATATTTCATTAGGTCACCATTTTGTCCCGTCATACTGGATTAGCACCCAAATATTAGTTTATTCGCATAATTCTAACTTTTTAAATAAAATTTGGATTTAATTAAGTAAGTTGTTTTTGAGCTCTGTGGCGCGTATATAGACTGATAGACCGATAAAAAAGAAACATAATATTCAATATCCAGCAGCGCTCTCAAAATTCAAGAATCTGCTATAATCTTCGAAGGTATATTTTTTCGTGATTACCGCAAGTGATTAATGTACTTACAACCGGTTCAAACATAATTATATTAGAAAGCTAAAATGATCTCCCCTTTAATTGGTAATTTATATTAAGAGTTCCAAAAAGAGCCAGTCAAAAAATTCAAAAACAGAAAAAAATATTAATTAAATGCCTAAAAAATACTAGTCTCTTATCCATGTTACAAAAGTAGTCTCACGAACAACATCTAGCTATTAGTGACACAAATATTAATAGTGCGGATATTATAGAAGACATTATACAACTATTGTTATCAGCAGAACCTCAGATTACCCTGTATTTAATGTAAAATCAGAACTGCTTCGAACAGATAGATCTCTACGTTAAAGGGTTAACTAAATTAGTCAAGACTATAATCTAAAGACATGTGCGCTACCACCTAAGATTCTAAGTTAATGGAGTAACAAACCAGAACATAACTTTCCGTAACACAGAAAAGTATTCATGCTACTAAATGAAATACCAAGAGAGAAAAAAACCCGTCGCATTGTGTCACTAGTTTGAGTGTAAAGTGTATCAGAAAACTCATTGAGAGGACCCTGTTAGATCATTAACGCTACCTCGCACATTAAAGTCAAATCAGAAAGAAAGGAAGAGAAAATTATAGTGGTTTTTATTGTGATAACAGTAATTATTATACCTTAAAAATTCACAATATAAGCTCTGTGACGTGCAAAAATCAAACCACGAATTAATTCCCCCACTTTTATTATCGCTGTAGAAATAAGGCTGTTTAACAGACATAAAAAATGACATACATTTGTTAGCCGTTTAACAACGAAAATGTAATATTAAGTATTAAAAAAATAAAACTGGATTTTTAAAAAAGTGATTTTTTTACAAAATGCTATTGCTATATCGGTTTTTAAAATGTTCATTTTTTTTAAGATTTATATAAAATGTAATAGTTTAATTAATTTAGAATGACAAAAAAGCATGCCGTAGACTTCTACACATAGAGAAATAAGACAGATATTTTAAAACAAAAACTTACGAAAGCAGATTGTCAGAAATAAACCTACTTAATAATGACTATTTAAGGAGTTTGGTTCAACATATCCACACATGATTAATCTAGGCCACTTAAAAATTAGAATGCATGAAATGAAATATGCAATAAGATAGTTTTAGGGGTAGGTACTAATATTTCTATCAGCACTAGAAACAATGCCAGACTAAGATAGGCCGAATTTTCGTCCAAATCTATAGACATATTCACGTACATAATCTTTCATCATCACATATTTTATAATATTGTAAAAATATTATAATTAAACTATTTTTTAAGCGACAAAAAAACGGATAGATTCTATTTAAAAAAAAAATAAAGAGTAAGGGAGCAAAATGTAGGACATTCTCTTTCAAAGTATCTTCAAGCTTAACTGCGCAACCCAATAGTACAACCAAATAACACTTAAACAATATTGCCAATTTTAAAATGTCGGCCATTAGTAGATGTGACAGATCCCAAGTACAGGAGAGTAAACATTTTTATAAATCTACTTAAACCAAGCATTTTGTTTCTCTCACAATACTAAACTGAACTGTTGTTTGAGTTCTTGAGATGAATATTGTATTTTGTGTTTTATTAAGAAGAAAAAGTGTATATTTGTTAAACTAATCTACCCTGTAACTAAAAAAAAAATGCACTATACGTTATTAAGTACATTGTAACTTAGAATTATGTCATAAATAAAATACCTGGGTTTTAATAGTAGTTTTTTTGCCCCATCTAACAACATCCATATTCTTAATAAGGCTAAATAAAATGGCTTAACATTTTACAGATAAATTAGGGTTAAACAGTAATATTTTCTTTACCTATTTAATCAATTATAATTTTACGATAGTATCCCTCTCTTAGTCCATCATGACCCTTTGCCCCTTAATGTGTATTTCGATTTAATATTTAGAGTGAACTTTCAGCTACAAAAAGGTGTATATATTTTGAAATATTATGTAAAAGAAAATAGCCTGTTCATATTCTACAAAATGAGTTCAGTCAATTATATTCGACGTGACCGGGACATGCTCATAAAGGATGTAAGGAGATTTCTGACCGACATTTTTCAATTTCGAATTATTTTATTGCAGCAAGATTGCTTGATATTAAATGTCTTCTTTTTACCCTTCGGGGCAGTTTAAATAAATGAGGTAACCCAGATTAGTGTTCGAAAAACTTATAATATAATAAAAAGAAGCTTAAGGGAATAGGTGTAATTAGAGGTAAACTGGCTACAATAAGGTATAATGATTAAGAATTCAAGAATAGCCCTATTTTCACAAGTACTTTACCCGTTTTGGATTACTTGTCATATTTAAGAGTTACATATCAGTCAATCTAACTTATATGAAAACCAAACTCTTTAAAATTATTATGAAGGAGAGTCTATTTTAAAAAGTTTATGAAATGCCTATCATCTAGGGACCCAGAAACATGAAGATCTGATTTTTTCACGATTACAATACTTTCCTTTTACGAGGGAAGTAATCACTCTTTTGCCAAACCATGTTGACTGGTACAAAGTCCATATCATAGTTAACAGTACCCGTAGAATGACTTTTAAACCTATTATTAATATTAGACAAAATGTAGCCTGGGAAAAAATGTTTTTATTTTTATAAATACTAAAACTAGAAATACCCGTTTATGAGAGAGCAATAATTAAAAATAGTTTTTGATAAATGGATTGTTCTGATTCAGATCAAGTTTATAACCATCATTTACATATGCAAAAGCACCAAAAATAAATATAAATTCTTAAAGTTCATGGTTTTTACCAGTTGATATACTTCATTTTAACTGCAACGTTGGCCAGTTTTTTGTTATTTGTGATGGGTATGTCTGATTTTTATCTTTTCAGCAGTAGTAATTTTATATTTCCTTCATTTTAATGCATCTCGCAATTAAGAGAGGTTCCTCTTAATATTTTATCATTTTTATTTATTATAAATTGCATTAAGCACCAAGCGTTGTTCAAAATTACAAGACAATTAACCTTTTATATATAAATCCGGAAATTTTAAGTAACATTCATATATGGACATAATTTAAGTTCTCAGTGAAATTAAAAAAACACACAGTATTGATGAGGATTTTGATTAAATTAGTACATGATGAAATGTTACTAGCATTTTCAAAAGCAGCGATAAGTCTCATCTAACTATGCATTTTTCCTTTAGGGGAAATTTTGACATAATATATTAAAAAAGTATCTTAAAATTCCGCTTCTATAATGCGAAGTCAACAATACTTAATGTTGACTAAACCATCCGCATAAGAATATAGGAGCTGCTCCAAATATGGGCCATGTCTTTAATATGTTTTACCCACCTGGGCATCTAAGATAGTAGCCCTCGTCATCTATATTTTCGGGTCAGAAACTAGTTCTATTATGTACCAGTTTGAGAATCCCAATTGATTTTTTCTCCATCTGATGTTCAATCAGGTTAAAGCTACAGGTACATTAGGAAAGAAAAGTGTTTTGGGAAAAAATATAGACGAGTTAGTGGAGTATATTTTAAAAATGGAGGCCCAGATGTATCTAAAACGACGTGTGTATTGGCAGTTAGAAACGGCATATCTCAAATATTAAAAAATGAAATAGCTAAGTGCAGTTGAGGCTTTTTTGAAAAGACATCATTCATCCCATACTGTCGCTACGTCCGTCAACTGGCCCATCTTTTACCCGAGTTTTGAGCTACGAAAAACATAATTTCAATGCACATCGAATTATAAACGTAGACGAAACTGGCCTGTCCATCGTACCAAATAAAATTCTCAAAGTTAATGTTATTGAAGTGAATATCTTCAAGTTCCTGAGAAATGTTGGTTACTATGACTGCAGCTGAGTGCTGGGGGACAGCATGTTCAATCCTGGCTAATCTTCTCACAAACAAGTAGGAAGATCAGCGGTGTACCATTATGCACAATTTATGACGTTTACAGCAAAACTTATTTACTGAGTGGTTTCAACATTTTATATAGTCTGTAAAACCAACTGAAGAGAACTCCTTTCTGCTTATAAGGCCAGACGGCAAAAATAGCAATAAACGACTTCAAAGTCTCAGGAATTTGGTTATGTATGGTATGTATAAACCCACTGAAATATGTGGAAGCAAAAGAGGGTGATACTCCAGTAGGACTCGTGCAACAACAAAGAATACTCCTTTAAAACCTCTGCTGCTGTAAAGACCTAGACCCTGCATTTTCAAGGCTGCTCAATATTAGTGTTCATTTATAAATCCATTTGAAATCTCACCTGCCCCACTGTAAAACGTCGGACGGTGAGGTAAAAATCCTCAAAACCATCATACCATCTTCTAACAAAAATAAACTTGAAATGATGAAAACAAAAACCGCCATATCAGATGAAGGAAAGGGAAACGGTAAGGTTTTTGCTAAAGATTCAGCAAAACCGGGAAAACGTGAAGAAAAAACAATGGCGAAAGAAAGATAATCCAATTTAGAGGAATAAATAGAACTTGAAGCAGTTGGTCAGGATGGTCCTGACGGTAGTTATGCAACATGTTTATTTTGTGACATAAAGTTTTCAGTGGCAAACTATGGGTATAGTGTTTGATGTGTCACCACTGTGTACACGAACAGTTTTCTAAGCCTTAAAAAGATCCTGTTTGTTCCTAAATTATTAATATTGACTATGTAGTTTCTATTATTCTATATTCGATACCTGTTAGGCTAATTTGCCAAATATGCATAGCATTACGTTTCTTACAGTTTCGTCAAAATGCATTTAAAAGAGTATTCAAAGTGTGTTTATTAGTTCTAAAGCTACAACGTAAATAAAATTCTGAATTTTTTAAGATATCGATAGTTCAGTAACTGCCAAAAAACAACTGGATGACCTATATTAGGACCAGTTCTTCGTCATGGTCAAAATATATTAAACCAATTCTAAATTAATGAAAAACAAGAAAGAAAAATTATTTACAAATTTTCTCATTAACTAGAAAGTATTATTAAAGCTGATATTTTCAGAGAATTTTTTCACAGGTCTATAAAGAATATTGTCTTTAGATTTATAGAAATCACGCCTAATATCTTCAGTAAAAAATCTTTTTGATTTTAAAGCTTCAATTATTTTCTCTGTTTTCTTCGGAATTGAATTTGTACCACATATTGACAATATCCTAACGACTAATGAATTGATAGTAGGTTGTTTCTAACATGGATGAACGTAAAAATTGAATTAATAGTGAATTTTATATTAGAATATTGTTGGTTTAAATGATTTAAAAATATAGTTAAATATTTTTCTACATGTGGTCATATATTAAAGATATCATCAACGTATCTAGACTCATATTTGGGCTGTAGAGTAGAAAGAAACAAATGCTTAGAGCAGTTTCCTTGAAGACTTTTATAAAAATGTTCACTACTACAGGATAGAAATCCTACGGCCACGCCCGAAGTTTGCTTATAAAAATTACTTATTTGCTTATAAATAAATGAAATATTTGGATGTTAAGCATTTTCTTATTAATTCAGTCAAAACTAGATCAAGGTTTTAATGCTTAAATATCTCAGAAATTATGGAAACTAAATTATCACAATACATTCAATACCAAAACTGACTAAAATATCGTTGGAATTTAATGAAAAATAAAGGAGTTAAAAATATAGGCTAAATATCTACCTATATTGTAAGATAGCGAACCTATTGTACTAATGATGGGGCGTAACCGCACGTTGGCTTAATCTATTTTTGGATGTCCGTAAAACCGAGGAATCCTTAAACCACTTGGCTATAATATCTTCATTTCTAGGTCGGGCAATTCGAAGGTACTGATGAGGTTGCAGATTTTCATTTCATTCCTCTTAGTTGAATTTGTTCGTGTTGTCCTATAGCTGTCATCCAGAATTAATTTCTCTACACAGTTGTTCTTGTTCATGACTCCAGTTGTATTTCCTTTATCTGCTGGTAGAATTATAACATATTCTTCGTCATTGAAGCTCTTTATAGCTATAATTTCTGTAGCTGACAAGGTGGATTCTGGTAGTTTAGACCTGAGAAGTATCTTCCGATATCATACGGAACTGTTCTTGGTAGTTTTGAGATGCAATCAACTACACTCGCTGTCATCCTGACCCCCAATATTTAATAACACAAACAATAGAGGAATGCATACAATCGCCTAAAGGTACAATACCTTGGAAATGAGAAGGATTTTCGCTGAACAACTATACTCAAGGGACACATGAATAATGTAAAAGATACCAACATTTTTCCATCAATTCCAAATATTATGAAAGGAAGATTAGAAATCATCAAATGCTCTGACATTTCCAATAGAGACAAGGGCTACGTGCTACACCGTGCGTGAAAATAAATCGTCACAGTGTTCCATGTTTTGATCTTGTGTAGTGAAGGTCCCTGAAGATGCCTGGTGTAATCGCAAAACATCAAAAAGTAGTTCTAATTTGACATGCTCTAAACCCGTGAACTATGATTTTTTAATTGATTACAGCCGTAAAAGCTTTTGAACCATGTCAAGAACACTACTTCTCTCCCACATAGATATATATATATATATATATATATATATATATATATATATATATATATATATATATATATATATATATATTTATATATATATATAATTATAATCGTCATTATTCTAATAAATTATAGTTACTCTCAAAATGTCCATAATTCTGTAAATTCCAGCAAATAATTTTTTGACATAGAAATGACTTGCCATGTCACCACCAAGCAAGCAAGCCACTCGATATTAATAATCATTCGGTAAGAACATTCGTGTTCTTAGGTGCATGGTCGATAATTTGTAATAATTTTTGGTCATCGAAATATCCCAAAGCGAATAAAATAATAATAAATAAATTCGTAATTATATATTTTTCCAATTGATATGTATAAATACGAGCGTCCAAATTGCAAGTAGAATGAACTTTATTCAGTAAAAATCTAAATACTGTTTTGATACCATTTTCATTAAACTTATGATTAGAATTTCAAATCCAAATTCCTAAAATTATGATTTTTTTTCTACTTTTTGGCTTATTCTAATAATCAAAGGACCCCGAACACGTTGTGAAGAAATTGGCCCTTGGTAGAATTTAATAAATTTAAATATGTTTAGTTTTGCTCCTACAGAGCATCAAATATAAATATAAAGGGCGGGGCGCCCTATATCCGTCGGTTTCTAGCAGCTAAACCGCACTTCTGTTTTAAATATAACATCGACATATGTGAATGAGAGGCTGCTACTATTTAAAATTATTATTACAAGGTGCGTCAAAATTACGTGTCAGATAAAAGTTACATTTTTTACATATTTGAATTATCAATTAAAAGTTGAGTCAATTTTGCTAAATGTTAATACTTATGGGAGAAAGCTAAATTTTAAAATTATTTGGAGATATTTTGGGGGCGTCAAAAATAAGTGAAATTCCTTGCATTTTATTGCATAATTCAATTTTCCATTAAAAGTTAGGCTAACATTCTTAAGGATTACCTATAGCTAAATTGGTTTTCAAAATACTCTTTTTAAATATCGCTTTTTTAACGGTCAGTGACATCGAAAATTACTAACACAACCAACTGAACAAAAGACTACTAGTTTAGGAGGCTTTGGTAAAAGTGTAATAAAAACAGTGGCATATTTCACCCAAATTGAATCATTAATTACTTCGTTATTTTAAAAGAAACCTCGGGTATATTTTTTTACCTAGAGAAAGTATAGTTAATTACCTAACAAATCACAATAGGGTTTTCAATACCTAAATGCAATACTTTTTTAAATCTTTGCTTTTTTCTGGTTGTGGTAACTTTTATTAAATTATTTATATAATTATTATTTTGAAAAACACTCCGTATTTAATGGCTCGTAAAATTTAAATATCCGTTAACCTCTTTTACGTTTGCCTATAACCTTATGTCGATTTTTAGCAAATCACATTTTAGGTAAGAATTTCAAAATATAGCGGTATTAAGGCTAACTCGCATTTTTTAAATAAAGTATCGAAAATATTATTATAGCCATTTTACTGCAAAACTACCAAAAAATAGATAAACCTAATTCAATTTAACATACAATAAAATTTTAGGTTATACGAAGTCATTTCGTACAGATTGTTCTATTAATAATAATTAGGAAACAAGTGTTTTAATAAATAATAGTACTACTACAGTTACCAAGAGAAACGCAAGTTAATAAAAACTATTGCATTCAAATATAACTTGTTAGGGATTAAAAGTTCTTTATGTTGGTGAGAAAATATACCGTGGTCTTATTTAAAATAACGAAGTTATTATTGATTACGGACAAAAGTGTACGACTGATTGATTTACACCCCGTAAAGTATGAACAGAAAGGAGACCTTAATGAGGATAGATAAAAGCTTCTTAAACTAGTAGTTTATTGTTCAATTGGTTATGCCGGTTATTTTTGATGTAAAATAAAAACGTTATTTAAAAAAATACATTATTTGATAAACCTCCCAGAGTAAAGTATATACTTTAATAGATAATTCAAATATTATGTGACAAAATATAGGGTATTCCATCAAATGATTTTAAATTGTCTCCCTATTCCATTCATATGAACCCTTAACAAACTTGACCTTAACTATTAGTAGGTCATTCAGATATACAATAGTAAGCAGGGTATTTTATTTTAAAAAATCGGTAACTTTCCTTTACCCGGAACTTCCCCCGTTATGAATATTTCCTTTCATTAAGAATAGTGAAGTGTAACCCAATTTAGTTCAGTACATAGTTACTTAGTAACACATATATACTGTCTTTACAAATAATTTAATCGGGCGCCGTTTTGTTCCATTTTATTGGGGTTCCTATCAATTACCTATTTTACCAGTTTCTACCTATGCCACACTTAATTTTTGGACATAATTTACAATAGATTCAATGAGTAGTTTTTACATTAACATACACCACCATTTTATTACCTCGTGTTGAATTCGTATGCTTATCGCTACATCATATTTAATTTTTCTACATTTTAATTTTTTATAAAATTATTTGCCTGCCATTTTGTTACGCCATCTTGAATTCGTACCACAATTTTACCAGTTTACCTCTATATTGCAATTAATGCTTGCCTAAATTTGAAATTAATCTATATGTTTATAGTATTACAGATTTGATTTTTTAAATACTCTATTAAGCCGCCAATTTGTTTTACTATCTTCAATCGTATAAGTAGTTTTTTAGCTATCTAGCGACCTCGAAATTTATAGATCTGAGAAAACATCTCGGAGGGTGATTTTTCCATGGTTACAATACTTCGCTTTTATGAGGGGAGTACAAATGTAACTTTTTTTTGTCACTTTTTTTGACGCACGCTAGATATTTCCAAATAATTTTAAATTGTAGCTTTATGCCATTTACATATTCTCCATGTTATATTTAAAACTAAAATATGGTTTAGTAGACCGACAGATATTATATGTATATTTGATACCTTGTAGTGGCTAAAGTAAACATACAGATAAGTCAATAGCTTTTTGTATTAAATTCCAAGTCTTCCAACATATTCAAATTTCCATAAATTCTACCGAGGGTTAATTTCTTCACATTCTGTGCGGGACCGTTTGCGTTCTCTGTTAAATATATTTTTCAATTTCATAAAACTTTTCTTAAAGAGTGTATTACTATTAATATTTTTATATGCTTCTTATTAGTAAATTGACTGAATATTTTATGTTTCAAATCGGTACTTAAACCATATGAATTTATTTAATTAAATTAACATGACGTTACAGCTTTATGACTTTGTGTGCATGTAGAACATTTTAGGGTCAGACTGTTTATATTAACTAAGCTAAAATGACCACACAAACATATTATGTTGTCTAATGGAGCTTTTGCCCATTGCCATTTTCTGATACTTATAAGTATCAAAATTTGTTACTTTCTTGCATTTGTTTAGGTGGAATAATGTATTTTTCTTTAAGTAATATCTAGACAAAATGGTCTGAAACGGTGTCATATTAACGTTATGATCTATATTCAAACCTCATTTTTATCTACATCATGTTGTATTTGTAAAATAAACACGCAATTATCTCACAAAATCCGATGTTCCTTAGTGTTGGCGACCTGATAAAAAGTAAGAAAGGATATTGAACAATCGTTGAAATTCATTCGTTGACCCAATTACTTCAAATGGAATGCTAAAGAAGTACCTATCTTTTTCATTGAAATATGCTATTAAAAGGAAAAATAGATGACCTAGCATTAAGGACGCGTCCGCATCTTGAAGTGCAATTAATTTACTAGGTTCACTTAGAAAGGGATTGGTTTTAAATGAAATGAAAGGTTGGTTTGCGAAGAAATGGGGTGATATACTTAAGAAACGTTATTATTTGCAGGTGTGTTTTTAGCAGCCGCAATTACCTTTACTTGGATATTTTGTTTAGATAAAAGTCTAGAATTAAGCTGCTTTTATTAAACCAGTTAGAAAGTAGTCATACGCATTTATATTATTTATTACATGCGCCAAGAAAACTGCAAAGTTTGAAATATATATGAAAGATGTGTGACAGTTCATTATTAGAGTAGTAGTTTTTTGGTTAGTGTACTAAAATATTTATTCATCAAATACACATTACATCTTATTTTGAGTGATGATAAGGAGTAGCTGTCGCAGGATCTACCGTGAGCACAAAAACATATAGTTAGCCCTATTTAAATATAGTATTACGCTATGGGCATTTGTTTGCTTAAAATATGAATCCAGATGACATACTACTTTGAAATTGTACAGTAAAGCAAGGTTTCTATTCGGTATTGGAAGCTAACCTAACTCAACAAAAAAAGAAACGTTGTTAAGATAGAAAGAAATCTAGAAAATTTTCTCATTACGAAGTTGTCTACCATGTGCATATAAATTGCAAGTCAAAATTCGAGCAACTTAAGGAAAGGGGTTTAATTTTCACTTATCACACAAAGAATTTCACCAGAGTGCGGCGTTCGATCTTCCAATTTGTATGTATCGTTTAAGTCTTTTCAGAACTGCCTGAAATAATAAAAATTAGACTATTTTTGTTTAGACATTTGTCAGCACAATTTTACCAACCAGCTTACTTCTTGAGAGGATATCGGAGTAACTCAAAAACTCGTCGACTTTTCAACTTCTTATTTAATGAAGAATAAAGTAAGTATTTTTTCATAGTATGTTTTTTGTTTATTGCAAGACTGTGGACTTTCCGAAAAAAACGGCATATTTTGACTGAGACCATTGTTTTCTTCTTCGGTAAATAAGACGTTAAAAAGGAGGTCAACCGCCATATCTTGTATATGTCACACTGCAGATATCAGTATGTAAAGCAGCAGAATCAATAATTCAAATTCACTCCGATATCATTTTAAGGCAAATATGAATTTTAGTAAAAGTGTGCATATCAGATAAATCAAAAAATAAAAAGAAAATTATTTGCTAAAAGATAGTAATAGACCACTTAATTGATATTAGGTTTGAAATGAGCAAAGCCTTTTATTTCCATTAAATTATTTCGACATACCAAAATTAGAAATGGTTCGAAACATAAGGATATCAGTACAACTTTACTACATTATCATTTTAATGAAGTTAACTAAAGTATCATATTTGGTATTATAAAATACTTGTTAATCTGGTATTTTAATTCACGAAAACTACACAAAATTTACATTTAAACATTATAAACAATTAAACAAGAAACATTTCTTATTTGATAAAAATTATATTTCAAACAAATTGAAATTTTTATATAGTTTCTACTAGTTTAACTGAAACAAAAGCGCAGAACTTTATGTGTTTCGATGTTGCTATTCTCACCAAAATTAATTGTAATCGGTTCAGTTATATGATTCAGAGTAACATAGGAACTTTTACAGTAATTACGTAATGAGCAGAATTTTTTTAAATACTTGCAAGAATGTCATTAACACAGTTCTTTATTAAATTTATAACACTACAACTTAAAATCGAAGAAATATTTTCAGACCTAAATTTGATTTTAATTAGTGCCGTATTTGCTCTGTGGGATTAAAAAGACAATAGTAGGGTAGAAGATGTAGCACTGTATGTTCAATATCATCTGCCAGTGCATCACAAACATATAGTTTTTTTATACAGAATGCCTTTAAAACATTTTACATTTTGTTAGACGCAGCTTTTCTTTTCACCTACGGGAAAAATTGGACCATCCTTCTCATTTAGGAGATATTTGAAGGCCATTGTAGATAAAACACTACAATGGCTAGTGATGCTAAAGCTCATTTGGATTTCATCATTAGTGAGCAGATTTTCTAATTAAGGTACACGTTGCTTTTCGTAGATGGTTCTTTATGCTTTTTTCTTTTCTCTGTAGTCAGACGTATCTTAGTGAAATCACATATTTTACTGACAATAGTACTAGCGTTAAGTCCTCTGTTAAGTAAGGAACTATAATCATTTTTTACATTTTCCCTAGCATCGACAGATAAATACTTTTTCTTCACCGGAACACTAACTTTTTTTTCTTCACGGATGCCACATATTGCTATTTTATATGTATAATATTTCGAAACATAATATCGCAATACAACTAAATACTTCCCGTAAAGAATAAAGACTGACATTAAATTTTACAAAAATGTATTTAAAATAGCTCCTATAGTTAAACATTGCAAGAAACATTTAAAATTGTCTAATTATAACTACAACAGAAGTAAATTTAGATCCTTTTAAGCCAAGAAAATATTACAACTCATAACTATTTTTCTTTGTTTGTTGCTCTTGTCTATACCATGTGGTCAACTCAGGTAGTAGTCGACCCAATAGTCATTCACGAAATTTACTATCCTTGCGATTATAACATATTTAAGGTATAAATGAGTACTAAATTTTGCAGTTTCGACCTAGAATAAAATAAATGAATTGGGATCAAAACCCAAATAAGTAAATTTTATACTAATAAAGGATAGAGATACCTAATAATTCATAAGACTGAATATCTGTTTTTTGATACAGTTTATTATTTATATTTGTTATGATCGGTAATACTTGGAATGAGTCAGTGCGGAGGAATGAGTGGATCGGTACGAATTTACCATCAGGTTAGGCGCTGAGTGCGACAGTGGTACCATCGTTAAAGCTAAAATACAAAAGACAGTGTCGGAGTCTTCCGGTTCGTCTCGTCGAAGGCAGATCTCTGTGTTATTAACATAAGTGGTTCCACGACCCCGCTAGGAAGGGAGCAGACGCTGTGAACGTGTGAGGCCTAGTTGTTCCTGCATTCTATCCCGTTCGTCTGCCGCAGTTCTACATAGAATATTAGCGTAATGGCCGTTATGTGGCGGGAGTGGGAGGGGTAAGGGGATAGCTTGAAAGAAAAGCCAAGATGCATTTCAAAAATTAAAAAGTTATTTGAAAGATTAGAATTGTTCCAGGAGCTTAGAGCTCGCCATCCGGACATCCTACGTATTGGACTGGACAATGGCGTTAAAAGCAAAAAAGTGGCAGCCGACTCCATATTTTAAAAGAAATACAGTTTCGTCCAGGATTGTTATGTTTTAAACAATTTGATTAAAAACAAGGGTTCTAAATATATTAAAATCCACATTTCTATTTTAAAACTGTTTAAATCTATAAAAAAACTTGTTGATATATTAAATACTCTAATAACAAACAAAACAAAACAAACAAAGAAAAATATATAGGTGGAACTACAATCGGTAACAAACTTCGTAATACAGGTTTCAGACAAATTTTTGTCTTGTTTTATATTAAATAAGAAATTCATTATGTGTTTTAGATCCTAAATATTTGATTAAAATAAAATATAACTAATTTAAATGTGAAAAAAAACTGATGATCATAATTGAAAAACTCTCAATAAATAAATAGGGCGTTTAGACTTAAAACAGAAAAATCCATAATAGAATAGATACTCTTTATCTATTACTAAGATCAAATTCTCGCCTTTAAACAGACTATGTCGAAACATTTGCACTTCATGATATCATTTCTTCAGTGCCGTACCTTTAACCTATAACCAGTCATTATTCACAGTTTAAATGTCATTTCAAAATGAGATACTAGCGCTTATTATTTCCACCAGTAAAGTGGCTATTTTGTCTGCAAGAAATACAACAGTCGCATAACCAAGAAACCTTTACACTTGACCTTTCTGAAACTAGTATTTTTATGTTTTTATTGTATAAAGCCAGCGTTGTCTCTACTTGATGAGAAATTACCTTGGAAGCGAGTAATATTTTA
Organism: Kuschelorhynchus macadamiae; assembly: GCA_030620095.1. Taxonomy (NCBI): domain Eukaryota; kingdom Metazoa; phylum Arthropoda; class Insecta; order Coleoptera; family Curculionidae; genus Kuschelorhynchus; species Kuschelorhynchus macadamiae. Next base: position 70,128 of record JAUTXW010001725.1, read on the forward strand.
AAAATATCACATTTTTTCGAAATGGACTGGTTGGTATTTATCACGTAGAAAAAATAATTTTGTTGTTTGAGTACCTATTTGAAAATAATTTATAAGTGTGTAAATATTTTTATTTTCTTATAAGTATAGTTACAGTTAATAAATAAAAATTACATATTTAATTTCGATCGTGGATCAAATATATATTATATTAAATGTAATTGTTGACTTTTAAATTTAAAGTGCATTCGGAACATCTTTAAAGGTCACAACCTGTAGTCAGTATTATAAATGGAAATGATCTTGAATGTATGGTAACCTTAAAACTTAGACCATGAATATTTATATTTTTATAAGATTTGTCTCAAATTGATTTAGCGATTGCTCCATTATATTTTTCAAATTTGTTTGAAAGTTGTAAAAAGTTTATAAATCTCAAAAAATTTATTGTTAAATAATTTACAATGTTTCGGCTAGTAAAGTTTCTCTAATCATTACTAAGCTTATACTAAAAGCTAAACTTAGGACTACGTGCTTGTGGACTTGCTGAAGTGTTGTCTTCGTAGTGCCTACTTCCAAATAGAGCATAAGTTCTAAGGGGTGGTTTCTCGACGGGTTCATCTGTAGTTATTACAGTGATACTGAAACTTGAAACTTATGCAATGAAACACAGAACATACATCCCAGACTTAAATTGCGATATGTATATGTAAAAAAGTTTGTAGGTCCTTTAAATAGTATACGTTGCACTAAAAAGTTTACTATGGAGATAAAGCAACATTCATATTTACCGTTTTTAGCCTATGAGCACAGGGAATCTGAAGGGCCCGTTTTTTTAGTCATCATCCCGAATTGGGTTTACGACCTTGTTGTTTTAAACCAATACAGTTAGTGATAAAAAAAGTGGCATTTATTAAATCTCTTATAAGCGCGGTGAATCCTATGTAGTGAAACAAAAAAACATCAAGATCGAATATTTCCCAGCATGCTTGGTCTAAGCACCATATAATACAGTGGACTGAGGGTGCAATTAAACAAAAAGAGCGACAGTAGAAAAAAAAGCTATATTCATTGAATATAATAACGGCATTTTCGGCAAGCCGAGTATTGCAATACCCAATATTTGACGTTTTGGTTACTCGGTCGAATTGAGTCTAAATCTTCGTTACAAGTAAATATAATATCTTATTATATTTATTTGTAATTTCATTTTAAACAACGTAATTTTAATATACATTTAAGAAGCGGCAATTGCAATTACATAATATCCGCAACCTTAATTATGTATATAATTGGCACATTCATTTCTAGGTCTTTACATAAATAGTTTAATGGAATTACTATTTTTATAGATTCTGCCTACATCAGAAATATTTCTTAATGACTGATGTGTGTCTAAAATCCGAATAAAACGCATTAATTACCAGCAGTTAATAGTCAATTAAAATTATATCAACATGAGCCTTATGAGATATAGTCAGCTTCTTACTTACGAAAACACCTAAGAAGTGAAATCAGGCCAATAAGCAAATTATAGTTTCATCATAAATAATTTATAACATATGCGTATGCAAGAATCTAGATCAGTTGACTAAAGGATGTTTTAAGGGGCATTTATTTAAGTCGAATTTCTTATTATTATCCGCTCTTAAGTGTAATATTAAATTATGTCATAATAGACATTAAGAAGCATGTGCCGAGTTTCTGTTTATATTTTGAACTCGGTATATAGCTTTATTTTAGTACCAAATTGTCAAGATATACCAAAAACTTAACAAATGAAAAATGGAGAGTAAAATATGAGCAGCAACTTATTAATTTTAAATGAAGCATCAGATACATTTTTTTTTCATTGGAAACAACATTTATCATATCTCGCATATTTACTTTGTCGATATTGGGTCTAACAATCATCGTATATATTTATTTTAAAATTTGAAAAAGTTCCACGTTTTACCTCTTGTAAACTTGGTGGGGGCCAACATAATGATTTCCTTCTGGTATGGGCATTTTGTCATTGGTTTATATTTTCTTTAAATTTGTTGGGTCCGGTTAACATACTCTTTTTATTTTGGGTCTAACATACGCGAATAGCTTACAACCGAAAATTCCACAATAACTAACATGTTTACAAAGTTCTGAGAAAAATAGACAAATAAAATTTTGCAACAACAACTGTTCTCAAACTTACACTTGCTACAAACTAGGGCATCTATGAGGTTGTATCTCAATTCAGTAGCCTTTTTGTTAAACTTACTGTGAACTAAAATGGTTGATTTTTAGTGAGGAATTTGTGTTATATATTGAAAATTCTATGATCTATAACATTTTCGAGCTTTTTTGAAAACTACGTTTGTTCAAGATTCAGGTCGTGAGACTAAATTTTTAGAGATGTAGCATGTTTTCGGGATTTTCCATCCAAGACCACAATCCAATTCCTATAAACGTTTAACGTAAAAACTAATCAACAAAAGAGAAATCTAGAAAGGAAGTACACATTGTGGTACAAAAATGGGTGATATTTTTTGACGTTGGAACTAAAAATAGCCGTTTATAGCCTATATTTCAAAAAGGTATCTAACAAGACACCGAAAAACACATAAAGAAAATAATATTCGATGTAAACGTTTGACATAATTTGTATTGTTTTCCACGCTTTAACCGGCAATATTAGAACACGAGAAATTAAAAAGTAACTGATTTTGCTCGGATATTTGTCACACATTTCAGTGAGTTTTTCAAAAACACTTACTCCAAGTCACAAGAGATTAAGGGGCTTAAAAATCTCCCCAGGAATTTACACATTATGTTGCCAAAAGTACGCTCCAACCTTTACAACAACCTATACAAGGCAAGCCATTCAGAAATGAAATTTTAATTTTTTTTGCGTTTTTCAATCAGCGTTTCACGTTCGGCTTTGTAGAATCTCTAAACAGTTGATCTAAAGCGGGTGAAGTAAATATACCCAAGAATAGTTTTTTTTTAATTTTATGCCTATATTTTCTCATTTTTTTATTTAGGTAATGCTTATTTTTTTTAGGTGACGGAATGTCCGCAAAACTGAATAAGACTATCACTGCACTTTTAATAATAAAATCCGTGGAAAAAGAATTTATTCAATTGTTTCCATGGGCCCCTTTAAATTTAGGCTTTATTTGGTTATTTCAATGCTTTAATAAAAAATATCCTATTAATGTTTTCATAAATAAAGTGGCGTTTAAAAAGATAAAAAATAAAAATGTATAGGTATGATGAATTAACCAGTAATAGATAATTTATTTCAAGTTTGCTTACGTTTTATGAAAAAACGGTTAAATTTGAAAGGTAGGATAAATCACGTGACTATTTTTTGTTGTTCTTGCATTATTGTTCAAGTAAACATTTTCTGCTAACTCAAAGTTCAATTATAAAAAAAAATCCTATAAAATGCGACTTTATTGGTCACACTGTATCTTATCCGAGGGTTTATGCAATCCACTGAATAGAATTTGGCATACTCTCTACCTTATAGTAAAGTCTGTATGTATTTTTAAAGTAAAACCATTAATAAAAAAAATCACATGTTTGATAGTTTTACTTCTTTATTATTTTTATTATTTATTATTATTATTTAAATGTGCTATATTGTTCGTTAAAAATGTCAATTTCAACTGAATAAGAAAATGTCTAACTTTAAATTGATTGAAGCAAATGTTTCGATACATAACAATATTATTCAAGTAAAAATAAGAAATTTTATCATTTACCTTAAGTGTTTATCTATATAAACAAATGTTTTCATCCTGTCGGGATTCATCGGTGTGCCGATCCTAAGAAAGAGACAATAAAATTATAATAGAAGAGAATTATTGATTTCAAAATTTAAAAATTTTTCAGTTTGTTAGCCATGTAATCTACAATATAGTTTGCAGCCATCTATAATGCTATTTTTTAATGTGTTCAGATTATTTATCGCGTTTAGAATGACAAAAAAAATTATAGTTTGCCTTTTTCGCAACTAAATAAAATATTTAACTTTGAATTGGTTAAAGCAAATATTTACAAAATTACATAATCGGACGAAAGCATTTGTGCAACTGCTATGTGTCTATAAAAGCTCAAGATAAATGACGCAATTTCTTATTTTTGTTTAAATAATATTGTTTACGTGTTTGTAGTTTTTTTTTAGTTTAAACGATAACCTATGGTGTATAGAATAGCTTAAAAATCAAAACTCGTAACATTTCCCAATTTTTTAAACCAATAATTATCAAAAAAATTATTATTTTATTCTCCATTTTCTAACTAATTTTAGTTTACCGCAGTTTGAGTAAGTTTTATAATTATGCGTCTAATTTCCATTGCCAATAAAACACTAAATGACTTTCAGAAACAATAATTTATTTCACATATAGAAAGGGTTTGTCAAGTCTTAAATGTCAAATGCGACATATGTAGATGGTCAGGATTGGTTAGGCTTGTTGTAAAAGAAGAGCTCAATATCGTGGCAACGAAATTTTTGGTTTATATTTAAACATTTTTTTTAACAAAATATTTATTGTTAGGTGGATCTGTATCGTTAACGTTAGGATAGCACAGGTTCGTCGATAAAACCATCATTAAAGCCTGTGATATATATTTACAGTAATTCAGGTGAGTTTTAAATCATCATAATACAAAGTTTTTGCAGTTAGTAGGGAAATAATCTACACCATAGGCTATCATTTAAAACTAAAAAAAAAAAAAAACGACAAATGCGTGGGTTCGTTAACGACACAAAACCCGTTTATGTTATGTATCGAAACATTCTGTGTACAGGCTAGTCTACATTTTTAGATATGTAATTTTATTAAATATTTGCTTCAATCAATTTAAAGTTGGATCTTTTCATTCAGTTGCGAATAAGCCAAAAAAAAGTTTTGTTTGTCATTCTAAACGTAGCAAATAATCTGAACACATTTAAAAATAACATTAGAGATGGCTGCAAACTTTGTTTTTAGGTTACTTGTCAGACAAACTTTTTAGGTTACTTGTCAGACAAACTGACAAATTTTTACAAAAATTAATCAGTTCTTTTCTATCATAAACATTTCTAACGATAGGCGTACTGATGAGTCTCGACAGGATGAAAGCAAACGTCCCGAGATACTTGACTTAAAAAACCTATCTTTAAGAAAATACAGATTGTTGAACATTTTAATTTTTTACATTATTTTGTTTATCACTATGCACAATTTTTAGTTGTCCCAAACATAGGTTTTTCGACTCTCCCGATTCACTTTTTAATAGTTCTAGAAGCGCATGAGTTGCAGTTTTTGAGATACCATCATCAGGCAATTTTCCCCTATGCAATTCACTGTGGAAACGCAATGAAATGAGATTACGGTGTCTTTAGGGGCTTTCTGTGAGTGCTTATGATAATTCCCCACAACTAAAGGTTTCGAAAAAAAGTCGAAAATTTAGTGAAAACATTTCCTTAGAAGAAATTCATAAAAAAAAATCGTCGATAACTCGAACACTCATCAAAATCACTAAAAATGTAGAGGGAATTGAGATACAAACACAGGCTTTTACAGATTACAGTGGACCATTCGGCAGTTATAGATCAAAAAGTAAATTTCAGTTTTCGACCTATATCTGCTAAATGTCAGATCGAATTTTAATTTTCTCCGGAAAGCCGCAGATACTCAAAATCTATAAAAAAAATGTAAAATTTTTCCATAAAGCCAATAGAACATTATTTTTTGAGGCGTTTTAGATCTTATTTTTAAATGACCTCGAATTTACATTCAGGGGAGTTTTTCGCCACGCCTGATTTATTTTTAATAGTTTCGAAAGCGTTGAATTTACGTTTTCGAGATATGTATGTGCAAATTTATTTACCCTTCCTATCGGATATACTTATTGAGTTTAAACATTTTTTTTACTAAGTGAGATAACGCCGATCGAAGAAGGAGCAAATATATTTTTTACTCTCGCACTTTTTGATGTAACTATTAAAATAACTAAAAGATAACACATATATGCAGCGGTAGCCTATGGCTTATGGAAAGGACAGCCTAAATATTTTTGAATTGTTTTTGAATTTTGAACAAAGTATTTTTTGAAAAATTATCAAACTGTTGATGAAAAAGCAAAAATATATTTTTAACTCTGCATTTTTTCCTTATCTTTTCAACGAACAAAAGAACAAAAAAACATGTTTATTGGCAAATATAGTACTCCCACGTATTTGTATGTACGTTAATGGTTTTCTAAAGTTGAGGTTTATATGCAGTAAATATAATAAATTGATCGTTTCTTGGCTTTTTTTTTTAATTTTAATTCTTAAGTCTTAAGAGGTTTTACCCCCTTATGAAATACATAATTGATTTTGTATGCAAAAAAAGAAAATACATTTGATCTGTTTGACCCTGCTTTAAAAAACTAATTGTTATGGAAATAAAAAATTGGTAAATTTTCTTAACCCGTATCTCGTTATGAATCTTTCATTCTATTAAGAATAAGAAGTGGGGACCAATTTAGTTCTGCACATAGTTAATAAGCAGAAGCTGCAAAAATATCTAAATACGAAAAATGACTTGAAAAATGTGCAGAATCTTAAAAACGTAAAGATTTTATCGTTCGTAATCTCGGTGTAGAAAATTATTCACAGAATTTTAAAAAGATCTTTAGGAACTAAATATGCCATACTCAATCAGAAAAGAAGTACAACGAGCTGTATTGCTGCAGGCTTAATTATAATAAAAATAATATTAATAAAAAAATTTAAAACTTAAAAAAAACTAAAATCAAATACACTTTATAGGATTTCTTTAAAGTTATTAATCATAAAATTATATGCATATGTAGAATGTGTTGTATGTAGTGAAATTCTCTACGAGGGAAGTTGTGCCATATCGTAAATGTTTATTATAGTAAAGGACTACCATAAATTTTGATATTTTAATTAATTAATTCGATTAAATTAAATTAACTTAATTTAATTAAAACATAGGAAAGTAGTTACGAAAGGTATTGACTAGTTCGACAGGAGCATAAACCCCACAATATATTACTTATATTAAACTATGAGTCAGTAGTAACTTCCACATTAGTTCTGTTTGAGCCCTATTAAGTAATCAAATTTCTTTACAACACTATCATTTATTCTCTTTTACACCTCTTTCTGTTTCATTAATTTTCTGGTAAGAACTCTGTGGCTTTAATTTCGGAAGGAATCACTCAGTGGCACATATATTTGTTTAATTTTAGTCTAATACAATAGAAATCAAAATATAGTTGCGTTGCCAGGACAACAAAGCTTAAAATGGTATGATATTAAGGTTTTGTCAAGTTTTTAAAGAATTATTTTAACTGATTTAAATATTTAATTAATTTTAAATGATCTCCCGATTTTTTGGAAACAGAAATTCGAATACTTTTAAGTGAACATGTTATTCATTTGACGAAATACAAGATAATTTAAAAATAATGTCCTAGTTTGAGGATAACAGATATAGCAGGCCGAATTCAGTAATGTAATGAATGTTGGCAAAATGGCATTGCTTCCCGTTCCCAAAATTTCGATGACAATTTTGTTTTAGTAGATGCTAATGCAATGCAATACTAATGCACACATCTTTGCCTATTTTCTTAGGGAAAATAAGACTGAGCAAATACAAGATCGCGACGTTTTATTGAACATCTTATTGAGTATGATAAAAAAAATAAAAAGTTTAAAACATTATATACAATTTATCTTGATTATTTCTTTTATCAAGTTGAAATTAAGAAATAAATAAAACCTAAGAACGTTTTGGTATAAAATATACTTCTCGAATTCATGTTGTTATTAAGTGTAATTTTAGTTTAGACTTGAAAACCACTGGAGATAGTTAGCAATCAAAACGAAACCGACAAAATAAAGACAGTGCAAGGGCGACAGAACTTGTAGAATAATGTAGAATTTAGTAGACATTCTATATTTTGTCCTACCTTCAAACCAAGGTAGAAAATTATTTTTTCAGTTATTATATGTTTAGAATCCTCTGGAGATTTATATTTTCAGATTTTTAAATATCACAGTTGTTCAGTATTTAACAGGGTGCAAGAGTCTTGAGTTTGACAGATTTTACAAAAAAGTACAGATTTTAAAAATCTTCTAAAAGCCTCAATATTTAGTAGTTGAAAAATAATGAAATTTCGTTAGAGTTTCTTTTGAAGTCCCAAAAATAAGATTTTAAAAATTTTCCACTAACGCGATGGATTCATGAAACAGTTTTCGAATAACAGCGCTTCAAACAGTCAATCGGATGTTACAATTTAAGTGATTACCCCCTGTTTATTATAGCTTCCCTAAAAGTTTTAAATAAATAAAAAGATTGCTAGTTATCTTGTTCTAAATATTTTTCAGATTGGACCTGCGACTTACCACTGATGCTTACTGAGTTGGTATGTATTTTGGTTCCATGCCATGGTCATTTCATTGCATTTAACATGTTGTTTTTAGAACTAAAATTATTTCAAGTATCATAACTAAGAAGTACCTTGGAGAGGAAAATAATTGTTGTTTTGTAATGAATATCAAAAAAAACGAAAACATTCAGTAAACTCATTTGTTTTGATGACTTATGGAGTTTTGAGAAAAATTGTATTGCGGAACAAATAAAAGAATAAAACCTTTCTCGAGGTTTGTTTTTTTTGCATAGAATATAATATTAACAATACCATGAAAATGTATTAGTTCGAATTTTAAGCACGTTTTGAATTGATGAGTCTTTTAGGCGATTTAACTTTTTAATTAAGTTCATTTGGCATTGAGAATTTGGTTTTGTAGAAAACATGAAACCTTTCTTTAATTCGATCATTTCTAGACGAGCATAAGCAAATAATATCTAGTATACATTTTTTATTACAAGAAGCATTAAATTCAGAAAATATTTTAAATTTAAACAAACTCATGACTTAAAATTTATTTCTGCAATAAAAACGATGCACAGTTCACATTCTTACTGCATTACTAACGTTCAACTATCCTAATATATTTCACTTTTAGTTTGTCAATCATTGAATCATTAATTTTCACCGTTAATCCGCATTTTTGTTAAACAGGTTTTCACTGTTTATTTAACCTAAACTAGAATATTAAGTTGGCTTGATTTGACGTATGTCAACTTAATATATTAAGTACAATTTGCATTTAAATAAACAGATGCCGATTATTTAAAATTACCTATATAAGACGATAATTAAAACTCCATTTCCCCAAGCGACCTTAAAAGAATGTGATACAAAACCGATTTAATGTTGTAGGTTAGTAATATTCGTATTGGAACCAGTTTTTTTTTAGTAATTTACATATAAATGTTTTCCTCAGTGTCAAAAACAGGAGATATTTATTTTTTGCTACATTCATGTAAAAATAATAATACAGAAATAATTTTATTGAAGGAATGCACTTCTTGGAATAATTCAAGAGATTCAGTTCTATGGAAAAAATTAGGCTAGCATTTTATTTTGCTATATGTATAAATAAAGCTGTAAAAACCACTAGATTAACCAGTTGATCTTCGCAGATATATTAAAAAGTACCATTTTTGCCAGTAATTTCTTAATAAACTTTATATAATTTTTCTTTATTTATGTTGCATGCATTTTCTTTTGAGTTTACACGCTTCTTGCAAGTTAATAACTTGTTTCTTTGCCTTCCGAATCAATTAATACAAATTTCAATCCCTATGGTTCAAAGAAGACATTTATTCTCTAATGACTATTGTAGAAATATAAATACATAAATATCTTTAGACATTCTGGAGGGAATTCTGGTTTAGGTATGGTTGATAATTTTTGCTTCGTCTTAACCAAACTTATCTTTTTGTAACATAGTTTGGATAACGAGAAATATCAAAGCAAAACAGATAATGCCACTATAATAAATTTGTTGGATCAATCAAATGTCTATTCTATTTAAAAGTTAAATTATAGCTTTTCGCATACAACGTACTTATGTATGAGTTTTTTACATTTACGTTATTTGGTTTAATTATTTTCTTTAAAGAAAATTGATTGAACTGATTATTTCAAATTAAATTAAACTCACCACAGTTTTTGTGTCTTCCTTATAAAAGAAAAATTTATATTTCATTTTAAGTAAAGCTTATTTCGAATTTTATAGTCCATTACTAATATATTCATTCCAAGCTTGAACCTAATAAGCCACACATATATTTTTTTCGAGTTTTCTCAGTTATATGTTGTGTAATGCCTAAGGAGAGATTTTTTTTCATTAATTTAATTTCTTTACATTTTGTCGCGTGTTTCTTCGTGGGAGTATTTCAAATTATTTTTTCTCCAAAAATGTGATACTGACTTCAATATATACACATTTTTCTGCTTTAGGAAGTAAAAAAACACAAAACCAATTATTTCTTTTTGCTTTTGTTTTCGGTTTTCTAAACAGAAATAAGAAAATCGTTTTATACACTCCAGTTACATAAAATTTTACAAAGAAATTTTGTTAATTTTATATTTTGAAAATCCTAACAGAAATAGTTAATTCATTTTTCTAACTGGTACCTCATAAATATAAGTAATAGGTATACTGCTGGTTATGTGTTTTACTAAATCTGGTTCTCTATATTGTTCTTTAAATTTTTTCAAAATGCCAATTTGGAAGAATAAGATTTTTTTTGTCAGCTAGTTTAAATATTGCTGGTTTTGTTTCTGTCGATCTGATATGTTATATAAGTATTTCTTAGTATTCCCTATCATACCCTAAGTTGTATTTACTGGGTATAAAATTACGATATACATTTACTTACAATATTGATTATTAGTTTTATACTAAATAAAGCAAATTGTATATATTTTTATAAAAATATGCAATGAAATTTTGTTTTAAAAATAGTTCTAAGATGTAATATAACATTATTGATTTAATGATTGCGTAATGTGTAATATGGCTGTTGAAACGTGAACCATCTTTGAGACTTCAAATGCATCTATAAACTTTAACTTTAACTAAACTTTTAACCAATAAACGTTTTATTTTAAATTCGAACACTGGAATATTATAATACAAAGTTTCGTTATATTATTACCGTTATATTGGAGAAAACCTTCAAAAGTCGAAGAATTCACTTTTTTTTTTGTTATAATACTGGGGTCTTGCGATCTTTTTTGATCATATTCTTTGTTTAATTGCTTAACCACCCTCTTAATAGATAAGTTATTTTTATAACCACTGTTATATATTTGACGCAGAAATTCCTTATTTTTTATTTGGTTTTTGACTAAACCACTACAATTTTCGAGAGTAGTATTACAAATCATATCCTACGATAAGCTCATGTAAAAAAATGAGAATACCAAATTAGTTTTTAAAATAGGCAGGTGATTCCAGCCAAAATAATTGTCTTTTTTAATTTTAACTTCACCTTTTACACGTTTTACCTTTTATATATAAAAATTATTTTTCCTTTATCTTTTGTTATAATATTTTCGAAGAGTCAATGCAAAGTAAATGTGCGATAGTCTCAGTCCTACTAAGCGACATTGCTTTATATACCATGCCATCTAAGTCTGTAGCAAAGACAGATACTACTTCGAATAGACGACCCATCCAATGTCAATTAAAATACCCCAACTTTGTATTGTATTCTATATAGCTAGGATCCATCGAAATATTTCCACATAACACAACTTCTGGGGTCGACGTGTTGCCTTGCACAACCCCTAGAGTTGCCGCGACATGCTGCATCCCATCAACTGGTTAAATTCATTTATACATAAGCATAATTTTTGTGTTGTATTTATAAAGAAGTAGACACCGGTGGTAACACGAAATCACATATTGTTGCGTGTGTTCTAATTAAACTGCAACACGAGCAGTTGATGATGGTAATTAATATGTTTCTAATTGACTGTCTATTCTATGTGTATTATCGGTCATTTGTTTGTAGTTGCCTCACAGTTGAAAACATTTCCGCAACTACTTCTTGATAGCCCATAGGATAGCTATCTTTTACTCAAAATTTTTTAATTAATTAGCCTCTACTCTTGTATTTTGAAACTCACCGTGTCGCTTTAATTTGGTCGCAAAGTTCTAGATCTTTTTTTCTCAAAATATAAGTCAGCACAACATAAGATATTTTAAAGATTTTCTTCAAAGATTTCGTTCTCCAATTATTCTGAAAATATTTTCTTATTCTTGGGTTACGGTGTGTTTTTTGAGCCTTCTCCTAACCCAGGAATAAGGAAATATTTTAAAGAGTTAAAATTCATATCCATATCTCAGTTACTTGCTTATACGTGGGTTTTATACCAACTTGTAAAATTCCGTGACCTTTGACTTTAAGCTGATCAATAATTTTCTTGATCGTGAACTTTCAGATTGTCTTTATTAGTATGATGATTTATCAAAATTGAAAAACATATTCAATACTTTAAAATTTTCATACTTTTGAAAATTCTTCGTAGCTTTACCTTGGAGAACAATGCGATGTGCCAACTTTATTTGAAATTATGAATTAAATTTACCAGAAAAAATGTAATTTTTAATTGGTAAAGCAGGTTTAATAATTTTGATGACTAACCTAATAGCATCTTCATAATATTATAAAAACTACATTTTTAAACAAGGTTTAATAAGAACTTTGCCAGGAAAAGAAGTGTGTTAAACATAACACCAAAGTGGTTATCTGCGAGGAAACGTAAACAAGCCACATAAATAATTGTATAGATGTTATTCTATATATTTAGATACCTTACAATTAACTTCCATTAATCAAATAGACTTAGTAAGATGGCAGGTTGACGAACAAGTTAAGAAAGAACGGAAAATAACATGGGAAAAATATGAATTAACGGCGTAACAAAGTTCATCTTATTGCAGGAAATTGTTATAAGCGTAAGAAATAAAATTATGGGAGTGTTTAAATCGAGTTCGATAATCGGGGAATATAAAAAGCTCTTTAATTTTTTATACCGGTTAATTTAATTCGAGATTAAATTAAACAAGGAAGTTGAAATAAATAACTTAAAAATTTAAGAAAAAATATTGCCCAATTATTAAATTCTGATGAACAAAACAAATTTAGAATTTATTAACTTATTGCGTTTTCTGATAATTTAGGTATTTTTGAAATACTTTTTAGCGTTGTTATTGATAGCAATGGAGGGAGATAAAAGCAGGAAGTTTATGGCAAACGAATTACATTAATTATGCAAATATCATAAATCTAGTCATTTTTAGTTGCGTTTTGCTTTCGCGTTTTTGTTTTACCATATTTGTTTTATTATATTTTGTATAAAATATAAATAAATATCACGGTCATCAATTGATACTACTAATAAATAAAATATGAGTAAAAACGAAATGTGACACGTAGCTGGAAACTATACCAATCTTAATATAACGGCTAAGATATCTCAAAGTCTGATTTATGTAAGCTAAAATGCATTTTTAAGTATTAAAAATACAGAACTCGAAAAGCCATACATTTCAATTTTGCGTTACAAATTAAAGCCGATGATTTGCAAGTATACTTAAAAAAACCGTAATGAACGTAAGATAATAAGTAAAAAAGTGTTCTGCTATTTGACCATACACATTTTCAGTCTTGTTGAGGCAAGCAAGAAATGCACAATTAGGGATATATTAAATGTTAGGTGTAGTAAACAAATTATGGCTTGGTAAATCTAAGAAAATTATAAAAGGTATTGAATGAAAATTATTTCAACTCCTATTATTTTCTTTTTATAATTTTATGCTAAAAACAAAAATTCACAGGAATATTAAGATTCTTGTTAAAATATGACGTATTATTTCCAATCTCAGTCGAAAATATATTTAGGCAGCCTTATCAATAAAAGAAATTACATTTTAGTAATATTTTAATTAATTCTTATATATTTTATTTATTTTTATGAAACTCTCGTTTAGTATTAATTTGTTTATTGTTCTAGTCTAAATTTTAATAAGCAAGCAACTATCACATTAAATACCCATACCGCAATGTTTTAAATTCTGTGTCGATATTGCCGCTATTTTTTCTTGTTTCCTGTTTGGTGACCGCGCCAAAAGTCATTGTTTTTTTCCATTTTTTTTGCTTTTGATGTGCCAAACAAAGTATGTTCGTTCCACTTATCAATAAAACAAAAATGGACGAAACATTACTTTTATACGTTTCAGTAAAGTGTTAATTAATTTTTATAATTTTTATTTATTTTATATTTTATCACACTATGATTTAGGATTAATTTTTTTCTTATTCTAGTCTAACGAACAACTATCGCACTAATACCCACACCGCAATGTTTTTAAAATCTGGGTCGATATTCCGACGGCTATTTTTTGTTGATTCCTTTTTGGCGACCGCACCAGTCATTGGTTTTTCCCATTTTTTTTTGCTTTTAATATGCCAAATGTAGGGTGTTCCCCTAAATAATTGACTAATAACGATCGTATTTTATTTGATTGCCTATCAGCCCGATAATATGCTGCCTGAAATAATTGATATTAGAAATGTTTTACACAATGCAAGTCATAAGCGATGTTCCTTACGCAGCTCTATAGTTAAAATACCATGTTGCAGCGTGTTTTGGACCAGCATAGTAGATACTATATTTAATAATCGAGATAATAATACTCAGTTACAATATAAAATTAGGCTCTTATTATATTATATTACAGCTCATCCACAGAAATATTTTATGATAAGAATACCCTTATAGTAGAATCAATGTTTAATTTTCTGCTTTTTTATTCTGTTACGATTCTCTATTAGTTAATAGCATTTTATTACTCCTCTTATAAAAAAATAAACCCATATTTCCTTTTTTACATATTTGAAAATATTTATATAATTGAACTGTTTAACTTAATATTCAAAATACAGCCTTTCTGAATGTTAAAGAAAAACAATACTGTTCTTCCCTATTCATTATATTTTTCTACGTACTCAAAATAAACACCAATTTTTTTCTCTGGAAATCTAACCTGGCTTACTGGGATAACAAACTGTAATATTTTTTTGTGTTATTTATATTATATATAAATTCAATAGTTGTTGTGTCTATACCAGGCATTCTAATTAGTTTAACATAATTTCTTATATTATGGATGAAAACAATGTTTGCTTTTATTGTCTTCGCCATGGTAAGACAGTGGCTGCCTAAAAACTAACCTAATCCACATACATAGAAAAACTATTGACTGGAGTGAAAAAGTGAAAACTATTTATTGGAGTGAAAAATAGAATACGTATATGTAATAGGGAACGTGCAAACGATATCAATTTTCCAAAAAACGCATGTCATTCATTAATTACCACTCTAATAAATACTTGTCTTATCAAAAAATCTGGAAACTAACGGCTATACAATTTTACATACAAATTGGCTATGACGTCACACCTTGCCACGGCCCTTCCTCACTTAATGGTGTATCCGTTTTCTTGCCTTAGATGCGTTCTACTGCATGGCATTAATCTTAAATAATACTATTATGTTTAAGACATTTTTTGTGCGTATAAAGGATTGCACGTACCTACTAGGCTCATTCGATTTTATTCTTCAAATAATAAGCTAGTTGTGTAGTAAATGCAATCTAGGAGAGAAATATTTTAAATATATAATGATCACCTTGTACATTTATTTAAAAAAATCACAAAAAGACGTGCGTTTCGGTATTCTATTCCATACTACATCGCACGTTCGTCCATAAAACGAGGCTTTAGACCAGCCAGACACTTCAGCTTTTAAGAATTTGTGCAGGTGGATGTTATAACCCATAGTAATACATGATATAAAGTGTTTCTGGTGTGTATCTTCCACAAAACTAGTAGTTTTACATACAAATTGGCTATGTCGTCACACCTTGCCATGGCCCTTCCTCACTTAATGGTGTATTCGTTTTTTTGCATTAGATGCGTTCTAATGCATGGTATTAATCTTAAACAATACTACTATGGTTAAGACATTTTTTTGTACGTATAAAGGGTTGCACGTACCTACTAGGCTCATTCGAGTTTTATTTTTCAAATAATAAGGTAGTTGTGTAGTAAATGCAATCTAGGAGAGAAATATTTTAAATATATAATGATCACCCTGTATATTTATTTAAAAAAATCACAAAAAGGACGTGCGTTTCGGTATTCTATTCTATACTACATTACACGTTCGTCAATAAAACGAGGCTTAGACCAGCCAGAAACTTCAGCTTTTAAGAATTTGTGCAGGTGGATGTTATAACCCATAGTAATACATAATATAAAGTGTTTCTGGTATGTATTTTCCATAAAACTAGTAGTTTTCTTACACTTTTTGTACTCTTTGCAACGTTAAGTTAATTTTTTGAAACATCAACAATACAATAAATGCTCGGTAAAAAAATAAGAGCAATAACCACACACATTTTTGGAATTAATTTTAGATTTTGGGGCTTTTCTTTAAATTTTTTACAAAACGTTTCGTTTCTGTTAATATTATCTTCCACTAATTTATTATTAGCATATGTTAATACATTTTCAGTATCAACTAAACATGCAAAACTCTAAAGAAAATTCCTAGGAAATTATGCAGTTATTTGGCCCTAAATCGTAGGTAGACATTAATAAAACGAATTTTATGTATACAGACGTTCTATTCCTTATTATTAAATAACATATTATAATAAAAGTTTTTAAACTTAAATTGCCTGTATCAAAACTAGCTTTATCGGGATGCAAAAGCTGTCTAATGTCTAAAATAGGGTACATAATTAAAAAAAACGATGATTTTAATACTTTAACTGCTCAAAAAAAGCTAATCTTGAGTAGCACTAAATAGATACGAATATAGGCATTTACCGTACATAAGACATGACGGCCAAGTTTCTTAATCACAATGTTTTCTAAACTGAGGAGACCATTCTGGCCCAAAATGGTTAAAGACTCAGAAGCATTAAAATTTTATCCGGGCACTCTCGGAAATACCCAAGTAGCTGTTTTCAAATCGCTAAAAGTAAATTAAATTTAAGTAAATGTTTATTCATTCATCTTTGAAGGATATAATTTTTGTCAAGGGTAACCCGATATGTGTGAAAAACTTCGATATTGGTAAAACACGGCTAAATTTTGTGCACACTTTTTTAAATTATATTTCCCGAAATTTGCATACGGTGTGGAATCGATAATTTTTTCATATTTAAAAAAATCTTAAAAACTTTTTTAGTTTTTATTTTTTTCGCCAGGGCATTTGGAGGCACCAATGAATGCACTTTAAAGGTACCTCTGAATTATAATAGATTTTAATGGTGGTCAGTGTCGGCGAAATAAAAAAAAATTGTTATATTTGTTCGCAAATATTTACTTTATTTGAATCTTTAGCCCCAATCTTGAATCGCAGCTTTGTACATCTTTGCCTTCTCATCACTTTTCAATAGGACAATTTTTTACCAGAGATGCAGCCAAAAATCTCAAAAAAAAACAAAAATTTTAATAATTATAATAGATCTTAATAGTGGTGTCAGCAAAATCTAAAAAAAAAAATTGAAAAAAAATAGTATATTTGTGCGCAAATAATTCCTTCATTCACACCTTTAGCGGTAATCTTGAAACCAGCTTTGTACTTCTTTGATTTCTCATCATTTTTCAATACAACATTTTTTTACCGAAGATGCAGCCAAAAATCTCGAAAAAAAAACAAAAAGTTCAATTTTTAAAAACACTTTTGATCTCTACACATTTTGAACCCTAGAGCGCTTAGTATCTTTCTCTCCTGGATGTACCCTTTAAGAATATTTTTTTCTTTTGGGGAACAGGGCAGTGATTTAACCGCTACAGGGCGTCAAAGTTACTCTATTTATTGACTTAGAATAATGTAAAAAATATATTTACCAACCTTTATTCCTGTCCTTTTTAAATATGATTTGAAAGACTGTTAAGAGAATGTTTTCTGAAAATTTCATGGAAATCAGTTAGTTTTTTCTACAGTGATCGGGTAAACTGTGTATCAGTATAAGTTTTTGCGACACCACCCTATAATCTTCGGCCATGTCACCCAAACCGAAAATAGCATATAAATACTTTTTATCCTTGGAAAGCCCCAAGACTGGCCCAAAATCATGCCAAGTTTTAATTGTTTGTTCCTTGCCATTTTCAGGTATTACGACTTAAAGGTAATAAGTCCGTTTACCACGACGACTTCGAGGACGGTATAGGCAATAAGAAAACACTATCAAAACACAAGTATTAACATTTAATTAACGGATAAAGATTTTCATTCTAAACTTCGGCGACATTTTATTTGATGTATTGAGTTTTATAATGGTCTATAATAAAACCCCTGGACCCATTTTCGCTATAACTAGAACCTTTCCTAAACAAACTATTAAATAAAACAAAGATAATTAGCTGAGTTAAACTGTTTTATATTCAGACCCTAATATATCGAGAATGCTACTTACAGTATGTTTCTCTCATAGATTCCTTATATTTATTTTGCTAAAAACATTTGTTGCAACAAAACAATTATTTGGTATCATTTCTTGTTAAGGATTGTTTAGGAAAACTACTCAACGACTCTTTAAAGAAGGTTCTTAGTTTTCATTTTACCTGGCAATTCCGGATTGCAAGAAACCAAGAAGATAGCAAACCGAAAAAAATCACAGCATTAGTAATAATAGTGAGTGTCGCTATCTCGCTTCATATACTAGGAAATACGCAATAATATTTTTTTTAGGAAAAATTAAGTACGTTTTTCTTTACCTCTTTATTTTCAGTACCCTCTTAAAGCAAATCTCCAAGTTTTTACTTGTCTAAATTTGCTTTTATAAACTTTCTTGTATTTCGAAGCTTCCGGATTCCTGCGACTTCTTAAGTTATATGCGGACATGATGTCAATTCGCAAGTCAACATTTAAATGGGGCCATAGTCTACGAAGTGGAGTAGATTTTTTTTGTACAAATAAAACAATCATCTTATTAAATTATCGCAAACAAAATCAGTTATGTCAACATGCTTCTTTTTTCACACCGTGGTATTAAAAGAACCTTAGGTGCTCATTTATATTTAGTATAAGGGCTTTGAAAGCTAATATTCTAGTATATTAGAAAATCAGTAGATCTTTTATTCTATTTAGACCGTTGAAAGAAACAAAGTGGTAAATATTTTTGTATTGCTTTAAGTAGTTTAATAAAATGCCTACCACGATTGGCTAGCAATAGATCTTTAAAACATTTTTTAGAGTTGTGGTCGACTATCCTACTCACTAAAACCGTATGAAAATATAGTCGGGGTCCGAGTAATGCACTGGTAACAGAAAAGTGTTATTTAAATATTCGACACTAATTTTCTTTAAAATGCACTTTTGCGAAAATTGCACTTTGAATATAATAAAAAATATTTTTATTCTAATATTAAGATACAATTAATATATTGTGTGTGTAAAAATAATACTTAGATTTAATTAAATAGCAGAAAGCCAAAACAACTTTTATAATCAGAATTACATTTTCTAAACATTAAAAATGTCTCATATAGAATTTAATTACTATTTTATTTTAATAAAAGTGAGACGATCAAAGTCGAGATAATTCCGAATTTAATTAATTGTTTCTGTCTTCGACGAGCTACTAATGGATTTATTACGGTTTTTTATGTATAAAAAACACTGCATAATAAAACTTTACCATATTATTTTTTAGAACAGCTGCCAAGAATTTATATAATGGGATGATTTTATCTAAAATAGTTGTTATTAAACTGCTCATCAAAACGGTTTAATAGAAAGCATGAAGTGACAAAAGAAACACTTACATGTACATGAGAGTCAAAAATATAGAATATTCTTATACATGTGACATAATTACAAATATTTCTTGGGAAACATGTACGGCACTAAAATACACAATTCTCCATTCTATAAATAACTAAAATTAATGAAACTATAGCCTACCTTATTTTTAACTTATATCCTAAAAAATATATCCAAATTAGCAGGCAAACATCGAAATTTTCACTGTTCACATATTTAATATTCTTAGAATTGCACACACAGTTTAAACATTCTTCATCACTTGGTGATTATCTTTACGGTAACAGTTGATTTTCATAAATCGGTATATAAAAATAATAAAGATGCAACGACACACTTCAACTATTTTTCACATAAATCCACGCAAGAACAACTTTCTTTACCGCCGTACTGCCGGCACCATCTGTTTCCGTACTTCTATCAACATTTACATACAATATTTCTATTTACCGACGGGCCGCGGTCTACCTATCTAACAATGGAACCAACGGCACGACGAAGTACCCACATAGACACCAATTTAGTGGCGTACCTCTGAGGTACTACGAAAGACTGACTAAGGAGTTAGTAGCCGAATAGGCCGCACGAAGTGGGGAGCAGGTGGCTCGTATCTAAATCTGACCCACACCGTCGAAATTTCAAATGAGGTACTGGGTCTCTGGTACCAACCGAGTCGTACCACTCAGTCGGCTGTTATACGGTTGTTGGGTATGGTTGTATTTCCTTGATGTTAACGCAACACGTTTCAAGGTTACAACGCGGCTCTTAGGTTTGCGGTGTATTTGAAAAAATATATAAGAAGAAATATATTGTATGGCAAAAACTGGCAATCAAGATAAATGCCCAAGGTGGGAGTTTATAAAAGCATTAAGTCATATTTTCCAATAATAACTGGGTGAACTGCAAATAATTATAGTAAAATGATCATTTGTTCCTTGTTTTTGGTTTCAAAAAATAAGGGCATGAAAATAATGGCATAAATATTATAGAATATAAATAAATAAATATTTTAACTAAGCAAAACAATTTACATTATCTTAGTTTCCGTTGCACTAATCGCTTCGCCCCACGCCAGGTCGAAAAAAGAATTATCTGGATTTAAACGTGAGCCGTGAACTGACTTATTGCTTTAGTACTGTTCCACTTATGTACGAAAATGTAAATATTAGACTCTATCAAAAACTGACCGGTACTTTGTAATAAACATTTAAATTTGTCTTCACTTATTTCAAGATGAAAAAAACAATATCCTAAAAATTAAAATATTATTGTAATTAACTTATAAAGAAGGAACAAGATAAAGGGAAATTCATACGAAGATCAAAATCCAGACAATTAGACTGAAATCAAAACTCTAATCAATATCCAATGAACACTTCCTGTTTATAATTCGATATTTTTGAAGTAACCTCTCATGCCACCGCTGACCGCTATGTACCCGTGTGAATTAAGATACCAGCAATATAGGGCATAAAGTAAATAGGTATAAGTATATCCGCATAATTTTTTTTTTCTGAGTATTTATAAATTTATTAAATTTTGAAACATTGTAAGTATAGTAAATATTTTAAGGTTTGAAATGCCACGATGTTTTGTTATATTCTTAGTTTTCCCCTTTAAATCTCATATATCTAAACAAAGTATTTTAATTTAAGAAAAGAGCTGCAGAGAAAATATATTTCGAGATGTTTGAATTTATATTTGGATTCGATTAGCGGAAATTCAAAAATACACTTCTCCAAGAAAATTAACCAAAAGTTTAAAGTAAATTTCTGTCAAAACCACTTGACCGATTTGGACAGTTCTTTTTGAATCATATTATTTTTTATAAATACCGGGTATAATAGTTATAGCGTGTTTTTCTTCATTTTAACATTTTATTTATATTTACTTCATTTTCTTTTCTATTGCACGAGAAATACCATTTTAATAACACGATTTTATTGAAAATTAATATCCAAACTTAACAGCGAAAAAATAATATCATTTTGGTCCAGCTCTTCCCCTATTTGAATCAGTCTCTGCCGTACATATTCCAAAATATTGAAGTTATGTTTCTCTTGTAGTCTCCTTCCAAGAGTTTCCCAGAGATTCTCTATGGCATTTAAATCCGAGCTCCAAGTTGGCCATAGCGATACTGACTTCCTCTAGATAATTTCTAGCAACTCGAGCAACATGGGGATGGCATTATCTTGCATCAAGAAAAATCCTTGCTTTAAATATGGCGTAAATTGCATGACATGTTGGTTTAAAACCTCCGATAAAGCTGGATTTTGAGTAGCAGTTCTAGGTCTCAAATTATGTTCCCTTAATTGCTAACAAACAATTTCTGTACAAGCTTGGAAACTATTAGCACCTCGAAGCTGAATTTGAAGAGTCCAAGCTGTTACAAAACGTCGTCTAATTAGCACTGACAATACGCATCTGTATTAGACAATTCTGGTAGGTACCTTTTGTTTTTATATAGCCTATTTCACGGCTTCTAACGCTTATTAAAATCAATAAAAACATTTTATCTTATAAAATGTGTTTCTCGTGTAATAGGAAATATAATTGAGTAAATAAAAAACAAAATGTTAAAAAAAATTAAGACTAAAATGTGATTTCAATTCTGACTTGATAACTACTGAACTCTATAAGGTATTATAAAATTTACGAAAAAAAACACCCTAGAATTGTTATGCGAATGCAGTTAGTATACTAACGTTCTGGAAGAGATAATCTATCATTAGTCCAAGAAATACAAAATCTTCCAAATCGGATAAGTGGTTTTGACAAAAATTTACTTTAAACTTTTGATTAATTTCTTTGGGAAGTGTATTTTGAGAGAGGTTGTTACAGGGAGTGAATAGGGGAAGTATTTTGGCTTTAAGTGGCCAACTTTCACCCATTGCAGGGTGTATAATAATCTCTATTTATCTTAAAAGATAAGGATATGTAGTTAATAAACTAAACGTTATTTAATTTTTACCTCATAAAGCATTAAGTTAAAATAGATATTTACTGTCGTAGTGGAAGCAGCATACGGTAATTTTTTATTTATAGAACGTGTTAGTACATTTAATTAGTTTTTATTGACTAAGTGACTTTGCGTTCTTCCTTCTATGTTAAATATAATATTTATATCTTCCGTCGGTTAACATATTTCCATGTATTTCGGTGTCCGGTTATAAATATGTATAATTTGAGAGGTGCTTGGTGAGTTTCAGTTTTAAACTTATATATATATATATATATATATATATATATATATATATATATATATTTATTTATAAATGTATATATAAATATATATATATATATATATATATATATATATATATATATATATATCTATATAATAAATATATATATATATATATATATATATATATATATATATATATATATATATATATATATATATATATATATATATATATATATATATATATATATATATATATATATATATATATATATATATATATATATATATATATATATATATATAGATGTATATATGTATGTATAAAATCTAGAATAATCATAGTGTATCAAAAATTTGAAAGGGGGACAAGGTGAAATGCTAAATATGACGTTGTTACCCCTACCACCAAAACATTTTGTACTGGGCGGCTTTCGATAACTATTAAAAAATTGAATTTGTTAAAAACACACGTTGTATTATCTGTTTTCGTGACAATATATGGTTCAAAAACAATTATTTTTAAAATAACTATATCACAAATATAGAGTTAGTTTACAGAATATTATTATTTAGTCTTCAAAACTGTCCTTAAAAAACTTGTCCTATGTTTTAGTTTATATGTAGTAGTCTTAATTGTCGTAAAATTTTATTGTTTTGATATGTTGTAACTTGATTTATTTTCTTGCTTTGGAATTACTAAGCGTATATGTTCATTTGAAATTTGATTCTCTATTTCAATAAATCTACACTTTTATAACTGTTAAAGTTTTGGAAGAACCTATTCCGGGTGACAATAAACATAGGTTTCAGACTGACATTCTTTTATTTTCCAAGAAACTAATTTGGGATTAAGGTATTTACATATAACAGGTTATAAGGATATTTTAGAATTTAATGATTCTTTCATATTGCAACTCATATATTTTTTAATTGACGAAATGTGGCAATAAGAAAATTACATTTTTACGAGACAAATAAATATCATAAAATATTGGAATCTTTTTGTTTTTGAAAATAAAATAGTAGTAATTAGCAGTAGATCTTAATTGCGTGATTTAACGTAACTATTTTTATTTCATCTCACTTTTATTTTTTTATAGAAACGTATTATGTTACTGCTACAAGTACTGTAGTAATTATCAATTAAGATATACGCCAGACCTGAATTACCTCCGCAGTTGGAATTTGATACTCTTAAATTACCAAAGAGAAAAGAGGCAGCATGTATGTTATATTCGTTGTCACCAGGTATACTATTACGTGACATACTTACAATTTTGGCATTTTTGGACTTTTGATGGTCATTATACATGGACGTTTTAATATTACCCCAGGTAAATGCAATATATCGAGATAAAGTGGGTAGTGGTAGTTAAGTAATAATGTATTTAAGACAAATTAATTTGGGAAATGCAGTAAACTAAACAAAGTTTTAAAATAAATTATACACATAGACTTTTAAGGATTTTTTTCCATAAAATCTAAAGGAAAATATAAGGAACAAAAACAAAAAAGTAAGCATTTTCGTTTTAAATAAATTGTTTTCTCCAGGTCATGAGTTTCCAGTTTAAATTCTTTTAAGAGGCTGACGAATCGTGCTTTATATGCAATGTGTTTTCTAAAGTCTCTACATATGGAAACGCATTGTATTATTAGTTTTACTCCCAGTAATCGTTCTTTATAAAAAGTCCTGTTTAATGATAAAATGTAATGAGATTAATAGAACTTGACATAAAGTGATCCCAAATGTGAGAGATACGAAGTCGGTTACAGGGAGGCAAATGTGCACAATTGGGAGATCATTAATATGCTGTGGAAAAGTTTTTCGTTTTCGAAAAAAAGCTGTAATTTTGAAAAATAAATTTTATTTTTCCTAGTTTTATTTCAAAAGATAAATCAAACTAAAACGATCTTTCTTTTTGTTACTTTTTCTACTCTACTAGGTGCGATAATTCGTCTGCTGCTCCCTTATCCCATTTTTATGTAATAAGAATCTGAGTTTTCGGATTTTAGACGGATTTACATTTACATTTTCCCAAATATAATATTTTACTGCATTTAAACAAATAATTGTTGTTTTTTACACACACATTTCCGTATACCTATTTCTCTCTTACACACCTTACTTCTTACGAGAATATTCTGTATTAGGCATTTTTCGGTCGAGGGTAATATACTACACTGTATTAAGGAAAGAAAATGTTTTTATAATCCGTATTAAAAATTCGGATTTATAATTATTAACTAAAAATTATATTTTGATGATCGGGTTCCAAAGGCAAAACGTCGCAACTTAAATCTGAGTATCTCCACTATAAAGGAGAAAAATTGTTAATAAGAAAGCATAATTTGTTATGAATTATCTTTTCAAATAAAGCCAGGAAAAAATAGAATAGATTTAACAAAATTTCAGTTTTTTTAAAACGAAAGAAAAAAAAAACTCTATTTTTCTACAGTATATTAATGGTCCCCAATTGCACAAGTTAGCCTTGGATCAACATAATTCGTATCCCTTGTGGTATCCGATATCCCTATTATTATACTAGAATTTAAGTTGTAACAAGTATACTTGCTAAAATATAATTAGTGGGCGTTGTGAACTATTGCCTTGGTGTTGCTTTTACAAGACTTCTCAAGATGTCACTAGGAAACAGTTCTTATAGTTTCCATTTTCCACAAAGTTTTCATTGTAGTCCTCACGTAAGTTTGATTCACTTATTATTTGTTTTAATACTGCTAGTAGTTTAAATGCCTCGTTTCATTTCCTTTATATAAAATGTAGTTTTTCATTTTCTATTTTTTTTTCGAATAATTATTACATTATAGTGCTCTATATCGACAATATAGTTACACCCTTTGTAGTTTATCTTTTCGCAGGTTTACTGCTATTCTACTCTCGCTTCCTGGTCTTCTACTCTTGTTGATATTCTTTGATTGATTCTTTATTTACACAGAGTATATCTACCTGGTATATATATATATATAGCGTCTGCCTTACTATGTTTGTTTTATTCATTTCTCTTTGATATAGCAGTTTTTTCGACTTCCCTGTCTATTTGTTATTCAAACGGATCTTGATACAAAATAATATGAATGAGTACCGGATTGCTTATAAGTACCAATTAGTTGTGTAGAGTTTTTCAATAAACATTAACACACACAACAACACCACAACACTGAATATACGAAATATTGGTTTTGCACTTGATATTAGAACATTCAAAAATAGTGGCTAGTTATTAACATCTGGCGAAAATTGCATCCTGATATTAAATTAATTAGAACGTTGTCAAGCTCTCTTTGACGATGTTACTATATATTAGATGTATAGATATTCATAAAACGAATAATATATATTGTCAAGAGCTACTGCTAGTACGGACCCAATCAGAGTACTTCTAGTATAATAAGGAGGTAAGAAGATAGTTAATATAGAGCTCTAGAAGACCAAGATAATTAAAGGAGTCATAGAAATTAAAAAACAAGACCCTACTGGAGAACCTAAATTAATAAAATACGGGCTATAAGTGGAAATTTAAAGAATGTAAGGTAATAGTCAAAATAGAACTCTACTAGAACAATATAATTCAAGAAGTTAAAGAACTTGAAAGGCAAGATGATTTAAACAAAATAGACAAGGTACTTAAATCGCTCGCAGTTTGGGAGACAATAACCGATAGTCCAAAGAGCGGAAATAACCAGGCTGAATTAATTTAACTATAACACTTTAAAAATATAAAGAGAAACGCACGACCGCGCAACATAACCTGCTAGAGTAGAATAGCAGTCACAAATATTTCAGTTTCCATTTAAAGCCGGGAACGATTCGCAACTGCCAAATGCGGTTTAGGAGAAATGTCAGCAATATATTTTCAAAAAATACATTTATCGCAGAAATTATTTTTAACATTTTTACGACTTTTGAGCAATAATTATGTTACATAATAATAATAACGAGGTGCGTAATTATCTCTAATGCAATTGCAAAAATTTATTAAAGTCTATGCGTGTGGTCCATGAATCAAAAATGTATATGTATCACAGACATTTTTAAAATTAAATGACTGCGATTTATTTAATGCTCCACTAGACCAAAAATATGTTTGAACATATTATGCAAAGAATTTCTAATGGCCTTTTATAAATGGACACAAAGACATGTTATTTCCCGATTTTGTATTTATTACGGATAATTATTTTAATATTAAAGGAACGAAAATAATAAAATAAAGGATTGAGAGTATCGGCATTCCAGAGATGCCAACAGGCGCAAAGACAGGAAACCTTAAGTTTCCAAGGAATGGTAGGAAGATGAATAGTAATATTTTATATGATTAAGAATGTGGAAATGACTGCTTTTGTTATATGTAATAAGTGTTGCCTATATGACACGTGTTGAAAGATAATAATGTTGTGCGACTATAGAAGAATTTATTTTAAATAAATAAAGTTCCATTTATTTGCAAAATGTATAGTTTTGCTCAAAATTAGATAAGAACTGGGGTACCTTTAATATTAATTCTTTCCAATAAGAGTCTTTGGTAAAAAAATACATTTATTGACTTTTTGATGGTATCATAACTCACAATTGATGTGAAATTTATGGGATTGCAAATATACACGTTATTTTTTCGTATTTAATTAATCATATTTTTATACAATTTATCTCCCTTTTAAAGACAGTTTTAGTATTTCATTGATACTTTTGATTATATTTATTGGCTTTTCTTTTTTAGCGTTTCTATGCGTTCAATTCGAATTGGAGGAGTTATATATTTAATGTTAAAATACTTATTTTTTTTCATATCAATGTCTAAACGTTTTGGGAATTTAAAAATAGACGTTTAATTCTCAAAGAGATTTCTTTTAAAATTTAAATAAATATAAATAAAAAAACTTAAATTATACACATGTGAACGAATAAGTGTTGTCACAAGTACATTTCCCGTTGGCACTAAAGTAGCTATAACTTTTTCTACTACTACTCTTTAAGGGTTTTTACGTATTTATTACTAATAAGCCTAATATATATTAATAACCACTTTGGGTTACATGTTTTTAAGTATCATATATGTGTTTGTTACAGCAAATAATACTTATATAATAATTTCCTATGTAAAGTAATTATATAATTGCCACTGCCAAGCAAATAATTACGAAATTGACTCCAAGATCGTCATTTCTTTTCAGTGATATAATAGTAATTTTTCAAAGTTACTACTTCTAATCTGTTTACTAAATTACAACTTTTAAATATCAGAACCTTCCTGAACCTTGCAACTTGAACTCCATTACGTCCAAATGTACTCCTATAAGTTATTGTTATAAAGTAAAACGAGTCGTTGCAGAGTAGAAAAAGTTATCGTCTAATGTTACTTTAAACTACCAGCCTTTATTCTTCGGTTGCAACTTAGAAGTAAGAATTTGACAGTTCCCAAGTGAATTTAGTAATGTAGTATGAACTATAGAAGGCCTACAAAATAGTTTCTTTTATGCTAATCTTTGAGAGCTCCTACCTCAAATTGGGGTGCTGAATAAAGTAAAACATACACTAAGACTTGAAACAATGTTGTCTTTTACAGCTAAATAAAACCAAAATATAATAATGTGCAATATTTAACTTTTAACTTTTCTTGCAGTAAAGTTATAAAATATTTACAGTCACAGTCATTTACAAATTCATTACAAACACTTTATAATTTCAAGCAAAAAGCAGTTTAGAACTTATTGTTTGAATCAATATTATTTGTAATAATCACAAAAACTATTAAAATAATACACTAAAACAAGAAACCTCATAAGAAACCCACGTAGGCAAAAAGTAAACAAAACGATTTTAGCAGTAATGTGGCCGAACAAATCCAAAATTGGTTACCCTATTGTCGTCACCGTCCTTATAAAGTCACTGTAATTCGGTATATAGCCATTGAACTCCATTATATTTGGTAAGAATTTGTCAATCTCAATTAGTTGTGTATGTGTTGTACACTACGAATAACAAGTTAAAAGGGCAATGGGGTTACGTCCCATAAAAAAAAAGTAGCTTTCGTCATTCATCCACATTTTATAGAAAATTTAAAACATCATAATTTGGTTATATCATACTTGAATAAAACAACAAAAGCGGTATTTTAAGGAAACATGGGGGAAACGTATATGGACAGTCGTAAGCCCTTGATAATAAGTAATTTTCTCGGTAAAGAAATGCAGCTAACTACAAAGCTTAGCATAGCTAGACAACTAAGTGAAACGCATCTATCCTAGCTCAACAACTAATAACGTATCCTATATACGCTCTACACCATTTTCCCAATTTGAGTGTTTGTAGTTCTTATAACTGTTTTGTTTGTATTAAAAAGAGCCATACATATTTTTCAAACGGATTAAATACAGACAGAAATAAGGAAGTAACAAATAAGTAAATTATTACTATTCGGCTACTTAAATGGAACCATACAATTAAAATTGTTCCCCATTTTTGTAATGACTATGTAGTCTCATGATAAACAGAACGTGGCGACAGATGTACAGATGTGAAGATTTTCTTAAAAAATACAAACCTACCTTAAACGAACAACGATAATCAGAAGTGTCCAGGTAACTTAAGTGACTTATTTGGTATTATTGATGCTTGGTCAGTATCAAGTATTAATTCTGTCAACAAAAATAAGGGTTGTGCTAGAATTAAAAGTATAACCACTGGCATTTTTTTTCTAGTTTCTGTGTACTTTTGATATTATATTACTTAGAGGTACTCCTTGATCTGATGAATATGAGCATACCTATAACTAAAATAATATGGCTGTTAGGTTTGGTAATGGGAACAAAAGAATTATCTAGTACCTTCATGAAATTCCAACTCTTTGTTCAAAGATTTAGCCATGATAGTTCGTTGCTAGGAGTCTTAAAACAATTAAGTAGCTGATATGTGAATCATTATTGACGTTTAGTAAATGATCTGGTCCGCATAGTCTAAAATGATTGGAAATAATACGTATCCAAATTAGGTTATTAAACTAATAATAGCGAGAACTTGCAGAAAATTTAACACAATGTATCCATATTTACCACAACTGAACGAAAGGGAGTCTGTGAGAATACAGAGCAATTTCAGAAATTATGGCTCCAGATTAAAGACTTCTTATACTTTAACGAAACCTGTGACTGCCGATGAAGATAATGTTATACATATCTTGGGATACTTCCATCCATTCAATCCAGCCAATTTTCTCCATTTACAATATGCATCCATTCAAATTGTCTAAAGTTCAAGGTCTCAAACGGGAAGATTATATGCAAAGAACTCAGTTTTGTGAAATGCTTTTGATTCGCATTTAAAAGAATTACAATTTTTTTAAAAAAACATTTGAAGAGGCTAATTTTTGAAAGGGAGGGATTTTTATTAAAAGGAACAGACCATTTTGGGCCGATTAATACTCTTATGCGATATATGTTTGTTGTTGAAAGATTTTCAAATTTATGATGAACTTTTGGATTTTGCAAACTACCGACAAATATTGAGATCTATGGTACGTGACATCGCAATTGTTGATACTAACTTAATGGAGCCCTGGCTCATTCCACTCAAGAACTATTTCAAATGTTCGAAGATCGCTGGTTTAGACGATTTGGGACCTTGGGATTGGCCAGCAAGGCCGCTCGATCTCACGCCACTGGACATTTATTTATGGGGTGCTTTGAAAGAAAAAGTGCATATGACCACGGTACAAAACAAGGAAGAATTACGGCAACGAGTAGTTAAAGAAATACTACAATGGTGTGGAAAAGCACATTTTGAAATGTTTGGTGTGCAATGACCATTACAATATTTACGGAAACACAAATAATATTTTCTTGACTCTATCTGACATGTTAATTTGATTGTTACTTTTTCAAATTGCATAATTTATGAAATGGTTCTGTATTCCCACAAACTTCCTTTTGTTAATTTGTGGTAATTCAAGTTGTCTTATGTTAAATTTTTCAAGTTCTCGCTATTATTTGATCATATTGCTCATGTAAAATAAACAACTTCATGAGAACTTCATTTGTATGCCTATTATTCGGATTCATTTTACACAATTTCAAGACTTCTAGCAACGGACTATCATGGCTATCTATGACAAAAACGTCAAATCTTATAAATTCACTGAAAATTGTGTTTTTTAGAAAGACTTGACACTTTGGGTAGGTATAGGAACATGCTATATCGTTTGAAAAAAAAATTAATTATCTATCAGTTTTTAAAATATTATGGATGTCAAATCTACTGAAGAGAGATAAGTTGGGATTGTTTCATGGAGTGTTATTTTTACTTCCCTATAAACAGCCAATATGTTGTTATATTAATATATTATATTGGCTATATATAGGAAGTATTGGAACCGCAAACTTTTTAAAAATATATAAATTTTGTTTAGTTCACGTTTTAGAGACCGTAGAGTATGAAAAACAATGTTTAATAACTTTTTTGTGTAAAGGTAAAATGCGGAAATTAACTGAAAACACTTCTTAACAAATTTTAACATGTGTGTAAATGTATACAAAATACAAATAAAAGTTCTAAATTTACCAATTTCAACTTGGCAAAAATTTTAGTGCATCTAAAGTTACGTCTTCATCTCAAACGTATTTTGTTACATAAAAACCAAGCGGAAGAAAAACATGTTTCAGGTCCAGTCTTGTCTGATAAATAGTTATTAAAAATTCGAAGGCTTTTTGAAGGTTATGGCCGCGATTGCCCTATTTGCCAATAGATCAGTTTCTTGCCTAATGATGTCGGCCAACCACGCTTTATTATTTTTTGTCTGCTTTTGTATTAATTAATTGTGGTATTTAATTAATTTTTGTAAACCTTTTGCAATTTTAATACTTGAATCTTTATTTGCTGCTTCCAGAATATCATTTTCGTTGCTGATCTCTATTTAATATATTAATTAGCTGATTAATTTTCATTGTCGAGCCTGAATAAAAGTTTTTCTAATTCACATTTATAAATATAAATTCTTGATAATTTAAAGCAATCAACGTGCTTAGAGTTTATAGAGCCCGAAGTTGCAAGATAGCAGAGAATTTCAGAATAAATGGTTCTGCGTTGCTTGGTGGTTTGTGTGTATGTAAACAAAAGTGATGAACTTGAAAACGGTCAAACCGATTAGTTTCAGTACTCTATATCAGTATCTCGCGAGGATTGGATTTTGGATGTCATGGGCGTAAATTCTCGATATTTTTAAAGGGTAAAATGTGAAATGCACAAACCGATAACACTCAAATTGAAAACAAATAGTTTAGATAAATATTCTGTCATTAAAAAAATTTGGAAGTCATTGGCGTAAATACTTTAGTTTTTTGATTATATATATATATTAAAAAAAACGTAATATTTCGAAAAATGGAGAAACAGCTAAAATGTATAATATTTTTTTGTTTACAGAATAATGTTTGTCCAGTATACAGGATAGACTATTAATGATTGGGCAGCCCCGTAAAAACCCAAAAAAATATTCGAAAACGATAAAACATGTAAAACTTTTTTTATTTTTGTATATTTTTTTTCAAATATACAGGGTAGCCCTATGAGGATGAAACAGCCACCTGAAAATATATTTCAGAGAGATCTAACTTACTAGGGAAAATAATAAAATAAGTCAAATTTCTTTTTTTTGTTTCTAAAATATGTATTCAACTCTACAGGACGATGAAACAATCCTCTAAAAATTTTAAAAAATATATACTTCGGAATTATTTAGCCTGTTTAAGGAACAGTGATAAGGTCCAAATTTCTTAATAATTACGTATATAAAAACATTTTTTTCCACTAACCTGTGTTGACCTAGCAGGCTCAATCAGCCTTAGAAATATGAACCAGTCCCAGAAAAAACGAAAATACTTTTTGTTTTAAAACGGTTAGTTTATAAAAAGAAAACAATCGGTGAAACGTGTCAAATTTCTTTACTCTCTTTGTATATAAAACCTTTCTTCCACTATACAGCATAGCACTCGAGAATACAAGAACCCCTTAAAAATGTAAAAATATTTTTTTTATTTCCATTAGGCTCAGCTTTTTTGAAAAACGGTAATACTGGGCAGATCTATTTTCTTTTTTTACATACACAAGCAAATGTTTCTTTTAAATAGGCTTAATCTAAGAAGGTGAAACAGCTCACTAATAACTCTGTTTTACGTCGAGAAACGTTTCGATTACTTAATATAAAACATACATCAGCATATACAGCACCTATCATTCAAACAGTAATTAAGATAATAATATTACCGTAGGAATATGGTCTTAAAATACATATATAAGTTTTAAGCTTATTTTATAAAATTGAGTTTTGCATAACACACTGAAGTACATTTTGCATCGAAATTACTAGTTCAGAATTAATATATTTACAATTTAGGCAGATATATGCTCTTTAAAGACATTTGATGCTGCTGTAAATAAGCAGCTGTTATTCATTACTTTTTGTCTGTTAGTAAATTAGAAAATTAATTGCCAATATTATAACAAATTCTGGTGGAATTCTAAATGCTGTTTTTCATTTTACAGCCTTGCCTCATTTCGCATAGGAATATATTTTGTTCAATGTATTTAGTTACCAAAATTAATTCCTCGGCGATTAAAATTTGAGTTTCAAGTTATTTGTTTCTTGTATTACCTTTTGTAACATAAAGTTTAATTTTATGTAAAAAGGCTACCTATATAAACGTAATTCCGCAAACGCCTAATGTAAAAAATACGAATAAATAAATACATAAATAATGCCTTAATTTTAATTGGTTAAAAGAAAAATGTAGAATATTAATGTAACGCAATCTAGTTCTAACAGTTACTTTACTGAACCAGTATTGACGTCGTTATTTTGGCACTACTCCTACATCTCATAGTCCAGTTGACACCAAATTCTACAACAGATAAAGGAAACTGGGACGTAAGATATATTAGCTAAAGAAACATGGCGCCTAGTTAAAACTAAAGTTTGGAGAAAAGAATATATAACCCTTAATATATAGTTTATCACAAATTACGCTTGTCAAATATATTTAAAATTATTTTGTAAATAAATGTTTGGTAAATGTAGGGTTGTAATATCTAACTGCATTATTTGTATAGGATTATTAACTCATAGAATGCACCCCGATGAAAGATGTCAAATTAAGCGATTTATCTATATATTTTTTTAAATTTTTATTTCTGCTATGGATAAGATATAAAATATTAAACAAAAAGTAAACTTACAGTTTATATACTGTAAGATGTAGAATATAAAACTAAAATTAATATCAAAATATTGTGATTTACCGAACATATTACTTCTCTGCATATGTATGTGAGTCAATGAATATCTTAAGTTGAGGTTTATATGTAAAAAATATAATGAGCTTTGTCGTGATTCACCATTTTTTAAAAATATTAATAATTCCTGAATAAACAGAATATTATCGCTTTTAAAAAACTATTTTACCACTAGGATCACTTTGTGCAGTCAAAAAAAGAACAAACCGTAAAACAAATTAAGCATCTTCCACAATGAAAAAGAAATTAAATTGTAATTTTGTTTTTAGGGAGCTGTTTCACCTATTTAGATTAACCCTATATAAAAGAAAAAATGTTTTCATATGCAAAAATATTGTCCTCTTTTTACCCTTTATAGTTAAAGAAAAAAAGATTTTATATACAAACAGGTAAAAGAAGTTTGACTGTATTTATTTCTAAGCAAGTTAAAGATATTTTTTTTATTTTCAGGTGGCTATTTCGTTATCCTAGTGCTATTCTGTTTAGATTAAAAAAATGTTTTAATATACAAAAAAAATTTCGTGTTTTACCGTTTTTTAATTGTTATTTTTTATTTCCAGGGAGTTGCCTCATCCCTTTCACGCTGTCCTGTATAGTGGACAAACATTATTTTTATAGGTATATAGAAATAAAATATATTTAACTTTTTTCGCCGTTTTTCGAAATATAATATATATATTTTTACTTCCCTCGTAAAAGAGAAATATTTTAATCGTGAAAAAATTATTTTCCGAGATTTTTTCAGCTCTTTTCGTTTAGGGCCCAAAAACAGGTTTTCTCTATAACGCATAGTTAAAAAATTACTTACTCGATTGACTTTATTTTTATTTTATGTTGACAACAGAATGTACTAAAAACAAAATGGCTGATACTCAGGTATAGGACAACTTATTTTAAATGAAAATTGTGTATATTTTTTCTAAAATAATAAAGTTTGTTTGTTCCGCTTTTCAAAAATATAATACACGCTATAGATGTTTGTAAAAATAGTGTATTTATTGAGATCCGAAAAAGGTATTGCAGGTCGATAAAAATTTCGTGGTAAACGTTAACTTTTGAAAAGTCTCCTATGGAAACATATTATTCCATAAACATTAATTATATAATAGGCATTCTTTTAAAGTAGAAGTTCGAAATAGCATATTAAAACAATAGTTTTATTATGCACGAGCCTTCGGTCAGAAGAACGAGCCGTAGGGAGTTTCTTAAAGAGCGAGGGAGATTAAATGTCTTATGAAATGAGTATTTTAAACTATTTTTCTATTTCGTGCATTAAAGACGCATTATTTAATAAATATTTATTTTTGAAAATGTTTAAACTGGTAACAATAAGTAACAAAAGAGATAATTACAATCCTTTTTTATTTTTCAATTTTGAGGCGTAACCAATTTAATCTCAGGGTGGCATTGCCAACTTTGTAGAGAAAAAAGTAGTGCCGAAAAGAGGGCCATTACCATACTATTTTGCGTAACGAATAGGCTTCCGTTCGATCGCAAAATAAAAAAAAAAAAATTTTTTTAACTTTCTGGAGAACGTAAAATTAGCTAGTTCAAAAGAGCTCTAAACGAACTTCAATAAAAAAATTGACCTACGTTCTAATCTTTTTGAAGATATGCCTAAAAGCAGGTCTTCTTCCACGGCTAGTAGCAAATACGTACTTTCCATAATCTTTAAAGTGTCAAAAAAGAGAATTTTTAGGAATACAATTTAATATAAAGTATATATTCTAGGGGACTAGACTATTATCCTGAGATAAACGTTGCAATTGAGACCACACAAATGTATTTTTGACAATTTATTTTATTGATTCGTGTCAATAAATTTATACAATCTTGATGGTTATCGTTATTTAAAACAGAATTATTTTTATCAGCGGCATTGTAATTCTTATCGAAATTTTAATCGGTTCAGACATCCGCGTTTAAAATATTATTAGACACCTTATAAAAAGAATGATATTCATCTTGTTACATTTTTGTTACTTTCTTCGATGCGATCTGATGAACACGAATTTTGTTGGCCAGTGGTGTAACATAACTTGAACTCAGTAAATAAAGCTAAACTTAATATTTCCTGAACATCTTTTTAATAATTCCATTACTATATTGCAGCATTTTAAAATTCTGGCCTGAAGTCTAAATATATTTAACCTCGCCACAATAACGTGGGTGCCTTATTGACGCTACGTCCAGTATAACATGGCACAGTGTCGTAGATTTCGTTGTGGCTCTCCAAACATCCAAATATGCATTTTTTATTAATTTCATTTCATTCATGGTAACTTTACAGTGACCACAGTAGTAATGCCATGGTGGGTACTGTATGTCTACAGCAATTAATACCTCTTTTTAGCTGCCTGTCCGACGATGGCGCACGGTTTTCCTTTCCCAGACAATCACTCATACCAGCCGCGCCCTACGATGCTTGACTTTGATAACACTGGCCGACAAAAAAAAATTATTGTAACACAAATCAGAATAGCATAATCTAATAGAATGGACCTATCCAAATACAAAAATGACAAATAGAAAGTTGTAGCACGTAGGGTTTTCTTGTTAGAGTTGTAGAGTTTGTGGCCCAATAAAAATGCCTTCTTCTAATTTGGCATCACTTAACTGAGGAAAGACTGTATTTAAATCCGTCAGCATCTTTATTCAAAGTCAAGTTTTTTCAGCCCAAGTTTAATGTGAAGAGACCATATCGAATGTTACGATACTTAATATCTATAGAAAAAATGATTTCAGAAAATTCTTAACCCTGTTTATTGACTACGTTTACAGTTTTCGTCTATTAAACATACCATACATCTAAGAGAGAAGCAAACGAGAAAAATATTAACTTAAAACATTAATTAAACTTTATTTTTTCCGTTTATGAGGTGTCCTATCTTCTCTCTTCAAAAACCGCCCCACAATAAAATTGTTTACCTGCCAATATAAAAGGTTCTAATTAGGCTATTAAAAAATGGTATGTATTAGGGCTTTCCGAATATTTTTTTATTATTGGGAGGGTATTTCCATTGCGAAAATAATGAGCTGGCTTGTGTTAAAAAAATCTTGTCGGCCAGTGTAATCGATCGTGATAAGGCAACAAGTGAATATCGGGCTGCTTGACACCACATTTTTATTTTATTATTATTATCACTATTATTAATTATGTTTGGAATAAGCAGTAAGTTTCTTGTCTTCAAGTTTAATTTGATAAAACCAGTGTATTAGCAAATTCCAACATGGAAAGCATTATATTTATAGTAACTTACTTACTTACATTTGATGAATAGTTCAAAACATACAAGGAAATTTGAAAATTCTTTTTACCGGGGTTGTAAACCGTGAGTCAAAACCCCGGATTAGAGGCCTAGGTATATATCGGATTACTAGAGATATGTTGTATGCTCGATTTTATAGAAGTTTAGTTTTGGGTTATCGATGATTGATCTGAGAGTGGATTTCATAAACATCTATGTCATCATTTTGGCCTTTTCGCCATTTCAAAAAGGATCACGTTTTTAATTTGTTAGATAATGATTTATAAAAAATTTGATTTGATCTGAGGCAGGTTCACTTTATCGCAGACCTTAACTGAATCCTTCCTTTGTCTACAAAAGTGGAAAATTTATGTATGTGATACTTAATGACATGTCCGGAACTAAAAGAGGTCATGTTTCATTACTGTTAATAAAAGGAATTCTTCATAACCAGGGAAGTAAACTTACCGATTTTTTAAAATTTTTATTGCTGATCAAATCTTTTCTTTATTGAGGAACTGATTTATTCATGCGAGGCGTTAGATACATTCCAAAGGAAGCAAGATCGATTACATACAGGAGCGCGGTACGTTGTTAGTATTCAAATTTAGTGAGTAGTATCAGACACAATAACTACGAGACATTCGTAATTTCTAGTTAGCAGTATAACGTACCGTTAATACAATATTTTAAAAATGTCTTTTTAGAGACCAATTTTTTCTACTGAAGTCATATTTTCATAAATAGGTATGTATATAATTTCATGACGTTATTCATACTTGTGGTAATACCCCGCTATTTAATGAAAATATTAAAAACAAACTTGGATGCAAAATTGTGACACGCTACTGCTATTGATCAATGACCTAAAGTTAGTACTTTTGGCTCGCTCCGCTAACCAAAATATAAGGACAATCGGTATCCACATGGTTCAATGCACATCCGAATTTTTGATCTAATGATATTAGAATCTTTTTTATTTTGTTAAATAGACCGCGTTGTAGAATGTCAAAGAGCTTTGAAGAAACAGTACAAAAGAACAAACATATTTTTAATTTAACATATATAAGATAATATATGCATGAGGGATGAAAAGGGAACACTATGTAAGGATTTCCGTAGACTTTGTGTTCTGGTCCTGCATATCTACCGCAAAGTTAAAGACAGAAAAAACTATTTAATTTTAACGCATTTTATAAATAAAATTTTTACTTCCCCCGTAAAAATGAAGTATTGTAATCTTGAAAAATCACCCTCTAAGGTGTTTCCAGATTTTCACGTTTTAGTGTCTTTAGATGCTAAAGAACATGTTTTCGCAATTCCGTCAGTCTGTCGGTCTGTCTGCTCGCAGCATAGCCAAAAAATTACTTACCCGATTTATTTAACGGTCATATGGGGATGACCATGAATAATCCAAAGTGGCGGCCTAATAAAATATTTAAAAAAAAATTGTGTGCGACCATTACGTATATATATATATATATATATATATATATATATATATATATATATATATATATATATATATATATATATATATATATATATATATATATATATATATATATATATATATATATATATATATATATATATATATATATATATATATATATATATATATATATATATATATATATATATATATATATATATATATATATATATATATATATATATATATATATATATATATATATATATATATATATATATATATATATATATATATATATATATATATATATATATATATATATATATATATATATATATATATATATATATATATATATATATATATATATATATATATATATATATATATATATATATATATATATATATATATATATATTTTTTATATTATCTATCTAACTTTATTATTTTTAAAAACATAGGTGTTGCTTTTAGGGCCAAATTTGCCAATACCGGGTGTCACACGCAGCATGTTACAGGCTGCCACTTTTTTAGTTTTTTAAAAATATTAATTCGAAATTTGAGTCATTTCTTCATAAGAGTCTAAGTTTCTATGAAAATGCAATTAGAAGCTACTTTAGCTTTTACTGAAGTGACTTCTACTTTTTTATTTACATACTATCATATTCAGTCTAAAAGTAGCCTTTCAATGAGATATTACAAGTTAACTTTTGGCGCCTGGAAAGCCATTTTTCGAAAATTCAACATTGCCCCTTTAAACAGAAAAATACAGTCACTATTTATAAAAATACATGTTTTAAACAGACAATTATCAATAACTTATTTTTTAGAACACCTCGATTTAAAAATCATATTGGTTTGTTTAAAAAAAATATATATTATTTTATAGTCATTTTGAAAATAAAGGTTAACGTGAAACACCTTTAAAAAGGTAATTTTACGGAGAAAATGACTGTGAAAAAATATATACAAGATGCCATTAAAAATATTTGAGTAAATTGCTCTTTCCGTAAAACAAGATGTGAAAAAAAAATTATTATTACCTAAAACGATTTTTAAATTGAAGTTTTTTTTTATAAATCGAGAATGTTGAATTTTCAAAACTGGCTGTCTAGTCGCCATTTTAAAATCAAAATGAACTTTAAAAATATCATTGAAAAGCTAATTTTAGGCTGAATATGGTAGTTCATAAAAATATACAAAGTCGTATTTAAAATAAAAAGTAGGGGTGACTTCCGGTAAAAACAGGAAGAAATTTTAATTGTTTAAAAAAAAATAATTGCCTCTTTAGTTATAGACATAGATATGTCTTGTATTGGCAAATTTCGCTTTAAAAGCAACACCTGTATCTTTAGAAATAATAAAGTTAGAGGGAAAATAAAAAACCGGTTTAGAGAAAATATTCAGTACTCGTGAAAACTTAAATAGAAACTTTTAAATTT
The DNA here is from genome assembly GCA_030620095.1 of Kuschelorhynchus macadamiae. Taxonomy (NCBI): domain Eukaryota; kingdom Metazoa; phylum Arthropoda; class Insecta; order Coleoptera; family Curculionidae; genus Kuschelorhynchus; species Kuschelorhynchus macadamiae. The sequence continues at coordinate 110,481 of JAUTXW010001725.1, forward strand.
AAGTTCGTTTTTGGTGTTGAAATATACGTATATTTTAGGTTTTTAACTAATCTTAACAATTTTTTTACACATAATGTATACTAAAATGCTAAATGTAGACCCTAAATATTATAAAACAAAATAAGACTTAAATGCTTTCTAGTAAAAAAAAGTTGCATCAAAGGGTTAATTAAAAGTTACATCTTAATATGTAATAAAAATCTAATTTTTTCATAAAAAGTTGCATTTCAAAAAATACTCGAAATTAAAAATAAACGTTCTACATTATTTTTTTACAATTCCAGCAAACTGGAACCTAGAAATTGTTTTTGTAAATTTTCGGAACAAAATAAATGTTGAGCAATTTGCAGTCTTGTTTAACAATCTGTATACATAACCTTAAGGTAAGTTTTACGCTCAAAATCGAAAATATACAATAAAATGTACAAAATATAGCTGAAAACCGCATCTCAATATCTCGTCTCGTTTTAAAAATATTCGAATTTAAATTTTACTTAAAAATTCGTTTGCCCCGTTTGCTCTACTCAGCAGATATTAATAGGTAAACTTTTCTATAAATTGAAGAGGTCCTTAATATTTTTTGTTTAGGGGCACTTTAGGTAGTTTTTTTCAGTTAGCTATTGTATCTCTCATATTATTTCCGAGTAAACTTTCTTCAAGAACCAGAGACGTCTCAATTTTTAATTTAAGGAAGTTCTATATGGCATATAAAAAATTCCAATAAAATTCTGTTAATAATAATAAAACTACCTAAATCATAAAAAGATACATCAAAATTAGCCATAAGAGTATTATAATTTAAGGTAATACTTATTATTAGTTAAAATAATCCGGTTTGTATTAAAAAATTTCGCGAATTCTATATGATCATAAAGGTCAACTACACGGTTCTCGGATAACAAGAACTCGAGTAGTATTTCCTTGGACGTGCTTCAAGGTTGCGCCGGTTTTTGACGCGATTTCTGTTTAATATCCGGAAACCAGATGACGCATACTCATGTTTAAATGTTGATTATAAAACTATTTCTCGATAGTCATTGTAAGTATACAGTGTGGTTAATAAATCATGCTTATGCCTATTGCCAGATATTGTAATGTAGAGTAAATAAACATTAAGAAAGTACATAAAAATACACTGTCGATTTTGATAAGGATATTAAAATTTATTCTTCATTTTTAATCATATTTATCTCCACTAAATAGCAATCAGTCTAAAAGTAGTTACTTCTCGATTGAAGTGAAATTCGTTCCAAAAAACCTTCTTTACCGAAAATCATCAATACGTGTCCCCAGTCAATTATACCAGGTTTTTCCTGAGTACCTCACAAAAATTAAGATAATATTATTCCATTTTAGCTGTAGTATGTTTTTCGCCTATTTCATAGTATCGCCTTCTTTGTTTGATGTACCTCGGTACGTTTTTGAGATTTCGAATGTAGAAATGACATTAAGGAAAATTGGATTTTTTTTCCGGAAGTTTAATAAAGCTGTGAGTTATATTACTGCAATTCAGTTACAAAATCACAAATAGCTGGCAAGTTATTTAAGAATATCACCGATTTAATGTAACGTTAAAGTAAAAAAAATAAATACAAAATTTGAAATTGGGTATTTTATCCTTTTTATGACCTACCTTAATTTATGACCTACTCACTTGTATTTTCTCTCTATATTGAGTTCCAATAAAACTTGCTCCAGTGCTTTAATTGCAGAAGTCTACCAAGGACTTGGAACATACAATACTTAAAAGGAAAAATAAATTAAAAGTATAAGATTAATTTTTTGCTTCCCTCGTAAACGGAGGATTCTTTTCAGATTGTTACGTTTCAGGGTCTCCAGATGCCGAAAAACATGTTTTCTCAATTCCGTCGGGCTACGTATCCATATATAACTCAAATTTTGCACAAAATCAAGTATTATGAGAAAATCAACTGGTAAAATGTTTGTAAGGATCCAAGATGGCGAAACAAAATGACGGCTTAATCAAATATTTAAAAATCCAGCTTGGAAACCTACCTAATTGATGATTTCAAATATTATGTAATAATTAATTTTGGTGTAGAGATGAACTGATAAAATTGTGGTAGGAATTCTAGATGGCAGACCCAAATGGCGGCCAATTAAAATGTTTATCGTGAAAAAATCACCAGGTTTTTACATATCTTTTCGCGTTTCTAGATGTCAAACAATGTATGTTTTATTAATTTCGTTGGTCTGACTGTCGGTCTGCCTGTCTGACTGCTTGTCAGTCTGTCAGTTCGCGACATAGGTTAAAAAGTACTTACCCGCCCGACTTTAAATTTTGGTCAAGGATTAACAGTCATATGGTGATGACCTGGTAATATTTTGATAAAAATCTAGTATGGTAGAACAAGATGCCAGCCCAGTGAAACGGTAAAAAAATTATTACTAAAAATCTAATTATCCAATTTACATTAAATGTTGTACAAAAATCAAATGTCACATAGAGATAAACTGGTAATATTTTGGGGTGAATCCAAGATTGCAAAACAAAATGGCGGCCTAATAAAATATTTAAAAAATCAGCCTGAAAAAACTAATAAGACTAAAAAGTTACAATTCTGTGGAAGAATTAAGTGGGATATAAATAAGATAAACGCGTAAAGTTGTACGAATTCAAGATGGTGAAGCAAATTGGCGGCATAATAAACGTAAAAAAAATCTTAATCAATTGACTTTAAATGCACTGATATGAAATGAACATGACGGAACAAATGTAAAAACTACTTAATCATTTTAATTTATACCCAAAAGTCAAAACTAGTAAAATATTGGTAGGAATCCAATATGGTTGAACAAAACGGTACCCAACATAAATGTGTGAAAAGACAGTATATGTGTTACTAAATGACTATGTACCTTGCTAAACTGGGATACATTTTATTATTCCTAATAATAAAGGGAATGATTCATAACGAATGAAGTTCCGGGTAAAGGAAATTTACCGATTTTTTAAGTAGGTGGCTACTAAAATATAAAAATCAATATCAGTTTTATTGGACTTCCTCTTCGCCTAATAACTTTTTGGCACCGACTAAATATACCCCTAATGGCATTGTTAATAAAATGCTTTTCATTTCAGGAATTTCATTACATTCTACCCTAATTGTCTCAGCTAGCTGGTTTTAGTTCTCGTATATCTCGTTCCTTTGTCCTATTTTAATTGACCCCGTACATTTTCTATCGGAATACAATCGGGATATTACGTAGGTATCATTCGAATAATTCCATTTCCTCCGAGCACCTCGTTAACGATATTAGCCTGATGTGGATGGGTAGTCTCATCCACTAACACAAAATTGTTACCAAAGTTCTCCTCAAAGGGAATTATGATAGGTAACACACCTATCCCTGTATGTAGCTCCGGCAAATGTTTCGTTGGTGATAATGTTATCTGTTTTCCCGTTAAACACCATTCATATGATGACGGTTAAACCTCTACTACCAAACGATTTATATTCTGCACTTCTTATCGCATGTTGGGCTCTATTATTCTGGAATCGTCAACAAATAAACATCGAGACCATTCTTGAATATTCCAATCTCAATGTATGCGCCCATAATCTACGGCCGGCTCGATAGCAAGGCTGGCTCTAAAATTAAAGAAAAAAGAAATATATAAATCATAATTCATAATACTGTAGTGACTGAGATAAATATTTTATATTACCTCAGATTATGTGAATGAAGTCACCGTCGAATCATTATACTGGAGACTTAAACATTTGTGGCAACCCGTAGAGCATTAATAATTCTCTTCTTGCTCTAAGTACCACGTACCTTGTTGGTTGGTCCGTCAGTGTTTGTCTCCGTGCGCCCCCATGTCGCCGTATTCGACAAATTCCGGACAATGATGCTCTATGATACCTTGTATAATACAACAACTCTTCTTGAGTGTAACCATTGTTTACTAGTCTCAGAGCATTTTGTAGCTCACGTGCTGAACAGCGACGTCGAACCATTTTGAATAAGATACAGTTACGGCCTATCTACATACATAAGTATATTATTAATGATTATTTTGATTTACACATAAGATTGTCAATAATATAAAGTTTATATAGAAACTAGCTCAAGTTTTGTTTCATCTCGTTAAAGAGAAAAGGTGGAATGTGATCAAATTAACTGCAACTTTGACGCCTTAAGACCCTACAATAAAAAGTATAGAACAATTATCACAAAAATTTTCGAAGCAGTATACCTAAATACTCTAACCAAAATTATTTATGATGAACGGATCACTTTCTGTTTTCTTTTTACTTTATCATTGATACTTCTGAGGCACCCGATGATACTCCTAAATAACTTTAACTGGCTTTAACCGATGATACTCCTAAATAACTAGTAAATAACTAGCCAATTTGCTTGTGATTCTGTAATTAAAACTGCAGTAATAAAACTCGCAGTTTTTTTTTAAACTTTTAAACAGAATGATCTTGCGACATACACACTTTCCAGAAAAAAAATCGTATTTTCCTTAATATGAATGTTACATACGACATCTCAAAATGTGTCGCGGTATGCACAAAACAAGGACGATAATACTATGGGATAGGCGAAAAACATACTACATCTAAAATAGAAGAACCACTATTATTCCAATTTTTGTAAGGGTACTTTGTAGGTTTTTCGGAAAGAATTTCCCTTCAATCGAGAAAAAACTGCGTTCAGATTCATTGCTATTTGGTAAAGATAAATAAGATTAAATCCTAATATCCTTATAAATTGATCATTAGTTTAGATTATCCTTTGCAGAAACAAATATCAAATCGAATTTAACTGTTTTCATTTACCTTTTTATCAGCATTTTAATAATTTGTTAAAATGCTATTTATTTTCGAGTAATATTTTTGTTAAAACGAAATAAAAACTATCAACAGCTATTACCCAGAGAAGAGCTCTACCGACAGAAGAGAGAAAAGTAAATAGGTAAAAAAAGTATCGTTACAGGATTTATATATATATATATATATATATATATTATATATATATATATATATACATATATATATATATATATATATATATATATATCTTATATATATATATATATATATATATATATATATATATATATATATATATATATATATATATATATATATATTAATGGAAACTTGTTAATAGTAGCTAAAAATTTTATGTAATCAGAAAAATATTTCGAATAACTAAACTTCAGGATTATGCCGTTAAAGATGAAACACATATAACAATGAACGATTTAAGAGGTGTAGTAAAATGTAGTGATTTATTAAACTGTGAAGTTGATGAACTTTTGGATAACCTTACTGATCAAGGAGTTAAAAAAATAAAAAAAAATGATTTAAAAAAGGACTGAAAATTAACATCAACTGCTAGCCTCATACTTACCTCCTTTACTCACAAACTTCCCAAAAGAATGCCTAATTTTTAAATCAGGACTACAGAAAAACCTACCATACTTCGAGGCAAGGAAAAAATATAGATTCCTAAATCCCAACTTTACTCAATCCTACGCAGCCTCAGCTAGTAAGAAAGGGGTTTCTATCAGCATTCATTGTGACACCGAAATGACATACACTCTCTCTTTCTCTGTGTCGGTCGGTCTGCCTGTTCGCGGCATAGCTAAAAAGTACCTATCCGATTGACATCAAATTTTAGTCAAAAAAATTAACAGTCATATAATAATAACCTGGTAATATTTCTTGAACGTAACAACCAAAATATTACGATCTCTTTAAAGTGCCGAACGTCAAATATACCTCGGCTGAATTAACGACATGTTATGAGTTTACGATGAAGCGAGACAAAATGGAAAAGAAACAGCGCGAAGTTATCATGACAAATATCCTGAACGAACGACACCGTCCAAAATATTTTTTGAACATGTACTAGAGCCGTTTCTAAGGAAATAAGAAATCCTTCCGCATGGTCTGTATATAACACTACACATGAATTCAAGAACTTTTACCGTGAGATTATGGGCTTAGATAAGAATTTTGTCACTGGTTTTTAAATATGTTGAAAAACAACATTTCTCTCCTTGTGTTCTTTTTACAGACCAAGCAACATCCATTCCATAACTCGTATAATTGGCCTGAGGAAAATCCCCATTTACTAAGAGTAGCAAACTTGCAGTATGAGTTTTCTGTAAATATTTGGGCTGGTATTATTGGAAATTTAATGATTGGTCTACTTATTCGGCCACATTAAATCAGGTGTCATATTTAAATTTCCTAATGAATGAACTGCCCGAGTTACTACTTGTATTAATGAGAAATAGAATATGGTTTCAATACGATGGAGTGCACATGCTGTTGATGGATTGGCCGTGGTGGTCCAGTAGCATGGCTACCAAGACCCCCTCAGTTAAATCCTTTGGATTTTTATCTGTTTCAGCATTAAAAGTGAAATGGCATTTGTAAGAGTTCAGGAAAATCCTCGTATTTGTGCCAGAGTAAGAAGATTTTTGCGCCGACGGTTGATGACTTGTAGTGAAGTTGATGGTGGTCATTTTCAGCATATGATGTGATCTCATTGAGGTAAATAATTTAAGCTAAGGACCTTTAAAACGTATTTTAAGAAAAAAGATCTTCAATACACTATATAATATATATAACTGCATTTTTTTGACAAAATGGAGTGGAATCTACAAAAATAAAAAGGCAACTTTTAACAGGCACTAAACAGCCAACATCATTATGCTAACAAAATATAAAAAAGTCAGGGGCGCAAATGTTTTTTAAGAAATTTATTGCAGCGATAGCCTACACGCACGTCACTGGTGAAGCTGTCTAAGGATTTTTATCAGTAAAATATGTGCTAGTTTAAATAACTTTTCTCCTCCAAATTTTATTCTGTAGCAATTCGTAGTTTTGAAGACATTTGGAATTAGCCAAAAAAATTAAAAATCTTTTAACAAATATTGAACTAGCCGTTAGTTGATAGAATTCTATTTTAACCAAGTAAACTAAGTTTTTGTTTTATTTTTGGGTGGAGAATCTATTTTTTTGAAACACCCTATACATTTCATTATATCTTTCCCAAATAGGCAATTGGGTTCTGTGCAGTTTTCAGGTGACGTTTTAAAACCTTTGTTTTAAATTGATTGGTAGCAAAATGTTGGAACTAATTTTTCAATTTTTATTGGTTTAAATTAAAAGTTATAAACACTTGGCTAACTTTATGATAAAATGAAGTCACACATGCAATATGCACATATACGTTGACTACTTTGGGAAAAATAACGATAAATTAAGCAGGGTAATATAATCTGTATTAAATGCCGGTCTTAACAGTTTTGGTACAAGCTGTGATCACAACAGGTTACAAGTTTGCGAGGTTTTATGTTCCAAAGCGGATTGCATTTTAAACTCACCTCTGAACATAATTTATTTTGAATAAATCAATGGCATGTTAATTTTTTTATATACCAAGCTCTTATATTTTTATGGATATTGATTTTAAAGTATATACACATTTTTGAATGCTGTATCTCAAGAACCTAACCAGTTTTACTAAACTCATTTTATAAAAATGGCTTTATTTGGTTTATTTCACATTATTTGGAATAATAGTAGAGTATAAATTAAAGCTAATTCTATTCTCACTTTTTTAAACACTACCGGTTTTCAATGATGCTCTCTGGCTATATGCACCTTGTTGTTTCAGGTGGTCGCTTAGAGCAAGGCTGTCCAACACGCAGTCCGCGAGTCGCATACAGTCCCCAATGTTCTATTCTGCGGCTCTCCCTATGTTGATGAACCCACATTTATGCTTGAAACTATGATTAAAGAATAAATAAATAAATAAATAAATACTTTTTTCGCAGTATACGAACTTTAAACAGCGCACCTCTCGTTCTCATCAAACGGTTAGCAGTATCGCTACCTTTAACAACCTCCAACCTATAAAACTGCATATTAAAAGAGGCCCTTTTGATATCGACAGTTTTTTCTTCATGTTTTGGCACGTGAGTGGATATTTTTTTGCACGAAAAGAGCATTACAAGTTTTTTTTTGAACAACCATTGAGATTAACTGAGTAATGATTTTTTTAATAGTGCTACAAAGTGTAGAGCTGAAGTAAAATTTACAACAAATATAAAGATCATTATGAATAACTTGGTTAATAAAAATCCGCGTCCACAAACTCTACATTACAGTATAACCACATTGATTTTAGTTATGTTTATGTTTATTTAATATAACCCTATTCATTTTTTAAACCAGTCGAGAAAAATAATTTAAAGTTGGAATATTTCATATAGGTCACTAAATGCTTCTGTGTTTTGTGATTAAACATTTCATGTTATCGACTAGGCGGTATTATGAATAAAAATATTTAATGAAACTGTTGAACAAGATGTACTAGACTCCAAAAATCATCTTACTACTAGGAGAAAATAAATCGCGAGGTAACTATTTTTTCAATCAAATGTCTATGTGCAAGGTATATGTGCACATACAAAATTGTCTTGCCTAAAGAATTCTTCGGTTTGCAGTGCAGTGCTCTTTGCAAAAATAGGTAACAAGCAGTGACACCTAATATATTTGGATTCTACTTCAGAATCAACAGAATAAACAATATATATCACGCTTGGTGCAACAAACCTGCTGGAGCTATATTTTATTATTTTATTACATCTTAAACCTCGCTACTAGGCGTGCAGATAAAATAAAAATTATGCTATTAAAATATCAAAACTAGCAAGACAAATCAAGACGACATTACTCTATACGGCACTTGTTACTAGGCTGGTAAAGAATGCCAGTTCGAACGGTCAATAAACTTTTTACAAATCTTAGATTTTTTATGCACTTGGCACTAAAATAACAAAGTAAATATTAATAAGAGTTTCTTCTTCCGGGGCATGGTTCCAAATTAAACGTTATTTACGGTTACACTCTGATTGCTTACTTAATCATTATCATAAACCGCAAGTTCGCGAAATAAATTAAAACTATTGGATGATGTGTATATTTGGGGATTTTCGGTTTTGCCATTTTAATGACCATCTGTAATTGACTACATAAAAATAATTTGTGGTAATTATAGTAAAAATTGCTGTAACAAAAAACCACGTCTAGAATTCTCTAAGATACAAGCCGACATTACCTGTAAACGTTTAAAATTTAATAAGTTAATTTAGGTAGTTTACGCGTTTTCATAAATTATTGAACTATTTCCTTTGTGATATTTTACGTAATTTTCTACTATAAATAATAATTATTACATTTTATAGGGCCGATTTATCAGAGGGGTCAATTAAAAAATTGTATATATACATATATTAAGTTGTTTGGTCGGTTTATGCTTGAGTTACTTTAAAGTGTTTATAAAGAGGGACATAACAATTAAATCCCAATTTGCATACAAGTAGATTTTATTATTTCGAAAGAAAATTAATTTGCCAGTATCATTTATGTAGACAAGTTCTAATTCGTATTTGTTTCAATTTAGCAACAAATAAATAATGAAAAAGAAAATTCCTTAATTCAATATTTTCACTCTATAAGAAACCGTTTTCTTAACAACATTGTTTCGGCCTATTCCTGGTTGTTTGTGTGCCGTTATTGAGATCCAGAGAAATAATTACCGACTCTACAGTCTCATATACCGTACCATCAAGTTACCTAATTTTTTCTCTTCCCTAATTACATGCTCAATACATTACTCTACTTTTGGAAATCTATTTGCTTTAAGGTCTGCATTTCCTTATTCATTTCCACAAAACCTTAAACTTCAGTCCAAACTAATTCTGTTACATTAGATCCGCAATGGTATGAAGCAGTTTGTAGTTTTTCTAACTTTCTAGAGTAATAATTGACATTTTAAATAAAGCCAATTTACTGAGGAAGAATAAGTTTCAATATCTACGCAAAATATTCCCAAAAGTATCTGTATTATAGTCTTTTATTGACATTTTACCAATATGTGTGATTATTAACCGTCTTTCTTTGCTTTAGTTTCAACACTGAAGCGTTCTAAAAATGTATCCCCTTGTTTACTCAAGTTTCATTCAAGTAATAGCTATTTAGATTGTGCTCCCGACACTTTCTTAAATATCGGTTTCGCTAACAAATAATAAGCACCTTTTCCGCCAGAAGAAACTCTACCTTGTAGTTTTTCGCAAGCAACATTAATTTTCTTGAACTCTCCACAATGTCGACTTTTCGCACCTAAAACAACATTATATCCAAGATAGGTATTCTTTCTCAAATAAAATTTTCACAGGAGCAGATTCAACTATTTTAAAAAACAAACTGTTTTACTTCTTACCATTAATATATTTCCCCTAAATTGTTTAGCCCCTAATAAGTTTAGGCAGGTATACATTGCAGAAGAGCGTCCTATAGACCACCCAATTTGTGAGTTTACTTGCAAATTTTTAAGTTTGAGCCAATCATCATAACCTAGAACAGTATCATTGGCAACAGTGACTATGCGTTCTAGCAGAGAACTTTTCTAAAATCTGTTTAAAGGTTAGTACTTTTTTATTGATAAATATTAAAAAAGTGTAATACCAGCAAGTATTATTGAATTTTTCTTAAATAAATAAGTTTTAATATAGATAATATAATGGTTCTCTCAAAAATGGAGAAACTACGATTATGGAATACTCAAAAGCATTTAATGACTTGCAACTCTCTATATTTTTGAGATGTTCTTTAGTTGTTATATTTAACAGGATTAAATAATATAATAATATTAAATACATGTATCGTATCCGACTGATGTACAGAGTTATTGATTATATTTATCTAGTATAAAAGTTAGAAAAACGTATCAAATACAGCTTTTTCCTGCATTTATTTTCTAAGATTATTAAATTACTAAATATTTACATAAGCAAAAAATTGTTTCATTTAACGTGAACCTCATTTATAAAATTCGATAACTGGTTTTGATTAAATATATACTAGGTTTAATGCGTTTATCTTTAAAGACAATCGTGGATATTAAAAAAAACCCAGCATTGAAATAAATTAATAGCCATTTTTCTTTGTACAAAATGTATCAACCAAATACATGAACGTAACAGAATGTTTCCCTCCAGGTTTGAAATCAGTTTCGAAATACCTGGTCTGGTTAAAAATTATTTGTTATGTTAATTAGGTTATTTATTCTTTCAACACATTACATCATTACAGGTGTTCGGTGGCATAACTACAAATGTTGGGTTTCCCTTGCAGGTTTCGACAAATGGCCTATATGCACGTAGAGAAAATATAATAACTGATGACTAAAAAAAAGGTTATTCTTAGTTTTGATAACCCTTTTATGTTCTAAAATTAGAAAAACAGAGCCGAAAAGAAACGATGAGATAAGTAAAAAAAAAGAGGGACCCTTAAAGCTCCTTCAGCTCCTACCCCTCCGCTCCCCCCGCACCACGGTTTAGTAGTTCCGCCAGTGCAGATGTAGGCCAAGTTGTGTTGCAATTGTAATATTAATACAATATAATGCAAGTATAATTACTAAAGATAATAGAAATTAATGTTTTTCGACCATTAGGATAAAAATCGGTAAATTTCCTTTACCCGGAACTTCCCTCGCTGTGATTTTTTTTTAATTTGTTGGGAATAGTGAAGTGTCACCCAATTTAGTTTAGTACAGAGTCACAATATATATGTGTTACATATACTGTGTTTTCAAAAATTGTTATTGGGCGCCATTTTGTTCCATCATATTGGATTCCTATCAATATTTTTTCAGTTTCTTTCTACCTATGCCACACTTGACTTTTGGGCATGATTTAAAATAAATTCAATAAGTAGTTCTTACATTGACACATAACGCCATTTTGTTACGTCATGTTGAATTCGTACCAGTTTATCTTTTCACATTTAATTTTTCTGCAAAATTTAAACTCAATTGAACAACATTTTTTTACGTTTTTTAAATTTTCATTTGGCCGCCATTTTGTTTCGCCATCTTGAATTCGCACCACAAATTTACCAATTTATTTCTATATCACACTTAATTGTTGCACAAAAAATTAAATTAATTTAATAGCTAGTATTTTCAAACTGTTTTTTTAAATATTTTATTAGGCCGATAGTTTGTTTTACTTTCCTGGATTCCTATTAACACGTTACCAGTTCATTTCTATGTAACACTTGATTTTTGTGCAAAATTTGAGGTAAATTGGATGATTAGTTATTTTAGCGATGTTTTTTAACATTGTTTCGCCATATTGGATTTTCCAAAATATTACCAAGTCATCCCCAGATGACCTTTAATTTTTGACTGACATTTGATGTCAATCTGATAAGTAGTTTTTAAGCTATGCCGCGAACTGACAGACAGACAGACAGACTCACAGTCGAACCGACGGAATTAATAAAACATATATTTTTGGCATCTAGGGGGGTGCTAAAACGTGAAGATATGTAAAACCTGAGAGGGTGATTTTTTTTAACGATTACATACATTTTATTTGGGTGCCATTTTGTTCTTGAATTAGTACCAAAATGTGACTAGTTGACCCCTATACCACAATTAGTTATGGCACACAATTTGAAATCAATCCATTAAATAGATTTTGAGGCTGAATTTTTAAATATTTCATTAAGCTGTCATCTTGAATTCGTATCAAAATGTCACCAGTTGATTCCAACATAATACTTTGATGTTTGTGCAAAATTTGCAATAAAAGAATTGAATAAGCAGTTTTAATAATAATTTGTTTAACATTGTTACCAAAGTATTACCAGGTTATCCTCCTATGATCATTAATATTTGACCAAAAGTTGAAGTCAAATGGGTAAATAGTTTTTAAGCTATGTCGCGAACTGATAGATCGACAAATAGATAGACAGACAGACTAAGAAAATTGATAAAGCATATATTGTTTGACATCTAGGAACAATAAAACGTCAAGATATGTAAAAACCTGGTGATTTTTGCACGATGAATTATATGATCCTACATTTTTGACTAAATTTGAAGTCAATCGGTGTAGTAGTTATTTAACTATACCGCAAACAGGCGGGCATCTCGACACCCTGAAACGTAAATTGTTAAAAAATCCCGGGGTGATTTTTTCACGATTACAATACTTAGATTTACGAGGGAATTAACAACTTAGTCTTAATCTTAAAGTTCATGCCTTTTAACTTTTAATTTGTTTTACTTCCCTAATAAAAATCACTCTTCGAGAGAGTTTTTAGGATCTTTATGTTTTAGAGTCTCTAGATGCCGAAAAACATGTTTTGTCAATTCCGTCGGTCTGTTTGACTATCTGTCACCTGATATTGGCCAAAAATTGATTTTTTATTAAAATTTCAAGTTAATCGGGTAAGTAGTATTTAAGTTATGCCGCGAATTGACAGAGAGACAGAGAGACCGACAGAATTGCTAAAACATATTTTTTGGCATCTAGGGACGCTGAAATGTGAATATATGTAAAACTTGAGGGGATGATTTTTTTTTCACGATTACAAACATTTTATATCTTTAACTAGTACTACAATTTACTAATTGATTCCTATACCACAATTAGTTATGGCACACAATTTAAATCAATCCATCAACAAGTTTTTTCAGGCTGAATTTTTAAATATTTTATTAAGCCGCCATTTTGTTTCGTCACTTGGATTCATACCAAAATGTTAGCAGTTAACTCCAACATAATACCTGATGTTTGTGTAAAATCTGAGATAAATTGGATAAGTAGTTTTTTAATAATTTTTTTTAACGTTTCACTAGGCTGCTATTTTGTTTCGCCATATTGGAATTTTACTAAAATATTACCAAGTCATCCCCATATAACCCTTAATTGTTGACCAAAATTTGAAGTTAACGGCGTAAGTCGTTTTTTAGCTATGCCACGAAAAGTTAAACAGACAGTAAACCGACGGAATTGAGAAAACATGTTTTTCGGCATCTAGGGACCCTGAAACGTGAAGATTTGAAAAAAACTCGGAAAGTGATTTTTTCACGATTACAATACTTCCCTTTTACGAGGGAAGTAAAAACACAATAATATAGTTAAATATCTTAAATAAAATGAATGATGTTAGTATACAGTACAAGTTACAAAATGCAATAATTAAAACATATCCATATAATAAAAAGCAATCGGAAAACTATAAAATATAAAAAATCTGTAATATTTGTAACAAAATCACTAGAACGTTGCATTAAAGGGTTTATAAATGAATATTTCTTAACATTGGTTTGAATATAATTTCATAGGAACAACCAGATTGCCTTGTATAACGAACCGGCACTCTAAAACTTAGTGGTGACAGCAAGTAGTTACTACCCACAAAACTACAATAATTTATGGCCAAAAGACTAGATTAATAATGTTCCACGAAGTTATTTAATCCTATTAGCTTGAGACGGCCATGCTAATCGATATTAGACCTATCAATGTTTAATTTATGTAAGAGGAAATTTACAAATTTATTCTGAATCGTTTTTAATCTTTGAACATGTACTTGGTAATATGGCGCCTATACACCACAATATGCTACAAACCAAGGCTAGTTATAGCGATTTTTAGACTTTGTATGTCTTTAAAGTCTCGACATTTTTGCATTAAGGGTTCTACCATGTTAAAGGCCTTAGCTATAACATTATCCATGATAATATTCAATCTGAAAATCAATATCGAAAATTACTCCAAAATAGTTAACTAACAATATCCACGTAGTCGAAATTGCATCGATGTTTGGTAATATGTCTTTTCCTGAATAAAGAAATAAATAGCCTTACAAATAAAGGTGTTGAGATCTAAATTTAAAGAACACCTGTGTGTATTATGTCGATAGGGTTGAAAAGTCGAGACAAGAAACGACATTGAATACCCGGCAATAAATCTTTAGATCATCTACAAAAAAAGCCGCCAATTCTTGAGAAGAAGGGATAAATAATATATGAGGGTAAAAATTAGATTCGGACTAAATGAAAATCTTGAGGAATACCATATGACGAATTTTTGTGGATATACAGCCATTAATATGAATAACCTTAATTCAATCTCTAATGTAGTTTTAAGTTTATTAATGCAAATGCCAATATTGACTCAAAAGAATAGAAGGGTATAGTGTTGCCATTTTATTATGTCTCAGGTTAAAGAGCCCTAAAAGTTCATTTTTAGATACGTATTTTGACGTAAAACTTATTTTTGAAAATTTAGAGAACTTTAAACTACCCAAAAAATATGCGAAGACTGAACTAACACTATGTATATCTACTGAAAATTAATATCAAGAGCAAGAGCAATTTTCACAATTGAACTACGACGACTATCTGTGCTAAGGAATCGTACCTATTTCAGACCTTTTAACACATACATAAAAGCATATTTTTTAATATTATTTTTACCTCAAACTTCATAAATACTAAAAAACGAAGTGAGTTAATTTAGAATTTTCGAATACATTTAGAACAAATTCTAATTTAATTCATTTGAAACCAGTTTACGTAGCGAGTGATCAAAAATAAAGCGCATTGGTTTACATTTAACTTTTGTTAATTTGATAGTCGTGACCAAAATTAGTTCAATTTAGCTCGTAACATTTGTTAATTTACAGTAATCCTGTACTAACTGTTTAGGTGCAAATTGGTTTTTAAATCACTAAAAAGTTTTGCAAGCGTTGATGTGTGGTGTCTAACTATTGGCATAATTATTAGGGTCGTGTACATATTATGCGCAATAATTAGTATAATTTAAAACATAAAAGTGTCAATAATAGATATTTTTTGGCTTATTGGTTTAAACACATATAGGAGATTAAATAAGTCATATATATTTCCGATTAACATAAATACATTCTTTTAATTTTGAACCAAATCTTGGCTTAGTTTAATAACATAAATATTTATCTCCTAGACTTTAAATTAGAGTATAAACTAAAAATTAGATTAGCTGATAGATAAAAACAAATGTTAACTAATTTATTTAATAAAGAAAAATAATCAAAAGAAAGGCCAAATATCAGGTCTTATAGTTGACACTTTATGTTTGAATTAAAGAAGGCGAAATAGGTAAATCTATTAAATCAGTGTCTCATATTTATTCTAATTTTGAAGATAGTACTCATGATTCTGCATTTTTACGAATAATAATTATATAAGACAATAAAATCTAGATTGATTCGTGGTTCTAACAGAGTGCGTAGATTACATTTCTCTGGTGACGATCAAAAATTATATAAACATGAATATTTTGCAACTTTTTTTAGAAGTTTTAGAAGCAGTTTTATATCACGAAATAAATGAAGATCTAGATTCAGGCACACCTTCTATCTCTTTTAGTCCATCTCAACAGCCAATTATTCATATTCCCCCCTTATTGTTAATTATTCTGGTAGTACTCCTGCCATCAAAGACTGGCAAGTAAAGCTTAATGAAGATGGTAAAAACTTGTATAATTTTGTAGAGTTTATAACATAATTAGCGCAATCGATCCCGTAAAGTTGAGGATAAAGAATTGTTCAATTCTGGTTTGTATAGGGGATGTTTTTATCTGGTACAAAAATTAAAAACTTTCAAGTGGTACTCTGAAGTCATTCATTATTCTTCACCCAGATGTTTAAGATGATCAATTGGCTCCCAAATAATTATAGGAAACAGAAACTTACGGAATTGTAATGGTCTTTGCTGTGCACATGAAAATTTAATTTTTTGCTTATTTTGACTCTAGTAGAAGTATTTGATCATTTTTTGACTTTGTCAAAAATTAAAGGAAGCTAATTATTTATAAAATAAAAATCATTCAGTTAACGAAATTTGAGATCGAAAAATCATCCAACGATAATAAATTTAACTGTCATTCTAATTATAATAGTAAACATTCTAATAGTCTAATTATATTTAACAATAAAGGAAATAATGATACAGATGATAGAAATAACCATTTAATTAAATTTTCAAAACAAAATTTTAAAGGAAAATGTCTGGAAAAAATTAAAATTGTAATAAGGCAACAGGCGATGGTAATAGTAATACTTAGTATAGTTACTTGCTGGAATTGTGATGTGCCAGGCGATTTATGTTTAGTTGTACGTAAAATATTTTGCTTTAAGTATGGCTTGAATATTATTAAGTCCAATACTTGCTATAGGTTTAAATAAAGTTCAACAGGCAGACAAGTGCACTAAGTTAGGTAACAAGTTCTCACATTATGTTAAATTTTCTCGTATTAGTACTACATAGAAAAACTAACCCAAAAGTGTTTTCAACTTTTATAAAACGTAACCTAAAAATGAATTTTCCCCGCTGTTTGTTAAGAAATTTTTAGATAACCGTCCTTAAAATTCTGGTAAATTATTTGATCAAGTGATTATTCTTTTACTGCATACAGATACCACAGATTCTGTTGTTGGACAAATGGGCTTAGGCATTTTAAATAATTTTAACTCAAAGTTTACCGCACAAGTGTAAGGAATATTGGTACTGCAGATAGAAATCAAAAAGTTGTTAAGGGTTTAGTTGACCTACTAATTGTGGTTGGTAGTATTTCTCAGGTTATTACAGTTTTAATAGTCTCTTCATTACCCCATCATATTATTTTTGGATGCGAATTTGCAAATTAGTTTAACATTTCTGTTGACTTTATAAGTAATTCAGGGTGAATTCATAGTAATTTAATTTCTGAAGATAAAACTGCTAATCATTTTTCAAGTTGTAATTTTAATCCTCAAGTTGACATCAAAATCACCAAAATTAGGTGTAACAGAACATTCACACAGTCTTTGGTCATCTCCAGTTCTTCTGGTGAACAAATCCAATGGTGTATATAAATTTTGCGTAGGTTTAGGTGGTGTCAACGAACTAGCTCGTTCCGATAGCTATTGTTTACCTAGTATTGATACAATGTTGTTTGCGGAATACCAAGTACATTAATTCTATTGACATTTGCAAATACATGTAGTCCTGATTTTAAACATCGTGCAAAGCTTTTAGAATAAATTGAAAGAGGCAAATCATACTGTTAACAGTGTGACTTCTTTAAAAAATCTTTGAAATTGTTGGATTATATTTACATTTTTCTCGAAGGGGCGTAGGAAGTCCCAGCCTATCACTCGGACAGATGCCGCCGAAGATGATTTTTTATAAAATCCAATGTTGGCAGAGCTAGATTTTTCACAACCTTTTGTTATTTAATCTGATGCTAGTAATATTAGTAGTAGTCAATTTCTAGGCCAGAAAAGAATTATTCTGGTATGGAAAGAGAATGTCTTGCTGTACTATTTTTTATTGAGAAAATTAGAACATGGATCGAGGAGCTTAAAAATTTAAAGTAAGTAATAATTTTCCTTTGGCTTAATGAACTCAAAAAACCCACTGGAAACTTATTGAGCCTGGTAAGTTAGACTTAGACAACATAATAGCATTTCATCCATCATTTAAGAGTTGATACTGATATTGATATTGACCTCTAGTATGTATAATAATCTTCGAAAGAACATTGGTCAGTTATCTGAAAGTTATTCACAGTGGAAGGTTCAGGATGCATTTTTGAATTCTAATCTATTTTTCCGGAATGGTATGGCTAGCATCTAAATCCTCAAATAGAATCATATTAGAAAATCAATTTTTATTAGTTTTTGGGTTTACTCAAATTTTTATATGTAGCAATGGTTCCCAGTTTATATTAAAAAGTTTCAAATGCCCCTGTAAAAAAGGTATAGAGATCTTTATTGAGCTCAGTGTAACCTTTTTCAAAGGAATAATAGGACAGTAGATATTCCCATTAGCAATTATGTTAATGACAAAATTAGTGAGACGTTGAACTACCAAAAATTCAATAAGCTATTAACTATTTCAAACATGAAACTATTCAGTTTATACCAGCTTTTCTTGTTTATGGTAGACATCCACCACTATACGGAAAATTTTATTTCAGAACAACATAAAAATTTTAATTTTAATATCGCCTGACAACAGGAATATTTGTGTCTTAAACCTTCACAATGTCAGAAACATTTTTATATTTAGCTCATGAAGGCATATAATCTTAGGAGATCGGATTTTTCACTTAGTGTGTTTGTTTAATGTTAGTATTGCCAATTGCTTGTTTAGTTCAAAGTTAGCACCAAAGTACAATCTTTGTGTAGTACATAAATATATTTCAAATTCAGTTTATGAATCGAAAAATTTAGATGGTTCAAAGGCCATAGCATATTAAAGTTCTCAACATATATACTGGGGTAGACATTAGACACAGATTTCTCTTTTTGACAGTTCAGATTAAATATTTATTTTGTTGAGAACAAAGGACCTAAAATTGTTTACCAGATTTGCAAAGCTTTTCCTTGCCTTATAAAATTTGTTGTTGTATTAGTACTTTTAGTAAGAATATTATTACTTTTTTTAACATTTTGCTTTTGCCATAAGTTTTTGATAAATGCAGAAGAACGTACGCAGTATTCTAGACCTGCTGATATTGCAGACTCTATAGTTCTTAAACAAATTTTATTAATGCATGTTGTTAGACATGTTTGGTTTACAACATGCTACGGTTTAAATTGTGCTCGGCTTGGATTTGATTATGATACTTGAGAACTTCTATTATTTTGTTTTGTCGTTAAGATGACTGATATTTATTTGGAGTCTCTTCATTTGTACTTGTAAGATATTGTGTCAGTATGTTATTATGTAGATTACATTTGGCTTTTTTGATTAGTTTGGCTTAGACTTTTACTTATAGTAAGATTTATCTATAGTGACTTTCCTGAGGAGGGTAATACACGAAGCTTTCAAACCAAACCAAAATTATTTCAGAAGTCATCGTCTTCAGAAGAATCATTGAGTATAACCAGTTAGTGATCATTTGCTTTTGATAGGATCATAAGTGTTATCTTTTTATTTTTGTTTGTACAACCTTAAGCTCTTTTTGAATATCCTATCGATATAGTTTATTTATTTAGTGTTATTAAAATAAACCATTTCCTACCTTCACTCTGTCGAGAAATATTTTTGGGTATTTGCTTATCATTTATTTCATGATAAAGAAGTTAATAGAGTTTATATTAATAGGTTAATATTATTTAAAGACATTTTTTCTACTGTATGACTACATTAATTTAATGAAAAACTGGTATTCCTTAATTGTGAAATTACCACTTTTTTGTTTACAATGCAATATTTTGTCATTCTGAAGTCAATTATAATAGGGACACCAGTATGAAGCAAAGAAGCAGTAAAATAATAATAATACAAAATAACATCAAACAAAAACATATGACGACCGAAAAAATCAACTCGTTGTTTTGGCGCCATTTTACAAATACGGCACTACTTTCGCCTAAAACCTAAAGGGGCATGGTGAGCAAAAAGTACACCTCAGTAGTTAAAATACGGGAGCGCCTCCTCCTCCTCCTCTTTCTCTCTCTCATGTCCCTCATTCTTATCTTCCTCCCCTTTTATTCTCATTCGCATTATATTTTTAATTTTTTCTCTTTGTCCTCCCACATTTGATTTTGCATTCTTAAGTCTTATAAATAGGTTCATAAAGATCATTTAGTATGCACATTTACTAAGCTGTGCTCGAGTTGCGTAAAAAGTTATTTTTGAATTTTTCCACCAATTGTGTATAAAACAAAAAAAAAATCAAGTAATAAGTGAATTATGTGTAATCGCGAAAAATTAGCTACATCTATCAGACAGTTAAAAGTTAAATATCTCAATTTCTTTGAAGTGATTTCAAAAGATGAATACACCAAGCCGTTTTATCCACTGAAACGAGATTATTTGGAAGCAATTGACTGTTGTGATGATTATTTAGAAGGAATTATAAGCCTTACTACGTTTTTCAATACATTTGGGAAATCATACTTTGTAGGAGAATTAAGCCACCTAATAGAATTTATAGGATAAGATTGCCAATTTATACCTGCTAATATCGCAACCCAAAAGAGGTTTCAATTATACGAAGATAAAAAACAGGTATTATCAAGAAAAGTTAATCCTATTCGCAAGAGACGTCCCCCCACATATTTAAGATATTATGTGAAATAAATTAAATGGCTGAGTTGCTGATTGCAGTTAAATTATTAGAGGACAAATTTAGTAATCTTTCAAAAACTTATTTCTCATATTCTATGGCAAGTGGTCCGGAGTGGATAGACTTTTATTATAATCAATCTGCAGAATTCGTAAAGGCTGCCCTCTGTTGCAACAAATACTGTGAAACATTAAATTTTTTTCAACTTATTCAAGATCTAAAAGATATTGGCTTTGGTTACTATTTAAAAGACTTGAGGCAATTTATTGACGAGGATACTATTCTTCAAGAAATTGAAAAGGAAGAATAAATTTAATAATATTCACAATGGAGCAAGTGGTTACTGAAATATATGAAGAGTTTATTATATCTGCTGCATACTTCCAATATTTATCAATTGTAGGCGAAGAAGACGCAGAAACACAAGATTTGTCAGCATACGTTAATAATATAGATCGAATGGAACAATGTAAATTAGCCGCTAAATTTTGTAATGATTATTTAAAATATAAAAATGAGTATGAACTTTTAAATGAATTTAGAAAATTAGATTTAAGGTATCATATTAATTGTATTCAATCATGGTTAGTTAATGTAAAATAAAAATGTAATTAAGTTTTTTTATATTTTTATTCATTCATAAAACAATTGTCATATAAAAATAACACATTTGTCAAAGCACACATACAAGGTGATTTTGAATGACAGAAGCATTTTGGTTCCATTAGCTTTGGCGCTGATTGTTCGTCTATTTCAATCACAGGCTTTTTAGAATATTTCTCTATAAAATCCTTTTTTTCGGTTCCTTTTACAAAAACAAAATCAACTTTCTTCGTAAGTGTTTCAATTATTTTTGGGAAATGATGTAATGGAGTAAATCCATTATTCCAATGTATACATGATGATTTTTCATTAGCTATACCGCCTGCTTGTGACAATCAGGTGAAAGAAACTCCATTGGAAAAGGCTTTTTAAAAATGTAATGAGTCATTTCATAACCATCAAAAGCTGCAAGCTCTTTCGGTATAAATTTATTTTTTTCATCCTTGAATCCTTGAATATCCAAACCAATCTCATATTTTCAAAGCAGCAAATTTTTTTACTTGAATAATTTGCAATTTCTTCTTTCAATTGATTAATTTTAAAAATAAATTTTTCAATTTGTAGTTGTAGTTTTGATGTCATGACTAAAACTAAAAGCTTTTGAAAATCCTTTAAATTAAATCGAAATATGAAAATAGTGGGGATAAAGTTTATAATTGTTTCACAACTTTAGTAAGAGGGTTGTAGCTAAATAATTTGTCATGTAAAATAAGACAATAAGAAGAAGTATCTTTTTTAATTGCGTTTTGTGTCTCAAATTCAATTCTCATTACTACGGATCCCGTTTGAATTGTTTCTTTTTGATGGGAGCAATCAATATGTGTAATAGGACTAATGTTTTTGAATTGTTCAGGATTAAAAATGGGTTCATTTGGAACACCATAGTAAGACTGTCTAAAGTTGGCAAACATTTCGTATAAAGCAGAAAATTTGTTTTCTTCGAAATTTAAGTACAAATCGTGATAAGGATATCTTTCAGAATTTAAAAATACTCTAATATTTGACAAGGTAATATTGTCAAATTTACTCATATCTTTAGCAATTTTCCCTTTTCTGTTTTCTTGAAACCCAATCACAACATGACGAGCAGCTTCTAGTTTACTAGTTGTTTTTACCGGCCATGTGTGACGGGTTGTTTCGGTTAAAGAAGAATATTCAACAAGTTCCTAACTCCTGAATCCTATCAATATATCTTTATTTGATTCTAATATTTTTGATAGAGCAAGTTGTTGTGGCATATCAACTAGAATGTGATGAACTTTCCAATAAATTTTATCGAAAGTAAACAATGGAGTGTCAGGAGCACTAACAGGGTGTTCCGGATCTTCTTTGAAAATAACACCATCTAAATCATCAGTTGATCTAATAAGATCTAATTCCTGTTTCATATTCATAATAATTTTTCTGTAATCTTCAAAAAATCCTAAAAGCATTTTTAGTGGTATGGATACGGAGATTTTCCATCATTATCAACTAAAATTTTATCACCTTCTTTTCGATGTCGAAACCAACCTGCATTTTCCAGTTTTAAACTTTCCTTGGTATTGTGGGAAAGGTAGCTTTTTAAGGTTGATGCTAATCCAACATTTCTTATTGAATCTATAGTAATTCCGTTTAGTTCATAGCGGATTCCTCTGAACAAAAAGGCTATACCATTGTTAATAAATAGTAATTCTTTCTTATATTTATCTTCTGTATTAGTTAATTTTCGTTCGATATAAAGTAAACTATCTGATGGTAGAGTGTAAGCATCGAGTTCTTGAATTGGGATCCTTATTTCATCATTGTAATTGAATTTTGAAGAAATATATGGTTGATATGTGTGAAGCTCTGAACTAACGATGGAATTGTCTACATAAAGCTTTTCGTTTACGTTTAATAAGTTCATTATTTTAAAACAGTGAAACCCAAAGATGTGAGAAATTTACGATTATCTCGTCTTAACTTGTTGGTGTTGGATTTGATACTGAACTGTTGTTTAGTCTTTCTCTTTTTATAAGTTTTTACTTTGTTGATAGTGGTAGGTGCAAGTCTCATTCCAAGGGCTCTGTTATATCTAACAACCATTTTATATGTCACTAGCTTATAAATGTAACCTTACTGTTATAGTTTCTCCTCTAAAACTGATAAGTTCTCCGTCTTGATCAACTATTTTAACGGTTATATTGTTAATTGCTTTGACGCTAACTGGAAAATACAAAATGGGCAAAGGAGATTCCACAATTTTATAGCCTGGAGCTACAGTTGGATAAAACTGGTGAATAATATGAACAGGTTTACCATTACTGTAAGAACCGACACAAAGATTACAATCAATACAAATAGCATTCACCTTAGTTATTTTTGCAACATTATCTGATTCTTCCTCTTTCATAGCTTTTAGTATCCTGCTGTTAAAACCCAACACTTTTCCTATCGAATTTTCCTTGGTAAAATCAGTTTTTCTACTACACATTAAAAAAGTTTTTAGAGTGTTAACATTTGCTTTTAAAAGAAAAAAAAATTTTCATTCGGAAATAAATCTTCTATACTTTCTCTTATGTATGTTTCTATATGTTTAATGTCATAAGTTCCGTCGGGAATAACAATTACTTTATTATCTATATAAAATTTATTATATCCTTCCTTTATGTTGGGAATAGTCATAAACGTTTCAAAATCAGCTAAACCCAGGTATTATTGTTTTCCATCCTCTAAATATATGGGCGGATGAAAATCAGCAGACAAAACAGAACTGTTTCCTGATATGGCAATTGTGGTGGACATTGCAGTTTATTTATGAATGAGATATTACAACAAATAATGAGTTTATATATTTTTTGTTGACCACAGTTATATGAATTAAATTTTTGTTTGTTTTCATAAGTATAAAATACATCCACTTTGCCATTCGAATTAAAATATTTGAGAAGTTCAAAAGGTGGTTTTAAATTTCCATAACTATCAAAATATATTACATTTTTGTTATTTTTAATATAACCAGTCGAATGAGATCCTTTATTTTGTTTTTATCCAAATTTACAATACCACACTCTTTCAGATTAATTTTTTTCATCGAGCATAAAAACACCTCTAAAGCCAGTTATTTTTAACAGCTTTACATACTTAATAATATCATTGTTCGTAAGTGCTCTTTTTGGAAATCTTATTTTGAGTTTTTTTTTGTCTGATTGCTTTCATTTTGACTGATCCTCCTTTATAAGGTCTAATAAATAGTCCTTTTCCTTTATATGGTCTAATATATAATCCTTTGCCTTCTTTAGAAGCATTTTCCATTGCAATATTATGCCTATGTATTTCTTCTAGTTGCTGTTTAGCTGCTTTAGCATCATTTACTGCCTTAGCAATTCCTGCCGCGCCTCCACCTAGTGCACCCAGGGCGCCAAGAATGGGAAACAAAAAAGGTAGAAATCCTCCAACTTTTTTGGGTGTTTGAATGATACGTTTTTTTCTCATTTTAAGTTTACCCCCTTTTTTATCTTTAAATCCCAAACCAAACTTTCTTTTACCCTTCATTATTCCTGCAACACTTAGAGCTGCAATTTTTCCACCAATAGAAGAATCCTTAGCTTTTACCCTATCCCAGGTTTTTTTTCTAATATTTGGTCAGATATGTGTCTTCTTGATAAATCTTCAGTCTGAGAGTATGATATATCGTGTTCTTTACAAGCGGAATCCAATGGATTTATACCAACGTCACCTCTAGTTAATCTTTTCTCCAAGTTGGTGCCTGGACCACAATAATTATATCCTGGTATATGAACCTCGAAGGGTAGTTTACTAATTAATTTATTTACTAAACCAGAGCCTTTTCTATTACGTCTTTTGGTAGTTTTTTTCAACTTATGCCGACCCACAGTCATTGAAGTTCTTTTTATACTAAAAACACATTGACATTTTTCTGGGATAAATACTTTTACAGCTAAAAATATTTACTAGTGTGATTAAGAATGAGGATTGAAAAACAAAAATTCTCTTTACCAGTAAATAATCATGACGAGAAATTTTTAAGCAAACAGTTGAGAAAGCATGGTGCCTTATTTTGCGGTGGTTCAAAAAGAGGACTTATAGTTGGTTGCAGTGGTAGCAGTAAAACCAACGTTATGCTTAGACTGCTCGAGCATCCTAATGGAATTAGGTTTGAAAATGTCTATGTTTGTTCAAAGTCATTAGATCAACCCAAATATGAATATTTAAGAAAGTTGTTAAAGCCTATGAAAGAAATTGGATACTTTGAATACGATAGCGATGAGAACATTATTTCACCTCATGAGATAAAGCCAAACTCCGTTATCATTTTTGACGATATTCCTTGTCATAATCAATCTATTATTAGGGACTATTTCACGCATGGAAGGCATAGAAACACCGATTGTTTTTTTATTTTTCAAGGATATTCCTCAATCCTTAAACGTCTAATTCGAAAAAATTCCAACTTATTAATTTTATTTAAACAGGACTGTTTGAGTTTAAAACATATATATAACGACCACTGTATATTGGATATGACATTTGATCAGTTTAAAAATATTTGTGCTAACTGTTGTATGGATCCATATGGCTTTCTTGTAATTGACAAAGATTGTGAAGTAAATCACGGCAGATACAGGAGTAAATTCGATTCCTTTATATATTTATAAAAGTGAAAAATTTGCAGTTTTATTTCATTTAAAACTTGTACAGCATGGATAAACGTTTAGCTAGATAATTAATAAAATCGAGACAAGCCGTGATGCAGAAATATCGAAGCTTGAAATTAGCTACTTCTACCGCTTAGTCTGAATTAGAACAAACTTATAGACCAATAACACAACCTCTTAAACAGCTAATTTCAAATATTGGTAAATCCGAACCATTCGATTTAAAAGAAGAAAGAGTTTCAAAGTATGAAGAATTCAAAACACATACAAAGCTTTATAAAAGATCAATTCCGACGAAAACTATTCAGAAAACAGGAAAAACTCAGTTACTCCCCACAGAACTACCAACATTTTTAGATGACAGTAGTATCACTTCTTCCTCTCCTGTAGTACAACCATTGACATCAAATGTTATAGCGGAAACTTCAGATCCTTCTAGTGACACAACAACAAATTTAAACTTGTCAGACATATTGGAACAAACTAGTAAAACAATTCAAACCTATGTTGGTACACCGTCATATAAAGATTACTTAGCAGATTTTCATGAATTACCCAGATCATATATTGATGAGGGTGTGAAAGATACACAACATAAATTTGACCATTATTATGGAATAGTTCATGACTTCGAAACGGATAAGTTTTCTTTTGGTTTAACACAGATACCGGTAGAAATTATTGGAAAAGACATTAAAGTGGGAGGAATAACGTACAGAGGCACGCCAGGTTTATACGAATTGCTTTTCAAAAAAGAACCGAAAGGAAATAAGAAGGAAGATTTAGATAATTACATGAACACTCTAGCTAAAACAAATGTATATCGTAGGAATTTTGATTCAAATGAACAAGTTCAAGGAAGTACATCACACAAATATGTTACAATAATAGGACCATTTTTACAAAGAAAGGGGATTACAAAGACAAAAACCTTGCAAAGATTAGTTACAGCATTTGACAAACCAAAACCTCCGTTTAGAACAACTAGAGCCAAAACAACAGGAAAGGGATTAATTTTGAAAACAAACAGATCAAATACAGACTATGTATATTGGAATAATGTAAACGAAATTGTTGATAGGCTACGTTTATTAATTTCATCAAGTGATGCGGGAAATAATGCTCATAGTAACGAGATTATCCCTATTATTGAAGAATTAAGAGAAGATAAAGTTATACTATAAATAACAGCTTTTAAATATAATCATATTTATTGTTTAATGAAAGCTCAATATGACAGTTGATAAATTTGGACGCCATATTTCAAAACGTCAATTAATAAATTCTGCTTCTTTGGAAAATACAATTTATTCAAATGTTGAAATTAAAATTCTCAACAATTTTAAGTTAGATTTTATTAAACAAAATCCAGAGGGAATAAGTGACATTAATAATTTAAAAAGGAGATTGGTGAAAATGAAACAAATAATGAAATCTTTGCTAAAAAGCTTAAGGTTTTTGATGAAAATTTTTTAAAGTATGAAAACCAAATTAAAGGATGTTATACCTCAATTGAAAACGTTAATAAACAGTTGCTAACGCTAAATCAAATAAGTAAATATTTGCAATTTTTAAACGAACATGTTAAAAAGGAAAACAAAAAATTAAGTGATGATATCAACAAAATTAATAAAATAATGGAAACAAATATAAGAGAAGTAATAATTGAAAAACACAAGGAAAAGATTAAACAAATAAGAAATTTTATAAAAAGGTTCGATGATGAAAAAAAAAAAAAGAAATCAAAATAGCATTCTTAACAGTAGAACAATTGACCAACTCTCTTTGGAAGAAAAACAACAATATATTTCCTTTGGAAAGATAATGTCTAGTGTAATTAAGAAATTAGAACAAGAATTAAATAAAACAGAGGAAGAATTCAAAAATAGTGATAGTAGATCAACTACTTTCTTAACTGGAGAGATAAAAAACTCCTTTAATGCTTTAGAAAAGGAGATTACTAAAATTAGTAAAGTTTTAAATGAAAAAAGTTATACAATACAAATTGATAAATTGAATGAATGGGAAAAAACATATAAAAGTTATATTTCGAATTATTACAAAACATAGAAATTGAACTTCTTTTAAATTGAATAAACAAGTTTGTTGTCATGTCAACCGTTAAACAAAAACCTGCTAGAAAAAACTACAAACGCAGAAGGGTGGTGGTGAAAGGGTTAAATGATCTTTTTCAAGCTGATTTGGTTGAAATGTTACCCTATGCCAAATTTAATAAGGGATTTAAATATATCTTGATTACTATAAATGTATTTTCTAAGTATGTTTGGGCCGAACCGGTAACATCTAAATCTGGTAAAGACGTAACCGCAGCAATGAAAAAAATATTAATCAGTGCAAAAACTCCACCAAAAAATTTGCAAACGGACTGAGGGAGAGAGTTTTTCAATGTAAATTTTCAAAATTTGATGCAACAATTTTGAATTAACCATTATAGCACATTTTCCAATTTGAAAGCGAGTATAGTAGAAAGAGTAAACAGGACTTTAAAGAATAATATGTGGAAAATATTTAGCATTCAAGGAAATTACAAATGGTTTAATATATTAGCGGATATTGTAAAAGAATATAACAATACAAAACATTCTTCAATAGGAATGAAGCCAAAACAAATGTCAAGTAAATAAAACAAATGAAAACAGAATCTTGAAATCTGCATTTACTCATGCTAAAACGTTAGATATAAAATCTCCAAAGTTTAAAGTGGGTGATCACGTACGCATAAGCAAGCATCGGGAGGCATTTTCGAAAGGTTACACACCAAATTGGTCAAATGAGATATTCCACATTAAAGAAGTTAAGATGACAAACCCCTGGACATATTTAATTCAAGACGAAGATAATCAGAACATTCTGGGTGGTTTTTATGAGCAAGAATTACTAAAAGTAAAGCATACCGATGTGTATCTTATTGAGAAGATTTTGAGAAGGAAAGGAAACAAAGTTTATGTGAAATGGTTAGGACTTGATAAAAAATATAATACATGGATTGATAAAAAAAATATTGTTTAATTAAATTGAAATTAAATTTTAGTTAAATTTGTTTTATCTGTTCCCCACTTTATGCTTTAGCTGATACAAATTATTCACATTTAAGAAATTAAAATTTTATTAAGTAAAACATCAAATACAATTTTTATTAAAACGTGTCAAATATATTTTATTTCTATGTTCCTCAGATAATACCGAATCTAGAATAAGTTTACAATCATTTATTCTTTTTTCAAAACGGAGTCTATCTAAGTACCACATCTGAAAGTTACTCCTACGGGCTTGTCTGTAAGCAAAGCTCCACTTCACTAACACATGCACCTTATTGTTCTCTTCCAAAAAAGATATTGT
Organism: Kuschelorhynchus macadamiae; assembly: GCA_030620095.1. Taxonomy (NCBI): domain Eukaryota; kingdom Metazoa; phylum Arthropoda; class Insecta; order Coleoptera; family Curculionidae; genus Kuschelorhynchus; species Kuschelorhynchus macadamiae. The sequence goes on from JAUTXW010001725.1 coordinate 140,046, forward strand.
TTTCTTCGTAATATTTTCTTTTTGATCCATTTTCATTGTTTTTTTCGTAATATTTTCTTTTTGTTCCATTTTGCTTCAATTTGTTTTCCATTTCTTCAGGATATAAAGCAAGTAATTCCATCAGAGTTGAAACATTTTCACTGTTAGGATTTTGTGTTGGACTTATTATATTATAAACATGCGTACACAAGTCGCCACAATCAGCTGAAATATTATTTTGAAATATTTTGAAATATGTATTGAATTCTTGCCTTTTTATTATAGATAATCTATAATCAATAATTTCCTTCAATCGCCACAAATTGTCCAAAGACTCTTGTCCTAAGTATATGAAGTGTGGGCCTTTTGTAATTTGCAGAACAGGGATATCATTTATTTTCTGGACCTGCAAATGAATGTTGTTTATCTTCACACTGGTTTGATCAACTTGAGGAAAGTAGAAATTGTTTACAATAATTCCCTGATGAACACAAATGTCTTTCCAATTTTCTTCGGTTAGTGCGATTAAAAATCCAGTTTTTCCACCAATTACAATTTTTGGAGAAAAATCATTTAAACTAATGCCAACAAGAACAAATTTTGACAAAGAATTATTTAAAAAATAAATTTTTGAATTAAGAAGCGTTTCTAAAGGCTTATGAACCACGGCGTCATTCATAATGACTAAACGAGACTGAAACATATTGCGTTATTCTTGTACTTAAATATTCTCATCCCCACTTTCTTTAAAGATTCGATTAAAATGGATTAATGAAAAAATAGATTTCCAGTTTGAAATTTATAATAAAGATAAATAATTAAAATGGTAATGTATAAAAATAATGCAAAGTTTAATGTAACACTTCTGATGGAAAAGTAATAATTTTTGAATCCGTCATAATAATTGGTACAGTTGGGGGTTAAAATTTGTAACTGATTATTTTTAAACTCTAACCTTTCGATCCAATTTGTATCAAAAATAGATCGATTTGGATAATGATACAAAATTTTAAAAAATTTACTTGCATTTTCATCTCCATTTATTCGTTCCATCCAACTAATTGTATTATTGTTAATTAATCCAATTTTCATAAATTTATCGATTTGGATAATGATACAAAAATTTAAAAAATTTACTTGCATTTTCATCTCCATTTATTCGTTCCATCCAACTAATTGTACTATTGTTAATTAATCCAATTTTCATAAATTTACAATATTTACTTAGAGTGACGTCTGTTTTATTAGAAAAACATATTTCACTCTGTGTTACGCCAGGGGGATGATGAACATAAAAAACATTTTGAAAAATAAAATAAAGAAGAATGAATTGCGATCTACTGATAGTCATTGAAACAAATTAATAATTATATTCCAAATTTATTAACATTAAGCAGATACTTTCACCACGAAAGCAAAAGCAGTTGTAAAAAAATAACAATAAAATACTTAATTTAAAGATATGTAAAAGTTCATAAATAAGGATATTAATAATACTATATAAAATGTGTAGCTTGGAGCCTTATTTTGAATGGTTACAATTATTCGATTCCTATTTTTCCATAAACAGTTATTTAAATCACAATTCCTAGCAAATTTCTTATGCTTCACAATAGGAACATCATAACTTAACCAATCAAAAATTTCAATACCACAATAAAAACATTTACAAATATCATTGATTGAAATATAGCAAAAGCCAGCTCCAGCCAACACTTCTGGTCTCAATCTTTCTTTCCATTTCTTAAAAGTGGAAAGTCGTTTTTCATATGTTTTAAAATAACTGTTATCAATTTCTTTGTCAAAAGTTTCTAAGCACATTTTGTGAAAGGCTTATGAAGACTAACTTTGGTTTCAAAAACAACAAATTTAAATACCTTATAATATCTACATAAATATATCTAAATCTTCATGTTCTGCATACCATTGATACAAAGCAATATCTTGGTGTCCCCAAGCTAATGTATTAAAACTATAGGGAATTTTATACCGCTTATCATCTTCAGAACTCAAAGCCAATTTATTAATTAATTCGGTGAAAACTGTGTGTGTGTCTAGATCGAAAAACATACATTGAACAAAAGGTTTTAGAATGATTTTCAACAACATCTTTATAATGAATAAAATCCAATTGCTTTTTAATGGCACTTTTCTTAACACCTTTTGCTTTTTTGTTAAACTATTTTCCGTTTTAATACAATATGCTTTTGATCCAATGCCAAAGAAAGCAGTAATGGGTTCACCAGCATATTCATCTTTGAATTTTCCTATAACTGACTTTGTAATAGGCATTTCAAGAATATTACCAAATTCATAATTAGATGTATCAAATTTGTGAATATTTTTTATCATGTCGGAATAAATATTTGGAGTTGTGACTTCTAAAATGAACGAATCGGTATCGGTTTATAAAAGTGAAATATTTTCCTGATAAAGAGGTTTTAAAAAATTATAAAAGAAATCATACATGACAGTTTTAGATATATCTAATATTGAGAAGCCTACATATATTGGTTTATTGTAAGTAACTTGAATCTTTTGCATTTGAATAGCTACCAAGTTTTCAGAAAATATTGTTAAGTCCTTGAAATATGGTTTTGCAATTAAATTCTCAGCACCATCTTTTCTTCTATTTTTTTCCCACTCTGTAACAAGTCTTACGTCAATTCTCCTATCAACATTTTCCATAGTCTTGCCATAAATACTATTATTTGCCAACTTGTAAGTATTACGATCAAATTGATTCTTTGAATCATTTCTTAATCTTGAATTCAAGTCTATATATTTTTTCAACCAATCAGATTGAGAAAACTGTATAACTCTATGAACTTTAGTCAACTTGAGTCCATGTTCCAAACATTGTTTTAATAACTGATAGTGAATAACATATTTTGATTTATCATTTAAATTGGGTATTAATTTTATGCATTTAGAATTTGGCGGTTTAAAGTTTTCAGGACAAAACGGAAAATTGTTATGATAGGAATGTAGACTTGTAGGATATTCTAAATCAACTTCTAAAACATATCCCTTATTAGATTTTTTAGAAATATTCATAATATTTAAATCGTTGATTTCTTTATCTGTTAACCAAACAAAATCTCCCGTTGGAATGTGCTGTGACATTGCATAACCACACACATTTGTTGCATCATAATAAATTATGTATTTAGTTGGCTTTAAAGGATCAAAATTTAAAAGAAATGGATTATTAGCTTCAGATTTTCTACAAATGCAAGAGCTCACACCACCGCAAACGCTCTTTTTGAAAAAGTGTATCATATCTGGATCTGTTAACAATTCTAACTCTATTCCAGATAACGCAAACACGCCTCCCAGTATAAACCTGGAAAAATGTAAAAATGAGCTGGATCGAGCTTATATGTGGATAAACAAGTGCTTCTAAAATTTTCAAAAATATTTGCCAAAAGTAAAGTATCAGAGAATAAGTAAAGGTCGGAGTATTGACCAAGAGATTCACATTTAAACAATTGCCAAACCTTTACAGCTTTTTGATATTCTGCATCACTGATGTGCTCATCCGGTAAAGTATTATAAAATTGCTCTTTCTGAGGTAAAGTTGTTTCTTCTAATTTTAAATAATCATCAATATAATTGTAAGGAAATACACCTTTTTGGCGAATAAGTTTAAATCTTTCTTCATCATTGAATTTTTTTTTATTTCTTTACATTGTTCATCTTTTAAGCTTTCAGAGAGTTTTGATAAAGAATGGGATAGAAATTGAAAACAATCAATGAACCTTAACGATATATTTTTTTTCTTAGCCTTTTGTGTCTTTTTATCAAAATAGTTATCCACGTGAATAAGCTTTTCAAATGAAATATATTTTTCCTTGTTTTGTGCGATAACTGTTAGTTGTTCTTTGTTTAAGCATAATTTTTTAAGAAATAGATGAGAATCATAATTACGCAAATTATGCAATATAACTGGAATAAAGTTAGGTATTCTGTAATTTATGTTGCAGAGTGAATGAGCTGGACCTCTATAAAGACCAGTTATATGACAATGATCTGCAACCCTGTCATTTAAAAGAGGTTTATTACAAATATGACAAACTGTTTCATAGTTATGATAAATTTTGTCCAGTTCGTTCAAAGGAATCATCTTTTTAGGAACCTTTAAAAATTTATTGTATATGTTATACACGTCTCTTTCTAAAGAATTTTTAAATAATGTATCACAATTTTCACCTCTATATCTTTCAAATTTAGAATAATTATCGGCGAAGGAACATTTAATGTAATAGGCAAATGAATGTGGAATATATTCATATTGTTTTAAGGTGTATGAAGTATTAGGATTTTTGTCAACATTGTCATTATTTAAAGGCTTTAAAATGCATTCAAAATCCGCACACACCACGAAAGGAACTTTCATTTGTTTATGATAATTTACAAATTTCAAAATATTATCATATGAATAGTTTCCAAACTTATCTTTTATTAATTCTTTAGAAGGTAGGTTAATTCGTAAATGATCACAATCATAGCTATTGTGTTGTAATAAATTTTCTTCTGTAGGGAAATATTGTAAACAACCGTCGCAAATATATTTTTTTCTGTGATGTTTAGACATTTGTGCAGAAACTAATTTTGATAAATCTTAAATATAGCAATAATGAAAAGTTTTTTCATCGTCATCACTTAATAACAATAAATTGACATGTTGATTTTTTTTATTCGATGAATAATAAAGTGGACCAATTACTTCATACCCCTTTTTAGGATTTATAATTTCTAATCCATATACATTAATAGAAATATTATTTATATTTTCTTCAAAAACCTTAATGTTCTTTAGCAACATTGGAAATTCTATACCTGACATATCCAAAACAGAAGAGTAGTGTGGGCAGGATGAAGTTTCAAAATCTAATCCGCTTAGTTGGTGAAGAGCAGACACAACTGCCCAGGCGAAGCAAAAGTTGTCATCATTCCTAATGTTGATCACAGCTTGACGTCTCTTGATCTCTTGAGGAAGTTCGATAAAAGATGAGGCTCTCAGCGGATTGTGCTTGTTAACATTAATTTCTAAATGAAGTAAATTCATCAAAGCCCATCCTGCAATGTAAAAATTTAAAAAATTACTTTTTTGTTGCCGTTGTAAAATAGAAAATAAATTCTTTACCTGAATCTCTTTCTGCAAATTCGTCAGCTTTGTGGTCAATAATGGTGCAGATTTGCTCTAAAAGTTCTTATGTCTGATATCCCTGGCAAATGACTTGGAACGGCGCATTTGACATCATAGCTGTCGCTGCTGGGGTTAAAATACAAACCGAACAGTTTCATATTTAGCTTGATACATTTATGTTTCTGCAGTTCTCGATCTATTAGATGTATAATTTTGTATTCCAAATGTTGAAAATATTCTTTCACATTTATGAAGTTTTAGGGTGAGGAAATCCTATAAGATATTATTCGTTCCCTGAATGCCGACTTGATAATTTCAACACCTTTCTCCAAGCCTATTTTGGAATTGTTCTTGTCACACTAGATCGAAGATGTCCACCCCATAGACTTTGGTTTATATTTTTCTTGCATTCTTTACAATATTTTATAATATTTGTATAATCTATAAATTAAGAAAAAATATTTTACAAAATAAAACATGAAAAATAAAATGTTCTTACGTTTAACAAGTTTTGGTTGTTTCAACCAACTAGTGAGTGTTGTGGAATTTCCTCAAACATGTTTTTTAATATGTCGCAATAAATTATCCCTTCTAGTAAAGACTTTATTACATGTTATACACTTATGCATTTTTGAAGTTTTCTAGATAATAATAATAAAATTAATATTGTGCATTTTTATTTAGTTATAGTCAAATTTTGAAAAAAGCAATTGCATTTTTGAAGTTCTCTGGATAATAATAATAAAATTAATATTGTGCATTTTTATTTAGTTATAGTCAAATTTTGAAAAAAGCAATAGAGGTTAATTGACTTTATGAATCATTTCTTCAAATGAGTCAACTAATTTGTCAAAGGCCTGTTTAACATAATTCACCGTACTTGCGTCTCCCTGTTTAATTGTGATCAAATCAGTTAAATTTTGAATAGAGAAACCCAGACACTTAAGGTTTGCTACTTGATTTTTATTTTTTTTATTGATTTTAAATTTTTTTTTAATAATAAATGATGGTTTCGAAACTGATTTTTGTTCAACTGGTGAATTATGAAGAGAAATATCCGAAGTTAAATTTGCTTCGATTTGTTTTTCTTGCGAATCAGAATTTACAATATCATATGGTGAATTAATAGGAGATATAGCCGAACTTAAATTTTGATCAATTTGTTCTTCTTCCGAATCAGAATTTTCACTAAACAAAAAGGGAAAGCAAATTGGTCTCGGAGAATTAATTGGCGATTTTAATGTTAAATAATTTGGATTAGATTTTTGAAAACAAACAATATCCTCATAGTTGATTTTGATTTTTGTCAATGTCATTCAGTTCTTCAAGAGTTTGTTTAGTTTTTGTTGTAATTAAGTCAGTTTTGTTGTCAATAATGTCATTAAGATCGTTAAGAGTTTGTTGTTGAGTAGCTGTAAATAAATATTTTTCGTTGTTCTGTTTGTTGGCATTATTCTGAACTTGGCTATTGTAAATAATTTCATTCAAGTCCTGAATAGTTTGTTGTTGACTAGTTGTAAATACGTCTGTTCCATTATTTTGTTGGTTTGCAAAATTTTGCATTTGAGTACATGTACAATAAGTCGAAGTCATTGTCAATAATTTTGCTACTCGATGCCAAAAAATTGTCCATTATGAAAAAAATCGTAATAACAAATAAAATACCAAATAAAAGTGTCACAAATATAAATAAAAATGTCACCAGTATAAATAAGAATTAAATTTTGCCAAATAAAAATGTTAGAAATATAAATAAAAATTAAAAAATTACCAAATAGACACAATGAAAACACCAGAAAACTCGCGAGCCCTGCACAGTGTGAATGCAGAAATCAATTGCATTGGTCTCTTCGCTGAGGCGATTTTATATGAAAAAGTTGATCACATATGTCCTACTTAAAGTTGAACGACAATCATACAACCACTTTCCCAAGCCGAGCAACGACTTTACCCCTTCTTCCTTCTCCCTTCCCCTCCCCTCCCCCCGGACTCCTGAATTCCCGAGACTCAAATCCCGGCTCCCCAATTACCGGCTATCCTTTTCAGGTTAAGTTAGGTTAGGTTAGGTTAGGTTAGGTTAGGTTAAAAAAGAAGAAGGGAAAAAAAGGAGAAGGAAGGAAAAAGGAGAAGGAAGGAAAAAGGAGAAGGAAGGAAAAAGGAGAAAAAGAAAAAAGGAGATAAAAAGAAGGGAGAGAAAGAAGATGTGGTGAGGGTGGGGGGTCTTAGGTTAGGTTAGTTTAAAAAAGAAGAAAGGAAAAAAAAGGAGTAGGAAGGAAAAAGGAGAAGGAAGGAAGGAAAGAGGAGAAAAAGAAAAAAGGAGAAAGAAGGAAGGAGAGAAAGGAGGTGGGGAGGTGGGGAGAGTTAAGGGGGGTTTTAGGTTAGGTTAGGTTAAAAAAGAAGAAAGGAAAAAAAGGAGTAAGAAGGAAAAAGGAGAAGGAAGGAAAAAGGAGAAGGAAGGAAAAAGGAGAAGGAAGGAAAAAGGAGAAAAATAAAAAAGGAGAAGGAAGGAAGGGAGAGAAAGAAAATGTGGTAAGGGTGTGGGGGGGTTAAGGGTGTCTTCCCCTTATGAGGGGTTGGCGGAGCGGGGAGGGGGTCGAAGCCTCCCCTTCCCGAGGTAAAGTGACAAGGAAAGGGACAGTGAAAAAAAAAACTTAATTATTGCAGTAGGATCTGAGAAGGATATCACGCAGGAGTGAAAGTGGTGGTGGATGGGATATATACTTCAGAACAACCACTCGGTGATCATACAGTATCATTCGCTGTAATATCAGTTGTCGCAGCAAATCTATCTATCTAAATCTAAAGTTGCTAACGATGGCAGAAAATATGATTGGAAACGCTGCCCAAATTGAAGAAAATAATATGATCGCCGCTCAAATTGAAGAAAGAGCCAAAAATTTTTATTAACTTGGAAGGCGATTCCATCAGTTATAAACATTCATTTTTGGACAAATCATATAGGCTTGTCAGAAGATCATTCTTGTTTAACATCGACGTTAATTATATTGAGGAAGAGCAAGATGAGGAGGAGGAAGATGACTGAATCAGGAAATTGACGAAGGAGTGGACATGGATAGACAACTGCTAAATTTAGGAACCGAGGCTGACGTAAAAGTAAGCAAGTTTAAGGCTAGTGAATTATTTAATAATTTTGAAGAAAAAGATGTATGTGTTATACAAAGCTACACTAAAATTGAAAGTCGAAGACTAGGAACATTTGCTATTTGCCTTCCTTGTAGTGCAATTCACATGAGATATTTACGGAGAGGGAGTCCGATCATGTGAGCTGCCACTACAAAAGAGCTTATGTTGTTAGTGCTTCTGATTTACATTGTGCTATTTGTAGGATACATCTTTTTTTACTAATTCCTGAACCTGCTTGCTTTTACTGCAATAAAAATGAAAGAAAAAAGAGATGGAAGATTAAGTTCTTAAATATTAATATTAAACATAGTTTGTAAAGGTGATGGGTAGATTATTTTAACAATATTAATTTTAAATATAGGTTATAAACGTAATGGGTAGACTATGTCAAAAATATTAATTTTAAACATAAATTGTAAAGATAATAATTAGAATACATCAACAATATTAATTTTAAAAAATGTCAACTGTTACTATAAGCGGTTATATATTTTCAGTGCTATATGCAAAATACTTCTTTTTATTCTAACATCTGACCCTGTATTTTTTTGTATTGCAACAAGAACGAAGAATGAAATAGCTAATCATATGTAAAAATAATGTGTAGATTATGTCAACTGCCATTATAAGCGCTCATATATTAGCATAAAATTTTGTTAACGCTTGTTTTTGTATTGAATTGAGTTTTCTCTTACTTGATGCAAATTATATTAATGTTATTAATATAATTAAAAAATAATAACTTTTAATTTCCACTGTTTATTTTAAAAATGTTAAACCATAATAATTGTTTTGTTATGTGATGTGAAAATTAGTATGTATTAAAAAACTTATTCCTATATTGTTTCAATATAGGAAAAGGAAAAAAATATATTAATATATTATTATTAGTATAATTAAAAAATAATAAATTTCAATTTCCACTGTTTATTTTAAAATGTTAAACCATAACAAATTAGTATGTATTAAAACACTTAAAGAATATTGTCGTTTTAATATAGGAAAAGGAAAAACTGTGTGTCAATTATTATATATTTACATTTACTTTTTACAAATTTATTTGACCAGAGTTTTCACAAACACAAATTATGAAAAATATTATCCTCTTTTTAAAATTACAACAAAATGATGTCTAATTACATCTTTGAAGATTTGTACCAAATAGTAATATCTAGTGCGATATACAGGACAATTGTTTACCATTATAGAACAACAATTTTCATCTTTCCATCTTAAAATACATTTTAAACAAAAAATGTGAGAACATGTATTTGGTCTACATGAATCATAATATTCGATTATTTCAAAACAAATAGCACAAAACACTTTTTTCTCTTCACTCTCAGTTTTGTTTAAATTTTTTAAAACAATCCCATTTTCTTCTTCTCGAACTAATGGTATAGTTTCTTCTCGAACTCCTGGTATAATTTCTTCGAGGCTAATTGTCTGAAGCGGAATGGATCGATTTCTTTCTCCAACTGATTCACTCATTTTATTTTAATATTATTAATAGATTTATTCAACTGATTTTTTTCTTTTAACAGTCACTCGTACCTTAGTATACTAAAATGATCTTGATGCACCTATTTATAAGACTTAAGAATGCAAAATCAAATGTGGGAGGACAAAGAGAAAAAAATTAAAAATATGATGCGAATGAGAATAAAAGGGGAGGAAGATAAGAATGAGGGACATGAGAGAGAGGAAGAGGAGGAGGAGGCGCTCCCCTATTTTAACTACTCACCTCTAGCCCCTTAAATACGCTAGTCAGGTCATGTGATTGATACTGTTCTTTTTTATTGAGATGAAATAAGAAATATCACGTGGCAAGTTAAATTCTTTCTTGTTTCTTGCTGTGTGCTAATGCGTCTTAGTTTATGTACTAAGAATGTCGTGACCAGTCCTGCTGATTTCCATACTATCACAAGACGCCATCCATGATGCTCAAAATTTCTTTCTTGTTGGTAACCGGTAACACCGAAGGAGTCCCCTAGGAAAACTAGAGGTAAGGCATTTTATGTAATTAGTTTTTAATGTAAATATGTGGTTTTTCACATTTCATTTCAATTTTATTTTAAGACAAACAATCGTATATAGGGTTTTGGGTTTTTAATCAGATGTTGTTAATTATATATTAAAAATAAATCATGGCTTTTCGTCTCTTTCTTTTCGAGAACAAGTCTAAATTAAAATTTAAATCACGTGTGTTTACTGTTGCAGAATTACGTAGCCAGTTTTGGAAGTTTCTGAGGAAAATATTGAGGGGGGAGAGTTTGAAAACGACAATATCTCCATACGGGAAGCAGTTGGACTGAGAACTTTATTAAATGATTTTTATTAAAATTTGCTTTTAAACATTTTTAAAAAATATTTACTTGATCAGATGTAAAATTCAATATTATTCATTCATTATTCTTCTTAATTTTCTGTTCATAAGAAGGGACGTTTTAGATTTATTTGAAATATCAGAGCCTTTTGTAAAAAGACAAAGAAGAAATGAAACTCAACATATTTGTTATACAAGACAGTACTACGAAATTATTTATACAATAATTATGTGAATAGAGAGGCGTTTTGCAAACTTCGAAAACTTAATTTTTTTGAGCTGCTAAATCAAGGCTATTTTAAAAATGCTTTAAAAGATTTCCCTAAATACTTGTTAGAAAATTTGTTTAAAAGTTCTCCGTCTTACTTAACAGAAGTTAGAAAATGAACTTAAAGTACTCTACGCAAATTTTTGTAGATGTAACAATTTATTCATAAAAATTTATTCCAAAACAGCGTTCCAGAAATGAATACATTTGTATCTTTATTGTTGGGCCATTCACCAATATCTCTTTCATGTCAGTGAGGTTTCTCCTGCCTATATATATATATATATATATATATATATATATATATATATATATATATATATATATATATATATATATATATATATATACATACAGATTATATGAAAATTAATTTAAATTTAATTAATACTCTAGGACTTACGTGCAAGGTGAGTTTTTTACTACATCTAGCTTCTATGTGAAACATTCCAATTTTTTTCATTTTTGTGTTATATAGGACTACATATTAGTATATAATTATTCTACACGTTTACGTTTTAGATTGATCGCATCTAATGAAGACGACCGAGTGTATTATCAGTAGAATTTCTTTCTGTGGTTTTTTATAAACTAGGTGAATAAAAAAAATCGATATAAAGATCTGACAGAGTAAGCATATTTAACAAGTAATAGTATCTCTTTCTGGCGCTAAATTTGAACTTGTGTTCTTTATTATAATTACGTTATAAACTAGAGTTAACTAATTTTGGGTGGCTAACTAATAAGGTGTAATTGGTTGACTGTTAAAACAATCACAGAATTCTCCCAATCTGTAGTTATTGTTTATAGAAAAACAAAAAAGGGTGCATATTTTTTGGATTATTTTTACTCAAATTATGAATTAGTATCTGACTGTTTTAAAGTCATTAAAAGTTGTGAGTAAATCACACTAAGATCATTAATGTCTTTTTTCTTATTTAGACATTCATTGTCTAGGAAAATCTCCACCATTTCTAAAAATTTTCTTTTGTTCGAACTTTTTTCTGTGTTTAGAACCTTGCAATTTTGAAAATCTATGACATGATTTGTGTTGGTTGTGTGTTCTGCAAGTGTGCAAGAATTTTTTTGTAATCTGCAGTCACTTTTGTGTCTAGTTATTCTTTGTTGTAAAACAGTGAAGGTTTGCCCTATGTATTTTTTATTACAATCATTACATGTAAGCTAGTTAACAACATTTGATTTTTTAGTTGGTTCATCTCGATCTTTTAGCCTGGAGAAAGTGTTGCCTATTTTTAATATTTGTTTGCCACATATTTTGATGTTAACATTTTCAGAAAGATTTTTTTCTAGTTTATGGCTCAATTCCTGGCAATAAGATAGAGAGAAATAGTAAATCTGTTGATTATTAGGTACAAGGGCACTGATATTAGTGGGAATCTGATTATTATTTAAAGAAACATTGATCCCTGGAGAAAGTACTACAAATGCATTGTTATTATTATTATTATTTATTAATGTATTAATAGTGTTATGTAAAAATTTATTAAGAAACCATTTAGGGTAGGAATTGTTTATCAATATATTATAGATTTTTTTTAGATTTTCTCTTGTATAGTCTGGATGGCTTATTTTATGTATTCTATTGCGTAACGCTAATACCAAATTAACTTTCATTTTTTGTGTATGATACGAATGAAAATTAATATATCTACCTGAGTATGTGGGTTTTGTATACCAGTCGACTTTAACTACGTTATTTTCAGTTCTAATCAATTTTGTGTCCAAGAAGAGGACACTTTTATCTTTTTCTTGTTCCACAGTGAACTGAATATTGTTATTGTAGCTATTGAAGACGGTTAGTATTTCTTCTACGCCACTGGACGGTATGGACGTCACAATGTCGTCCACCAACTTTTTGATAAAGGGTAGTTGGTAGCTTAATTTTGGTATGCATTCATTAAGTAAGTCATTCATTATATACTGAGAGGCTATAGGTGATATTGTCGCACCCATTGGTGTGCCTAAGATTTGCTTATAGTAAGTGTCATTAAATTTATAGTAGGTTGTATCAAAAATAAAGTGTACTATCTCCAGAAACTTTATTTGAATTAAATTAGTATGTTCTGAAATTTGTGACCAATGTTTAATTATACTGTTTTTAATTAGAGAATAAGGTATATTGCTGAAAAGTGACACTACATCCAGACTAATAATTACAAAGTTAGGTGGTACTTGTTTGTTATTTATAAATGTAGAAATCGTAGACTTTTACTTCAGCCCCAGACCGCTACCCCAAGAAAAAAATTGAAACTTTTGTATTGTATAGTTCGGTCGTGACCCTCCCACTCACCTATATATATATACGTATATATAACATATATTTTTCCGTAATACGACATATATATATATATATATATATATATATATATATATATATATATATATATATATATATATATATATATATATATATATATATATATATATATATATATATATATATATATATATATATATATATATATATATATATATATATATATATATATATATATATATATATATATATATATATATATATATATATATATATATATATATATATATATATATATATATATATATATATATATATATATATATATATATATATATATATATATATATATATATATATATATATATACATATATATATATATATATATATATATATATATATATATATATATATATATATATATATATATATATATATATATATATATATATATATATATATATATTTTGTCGTATTACGGAAATATATATGTTTTAATTCGTTTAAAGCGGGAGAAATCTCACTGACGTGAAAGAGATATTGGTGAATGGCCCAATGAATAAATTTTTATGAATAAATCTGCGTAAAGTACTTTAAGCTCGTTTTCTAACTTTTGTTAAGTAAGACGGAGAACTTTTAAACAAGTATATAGGGAAATCTTTTAAAGCATTTTTAAAGTGGCCTTGATTTAGCAGCTCAAAAAAATTAAGTTTGCAAAACGCCTCTCTATTCACGTAATTATTGTATCAATAATTTCGTAGTACTGTCTTGTTGTGTTCATTACTTCTTTGACTTTTTACAGAAGGCTCTGATATTTCAAATAAATCTAAAACGTCCCTTCTTATGAACAGGAAATTAGGAAGAATAATGAATGAATAATATTGAATATTACATCTGATCCAGTAAATATTTTTTAAAAATATTTAAAAGCAAATTTTAATAAAAATCATTTAATAAAGTTTTCAGTCCAACTGCTTCCCGTATGGAGATATTGTCGTTTCCAAACTCTCCCCCCTCAATATTTTCCTCAGAAACTTCCAAAACTGGCTACATAATTCTGCAACAGTAAACACAAGACGTGATTTAAATTTTAATTTAGGCTTGTTCTCGAAAATAAAGAGACGAAGAGCCATGATTTAAACTTAATATATAATTAACAACATCTGATTAAAAACCCAAAACCCTATATACGATGGTTTGTCTTAAAATAAAATCGAAATGAAATGTGAAAAACCACATATTTACATTAAAAACTAATTACATAAAACGCCTTACCTCTAGTTTTCCTAGGGGACTCCTTCGGTGTTACCGGTTACCAACAAGAAAGAAATTTTGAGCATCATGGATGGCATCTTGTGATAGTATGGAAATCAGCAGTACTGGTCACAACATTCTTAGTACATGTTAACTTCACAATTAAGGAATACCAGTTTTCCATTAAGTTAATGTAGTCATACAGTTGAAAAACACCTGTTAGGTAGGTTAAAGCCTTTATGACACACTGCTTTGTCTTGTTTTTCTACAAGATTTTTTAATTTTTCTTATAAGCCTTATATGTATGGTAAAGATAGTTTTTCTTAGTTTTATTGTTTCATGTTTATTTGTTAGGTGTCATTGTAGAGCTGAAGAAATTATGGAATCTTAATTAACCTTTTGGGGTAGTTATTTTTATATAAGGCATTTTTTGCTTTATTAATGGCTCTCTGTATTCAGAGTCGGAAAGAGTGATAGCACGATCCATCAGTTACCAAATTAATAAAGATTTATTTTTTTTAATGACATCCAATTTTTAATGACAAGAAAGAAAATTTAGATACCCTGCTGGCCAGTTTTTTTGTAATCCATTTGTTCCATCACTATTTGCTCAACCACATTGGGCACCCATCAATTTGCTTAGGTATATATTTTTTGGTCATATAAAAAGAATGTTGATTTTAGGGTGAGTTCTGTTGCTCTCAGGAAATATTCTAGAGGAATATCTGTATATTTATTTTTGACGTCCTACTTTTTTCTTATTACGCTTGTGGCCAGGGAAATAGGTATGTTTGTATATAACGATATTACGTCGGGGATATAAGTGAATAGTTTCTTCGCATTTTTAATTTAATTTAGCAAGTTAATTTTTTTAGATATCACCAAACATCGAATGAATGTGAATTTAAAAACCGAACGGTTAGCAAATATGCCCTAAATAAAAATAACTATCATCAGAAAAACAAGACGTAACAGCGTATCACAAACCTACTTGACATATATTATATCAAAACAAAGACCACGAAAAACAAAAAAAAGCAATGCCATTTATCAAATCCCTTGCAATGACTGTTCGGGTGGGTTAAACTACCCAGTACCTGGAAAATAGATTGAAAAACCACAAATACGGTAAAAAAAATATTACTATCCTAATAACCTATGAAAACTAAAAAAGGTTTAATTACACCAATACAAAAATTATAAAAACTGAAGTAAACACTAAAAAGAGTTTCTAGAAAAAAATCGTAGGAATTCAAAAAAATCCCAATGCAGTCAATGATAAGCCAAAAATAGTTTAGGCAAAATATATTTTTCTTTGTTAAAGTAGCATTTCTATAGATAAGCAGAGAGGTTGCAGAATGTCTGGAATATTCGTAAAATGTTAACTTTATTCATTTTAATCACTTAGAAGTAATCTACTTTCTTGGGTAAGTTTTTTTTTTGAAAATACTATAATTATATATATATATATATATATATATATATATATATATATATATATATATATATATATATATATATATATATATATATATATATATATATATATATATATATATATATATATATATATATATATATATATATATATATATATATATATATATATATATATATATATATATATATATATATATATATATATATATATATATATATATATATATATATATATATGTAAAAACCGCAATATATAATGACTTGTCGAACTCCTTGTTTTAAATTTTTGAAAAAGACTAAGTTGTTGGTCAAACGTTAATCCAAAAAACAAATGTTAAAAGTAAATTTTTGAATATTTAAACAAACTGGCTTATTTTCAGTTGTCTTGAAACATTGTACAAAAATCAAAATATGAAACAAACATAAACTGGTAAAATTCTAGTGATATTCCTATACGGCAAAACAAAATGGTGAACGATTAAAAAGTCTAAATATTCTAGAAAATACCATTTCTTGGAATACAACTTTTTTATGAAGGAAAATAATAAATTTTATTTTTATAGGCTATGTGGAAAAAGTTAAAAACGTAAATAATACTATTAGTTTACAAAAAATTAAAAACAAATTTAGAAAATCGGTAAATTTCCCTTTAACACAAATTCACTTATACAGAATCATACTACACAGATAACACATTTTGTGTATAAAGTTATTAGCAAATAATTATATGCATGTATAAACTGTGTTAAATGTACATAGAGGAATTCTATACGAAGATGTTGTAAAGTTGTGATAAAGGCGAATTAACCGATTTTTTTAACATAGTTAAGGTTTTTATTATAATGCAAGTTTTTATTATAATGCAAGTTTTTCGCCTAATAAGTCGAATGGTGCAAGCCGCTTATTTTTTTTTGGTTAGGTCGCTTATTTGTTAAAATAAAGCAAGAATATTTATGAATGCAGGAAAAATTTACCAAACATTTTAAGCTTTTTTTTGTACAATTAAACGTAAAACTTGAATATCGCCACTCTGAAATTTGACTACCACAGAACTTTATTAATTCCACTAATTCGAAATATTACAAAAAGCAAAATAAATGTTGGTTATTTAAGGATGTTGAAATGAGTTTATCATGTAAAAAGCGCTTTCAAAAACCTTCTACACACACACACACATAGTGTGGAATTAAAAAAATCGAATACGCAAGAATTCTTCCTACAGTTCCAACTGTAAAATTCTCATATAATATACAGAGCAAAAAAAATCCATTTTATATCTGTAGTTTAATACTCCGATAGCCCGGAGAAGACTACTAAATTTTTAGCTAAATTAAGGGATAAAGTGAATAAAATCGAGTGGCCCGCGTACGTGACACACCCTGTATATTAAGCAGTATTAGACAGATTTATGAGTCCACAGACCTACCAGTTACAGAAATACTTCTCAATATTTTCTTATTGTTTATGCTTTCACAACGTTAGTCAACTAAGGAATGACCATAAATGTTGGATTCTATTTTTGTTTAACCTGTTTCTTCAAATACATTCCGAAACGAAACTCGGTTATAAAGTTACGAATTTTCCTGTTTGTTTCATTTACTTCACATTCATATTATTATTTAAAATATAAGAATATTTAACATTTTCTAACACTCCGACAGCATACAAAGGTCAATAAGTTGGTATCGATATCAATAAATGAGAAATTAATTACTGAACAGGACCGAGACTATCATCTATATAAAATCGATACTATGATAATAATGCTGCATAATTTAATATTAATACCAAACTTGTCCTTCGTATAAGTGGTAAAACAAAATCATCTCATAAAATGAATTTATTTTAACGAATCAGACATCCATTTAAAAAACTAACAATTTTTGACACCTTTTTAAACAAGTAATGGCCATTACTTGTTGTTACCATACACTAAGAGGTTTGTCTCTTCCTTTAATTACATACTGAAAGGGTCAAGCTACCCGAAAAATAAAAAATAGTTTGCCTTGATTTCATTGAAGAGGTGCTTTATCTCGTATTAATAAATTAAACGTTAGTGTTAATTGATTCTTGGATACCATTGGGTGTTTATGTGTTAATTATTGTACCTTCTTCAACCCCACCCCCCCCAAGTTACCCCACCAAAATGAAATAAAATTATCTCCCTTGGTCAACTCTCTTTTTTTCTCGAGTCCGATGCTATTATGTTTTGGAGGTCTAGGGGTTTTCCATACTTTTTTCCCTGCTTCATATAAGCACGATTGAAGAAAGAAAAAATGGAAATGGATCCAAAAAGGAACGAAAATGCGGTGCAGGGACTCGGATGTCCAGTACCCGCCCAGAGTGGGGGTTTTGGAGCAAGCTCCACTGGACCGTCAGCCAGCGTTTGCGGCCGTACTTTGGTGGACTACCAGACCGGAGAGGGTAATTTTGCTACTGGAGTAACAGACACGTTTACTGGACGAGACTCCATAAGAAGAACACCCCCAAGACCCAGAACCAATTATCTGCCGGGTTTAGGATTTAAAAAGTAGACCTGAGAGAGACCATTGAGCAACCCAATAAACTGAAGAGAACGGAGAAACACCCAGAGGCTGTTGCAAACGACACATAGGAATTAAGAGATACACTGAAAAAATTAACTAATGAGGCGAGGAAATTAGGTAAAGTTGTCACAGGAATATATATACCAGAGCAAGAGATGAAAGATGCGGCGAGTAAAATAATTTTTTAAGTTGGGAGCTTCCAGACGAGGAAAATAAGAGAATGGCTTGATGAAGTAACTAGTCATAGAAGTGACCAGCAATTAAGAAATAAAAATGCAAAACTTCGTAAACACGTTGAAGAACTGGAAGCCAGTAATACAATGCGACCGGAATAAAGCGCTGCGACCCAGCCGCAGTGTAAATATTGCAGTACAGCCCCAAAAAGAGGGATTATAAGAAAATACTGATGCAGTACGATATTTTTAAAGCCTTCCAGGACATAGCTGAAGAGGATTGGAAAGACGAAATCCTCCAATGGATTGAAACGAAGCAAGGAAACATATTGGAGGCACCAGATGAATTTCAACTAGCCTTGCCATGCAGCAAGAAGTTTGACTGGAGCAATAATATAGTCACGAATGTGATCAACCAACTGGGTGGCAAAGATGGTCTACGAAAACAGAACAAAGTTAGGGGGAAGTTGCAATGATGTGACACTCATTGAGCTATCCAGTCGAAAACTGTAGCTTTTCCCAAAAATCTAGATTCATATGTTATCCAATTATCACAAATGGCGAAACTAGTGAAGAAGTCGAGGATAGGCATGTGTTTGAAAGTTTTAAAGAAGTAAAAAAACGTATGGCCAAACACCAAAACAAACACCTAGCCATCCTTGAGCTATATAGTCTATCATAGTCTATGATGACCCGCTGGAAATGGAAATGCCTGATGGGACGACCTTGATAGGCTTTGTCGACGACATCGCCATGGTTGTAGTAGCAAACAGAGAAGAGCTCCTGATAAATACTGTAAACACTACCCTCCCTAGGGTGTCAAACTGGATGGAAGGAAGAAGGCTACAGCTGGCTCCTGAAAAAATGGAAGCAATCCTCCTCACGACCAAGCGGAAGATAAACCCAATACATTTTGAGGTAGAAGGGGCTTAGAGTAACCCCAAAAAACAGTATCAAATACCTAAGTGTGTGGCTAGATACTATGCTCACATTTACGGAACATGTAAATAAAACAGTGCAAAAAGCTCAAAAGACTGCAGCCACGATAGCCATACTAATGCCGAATGTTGAAGAGCCAAGGACGTCCAAAAGAAGAATATTGAACAGGGTAGTTAAATCACAGGTACTGTACGCTGCGCTGATATGGCATTCTATAACCTGCAACAAAAAACTGAACAAGAAGTTGGCTAGAATAAAACGAGAAATGGCCATCAGAATATGTAGTGCATACAAAACGGTATCAACAGAAAAAATAGTAAGCATAGTAGGCGTCCCACCAGTTGAGCATGCAATAGAAGAGAGAAACCAAATCTACAGGGTAATAGAAAGGAAGCTGGCTGAGGAAAACATCATGGCAGAATGGCAGGAAATGTGGGTAAATGGTGCATATGGAAGGTGGACATATAGACTCATTCCGGATATTAGAAAATGGATAGACCGCCAGTAGGTGAGGTAGACTATTTTATCATCCAGGCATTCTCGGGGTATGGGTGCAAAATATCTTTATGACCGCAAAAAGGTCATTACTGCAGAATGTACAGATTTTAAATACCCGGTAGGTAGACAGATGAGCGGATCGATAGATCAGGTAAATATGTTTTACAAAGCCTGATTTACTTCTAAAAAAACTAGTCATGAGAGCTAAGCTGTCTAGGGGATTATAAGGTGGTTAATAGATTCACGCTAGATAGAACTTAACGAAATGTATGTAATCATATATGGCTGAAAAAGCTTGTATAATTTTTTGAGCGTTTCAAAATGTTAGCAAATGAATTTCTTCAATCAGTCAATTTTTTAGGTTTCTAACAAGATAAAGGATCTGAATATGCAGTGAAAATTGTCAGTTGTAAGCTTCAACTGCACCACCACAGCAGTTATGCTCTCAAAAAAAGCCTGTGTTGAGTATTATAAGGTAGTTACTTAGAGTAAAAGAAGTATAAATTAATCGTGAGTCGATTATTTTCCATTACGTTGAATAGATAGATAGTGGTTTAAACAAGCTGAAAAAACATTTCCTAAGTATTTACATCACATACACTACGTAATGATACCGCTGTAAAGTTTGAATATTTTGAGTGTCCTACTTTACTATTCGTTGAACCATTTAATATCTTAGGTAAATTTATTTTATAAATTATATTATACAATATTCTTTGGTTATTTGCAAAGGGGTGAATTAAGAACAAAGTAGTTTTGGAAGTAATGGTTAAGATTGACGAGATAGGTGTGTTTTTTAAATACATAAATATTTACATAAAATGAAAAAACACACAGCAAATGCCTTTTTGTATAGGCTTTTGCTACTTTCTAGTGACTTATTAGAAATGTATAGCTAAAAGAAACTATGGTATTAATATAATTAAGCCAGTAGGGAATAAAGAACTTAAATAATATAGATGATCTGATAGTTCAGGATACCATAAGTATACTGTAAAGGCCTTTGAGATGTTGAATGGAATCAGTGCTGTTCAAGAATTTATATAAGCTGTGAGGTTGGCATATATAACACCAGAAATAAGTGGTATAATCGTCTTTTTTTTCTGAACTCGATTGGAGAGATTTTTTTTGATAATGTCCATGTGAAGACTCGTATTCCCAAATAGGGGGCTCGCTCTATATAAGAACAATATCATTCTGCTAAATTTTACAATGAGTAGTGTATTTGTGTGTGTGTGTTTTGAAAATCTCATAAACTAAGACATACCTTAGAAAAAAAGATGAATTTTGAACTTTTTTAACTTCTCAACAGATGTAATACGTAATACATTTCTATTTCTTAAAACTAACTTCTTTTTTGGTAAATAAATAGATAGGAATACCACTTATGCCGAATATCTTCATTGTAATAAAACATACTAATTCTTATAAATATAAGTGGTATTTAAAACACCCCCAAATGTTTATCCTTTATACGTTGCACTCATAGTAGTATATATACCCCATACTGTTGTAAACTTTGGTGGATGTAGGGGCATAATGTATTCGAGTTTCAACTTGTCTAAAATATCTAATAACTCAGCAAACTATAAAGATTCATTAGAATCTATTTTTAATTTGACAGATAAAAGTTAGGAGATGAGCTTGCAATAATAGGAAATGGGATTTTATGTTCTGCATATTCTGGTAATATTATACATTAGGTATTCACAACTTACAGCTATATAATTATCTACTGGAAATAATGTGAAATTACAACCCTCTTATATCTATAAATGTAAAACTTTATTTCTATTTATTTTTAAATATTAGTATAAACATGTTAGGATCCCGCAAATCTTTTAGATAAAAATGAAAACCCCTTACTGATTTCAGTATTATATATATATATATATATATATATATATATATATATATATATATATAAAGCAACAGTTATAGAAGTTCCATTGGGGTCTCATTCAATACATCAATGTATCCTTATTTAGATACCTATATTACTGTCTATTTTCTAATAATCGATTTAAAGTTTTATATTTAATATACGTTTGTTTACATCATCTTTTAAAACATTATTCTCAAGTCTCAGATGTGTTAAGTCTGCCTAGTCTCAGTGCGTCTAGGCAATGTAAACGGCTCTCTTTAGGCGGTAATATTATGATAGGAGTAGACTGATTATTTGTCAATATAGGGGATGAGATTGAAATAAAAAATGAAAAAGACGGTAAATACGTAGCCCTTAAAAATGCTATGTAGAAACATAGCGACATTATATTTTTAAAATTGTTGAAAAAGAGAAAAATGGAAAAAAGTGAAGAAGTAAAATATTCCATTGCTTCAAAATCAGAAGGATTTGTAATGAAGTAAGAGTGAAAAAATCTACTTACTGTTCACAACCAAAGCGTAATATATGATCAGATATAGGTATCTCAAAACGAAATGAATAACTTTCTTTTAGTAGATTTGTGGACAGGAAAAATTATTTGAAAATTAAATCTAAAAA
Organism: Kuschelorhynchus macadamiae; assembly: GCA_030620095.1. Taxonomy (NCBI): domain Eukaryota; kingdom Metazoa; phylum Arthropoda; class Insecta; order Coleoptera; family Curculionidae; genus Kuschelorhynchus; species Kuschelorhynchus macadamiae. The sequence goes on from JAUTXW010001725.1 coordinate 162,548, forward strand.
AAGATACGGCATAGATATCGCATTATATCGTCTACCTAAAATGCCTTTTTTTCAAAAATTTTAACTTTTTTCGGTCACAAATAACACAGCTATAATTAGTAAATATAAGTAACGCCATTTTTAACCGACTTCAAAAAAGAAGGAGGTTGTCAGTCCATATCGACCCCATGTATTAGTTATGTTTATATATCGGTTTCACCGGAATAAATTTATCAATTTGGATACAATTTTCAGAAAGTATTTATAGTAGTGGTCCCAAAAAAAACATGTTAAGAAATACCTGTCCGCGATAGATTTAAAATGATTTGCCATACTGCCTTAAAATTTGGTGGATAAAGTGTAACGAAAAAAATTAATTTCGGGACATCCTGAGGTATATGTCTCTCTTGGGAGAAACATTTTCTTGTTAAGTTATTTCAGTTAATATAATAATTAATGAATGTTGAAAATATTAAGTATCTTTATTTTTGGCAAAAAATATTAAATAAAACCTATAGCGGTGGAAGAGGGATGGAGGTTTAAAAAAGAGTATTATAAAAATATTGGGTGTAATGTGCTGTTCCGGATTTTTAGAGTCACGAAGTTCAATTATACTATCCATTCTTATTTTTGACAACCCGTACTGTCGGTTTTCTGTAAATATGTGTAGATATGTGGGTAAAAATGGCGCTTTTTATATACTTAATATTTGTTACCGTCATTCCGGCAAATTTCACATTCAGTGGTCCGAGTACCTGGCGTCCTAAATTCTAATCTACATAGGCCTCGAAAACTTAGAAACCGACCTTAAAAATAAAACTTGGTACAAACAAAATCAAAAAGGGTGAAATAATAATTTTTATAAAAAATATAAAACCGACTTCAAAAAAATTTGACTCTATAAAGCTGGCGTCAAACGAATAAAAACATTAAACTCGTGTTATTGGACTATAAAACACTCGACACGTAAATGTCCTGTTGTTATTAAGTAATTAGGTATGAGTTTGGCTATTCTCGGTTTGTCGGTGTATTAAAAAGACATTAAATCAAAAATATCTGGAAAAATTTACTGCAAGGTTACTACGAGGTTTTTAACAGCAAAATAACGACTACTAAGTGATCACAATATTAAAGGACATGAAGAAAATAGACATGATAATGAAAATTAATACCATATGAGCGAATGGAAAATGGCAAAGACCAAGGGAAATAACTGAAAAGAGCCAATGAAGCAAAATACTTATATGGAGATTCTTAGCTTCATTCTTACTGTACGTCTCTGGTTTATGTTTTCGCTTTTTTGGCTGCAACTTTCTATTGTTTTCTTCATATTTTGTAAACTAGTTTGCAAACAAAAATCGTAGTTTTTGTGTACAGGCAAGTTGTGGCAAGATTGGAAATCTAAAAGTTAAACACGTTTCAACTCGAAATAAAACGATTACAAACTTAATGACTGCTGTCGTACAAAGAATATGTAAAACTGCGCGGTATTCCGGACTTCCTTTAATACCCGCGTGGTTTTATTCTCCCCACCAACCTTACTTGCCTCTCATTGATTTATTAACAAAGTTGGACATACACTACTATCAGTAATATTGTAGACCACCTTATAGAATGGATTTCTGGAGCTAGTCCAAAATTGCGAAAATTGGACTTACACCACTTGGGAAATAAGGGCTCATATGTAACTGTTCCGTGGCAATTTCCACAACTCATGAGACGAATCGAAGTCGAAAGAGTACAGATCGTATCTTTCACAGCAAAACCCCCGAACACTTTCTGATGAGAGGAGGGTAACTTACATTGCGCTGTTTCGACGTCGATTCATCTTAACAGTTCTGGAAATTACCACAAGACAGTTTCTTTTCTTAGAGTGTTCCAAAAGAATTCCGAAAACGACTTTTGCTTTAAATAACTAACTGTGTATATATATATATATATATATATATATATATATATATATATATAGCATTATATTTTTCATGAGCTAAATTGTTTCATTTGGTGAATAGTTTAATAGTTTAATTCACGTCGATATATATTAGAAGTAATTTGGGTTGTCTATAAGTGGGATTTATAACGTAATATTTAATTTTAGGGTGGAAATGTCGTTTTTTTATAATTTGTACATAAATCGAAACAAATAATTTACTTCATATTTATTTTTACGTTGCCATCCAGATAAAATCACAATATTTGGCGAATCATTTCAATATTCAAAGCAGGTAAAGGAATTTTATATTTAATATGAACATATCCTTTTGGTACTCTCAAGTCATGGATTCACGGCGTCGACGTCGACTTGCGTTTCTACTTTCGGTTTTCAGTTGCAGTGTTGCCGAATCGAGTTAATGATTTTTCTTAAGTTTCATGGTGAATTTGAATTTGCCGCTTCCTTTCACGAGTCACTTTACTGACTATTTCCGTGCTCGACCTTCTTGGTTGGCCAACGGTCTTCATCCCTTGGTATCGTCATTCCGGTTGGTAGTCGAGGTACTTACAACACCTCCATGTGTTGATCCGAAGAAAAATCGGGAATCATCCCGAATATACCCAGTAGTGGTGATTTGAATTTTTGTTTCTTCGCATGGATTAACTATCTGCTTTATCTGAGAGCCAAAGTAAAGTTTGTGTTTTGGAGAAAACCTGGATTTTTATCCAGCAATCTTCGGCCATGCCGGAATCAAACGTTTTGGAGTTTTTTTTTGTATAGTAACTTTGGGATTTAGTTAAGGTAAGCCGCTTATAATAATTTCACATACCTTTTTCTTCGTTTTGAAAAATGTTATGTATTTCCCAGTTTTCGTTTTTTTTTGGAGTACTCATCCATGGTTTTCCCTCTCCTTTTAGAATCCACATGGGAGTCGACTCCTAAGTTTTGGCATACCACCGTACCGTACCATGAGTTATGAATTATGGTCTTAAAAGAAACGTAATCTATTGTCCCGCCTAAACTTCTTTATTTGATCCAGTTCTGTTCGAATGCTGTTAGTTCCAGACACTGTAACTGTTCCTGTGATTTTGAAGTGATCATCTTTTGATGCAGCCCTTGGAGTCCTGACATCCCTGAAAGGATTTATAAAGGCCAGATAATATTTTTTTATTAATTATCTATTTTTATTAATTTTTTTACTACGAGCATTATTTAATATTATACATTTTTACATTTGATTTACAGTTTAAACGATTTATGCTATTTAAAAGTGAACCAGTTAATTAAATATTTCTTTCTAACTTTCATTTATGTAACAATAATTAAAGGTGTTAAAATTATTAATGAGTTATGTGAACTATAGTCGACTATGGGGCTTATTTAATTATTTAACACACCAAAATTTAATAATTAAATTCTAATATCTAACATCAAAGTTAATTTAATAAAATTATTTTTCATTTACCCCCGAACCCATAGTGCTCTCCAGATGAAAAGCTGCCGTTAGCGGAGAGTAAAAAAAAAGTTAAGTATTTTCGACCGTACAGAAATTACAAAGAGGTTTTATTTCGGACCTCTAGACCCGAAATAAAACCTCTTATATATATATATATATAAGATATATATATATATATATATATATATATATATATATATATATATATATATATATATATATATATATATATATATATATATATATATATATATATATATATATATATATATATATATATATATATATATATATATATATATATACTGGGTGTTTCATTAATAATGCGAATCATTCAGCATGCATTTTTGTTGCATAAAAATATGAAGAAAGAAATATTCCTGCAAACTTGTGTTCAAAATTGATTCGTTTCGGATATACAGTTAAAATTTTAAATATTTTTTAGTTTTTTTTAACTACATCGAACATAAACGATATTTGATTCAAATTTGGTACACTTAAATCAAAATGAATATCTATAAACTAACCCTAATAAAATGATGTACTGATCCCGCAATTTAAACTTATTTTAAAGCAAACATAAGCCATACACATAAGTGGCTTGTAGATGGTAACAAACAAGGGTTGTATACATACATACATGCATATATGCGTACATAGATACATGCATATATATTATATATAAACACATTCAAACATGAATTTTAAATACATTACTCTCATTTCCATGCGCAGTTACTATTTACAGTAAGGAAAAGTTGATCTATTTGAGTAGCAAGTAACAATTTAAAATAGACAAAAGAGATTTTCCTCCACAAGGGTAATATCTGTAGAGTAAGAATAAAAATAGAGTTTATTATTTACATATTTAGCCACTGCCAAGATTACCTCACAGTATAAGGTCGATCGTACGACGATGCCAAGCCTAGCCAGGAACACCAATATTTATACCAATTTATATTAAGGTGAATATGTTTAAACATGATGCAATACAATTTTCAAACAAAGAATAGTAATGTGTATCCAGTATTAGTTTCTAAGCAGTATAAAGAAATTACTGTTATTGCAAAATAGTAAAATACAAACTAAAATACCCAAAGCCTCAGATCAGATTACACTAGTAACAAAAGTTTTAGTTAGATATTGCAAACCCGATGGACAACTCCACGTATTAGACCATCCCACTGTGGTATTAGACCATCCCATTTTCATCGACAAGGGATCCTTATAGTAAAAAAGTATAATAGTCTACAGTAAAGATTGTTACAGGGTCACGTGACCGGCGTGGGTTAAAAACCAATAGCAGGTCATGGAACTACAATAAATTTTAACATTAAAGAAATTAATTTGCTAAAAAATATTTTATTAGATACCAAGCTTTTCTTAGCGTCACTACTGCATGTGTTTTAATGTATTATTGTGTATTTGTTGATATGGTTCAAATCTTCTAATTATATGTTGCCTTACTTCAAGACGCAGCTTTCTAAAGGTGCGGTGACATTAGAAGAACATTCATTTTTTAAATATTTAATAAATAAGTTTTATTTACTTTATCTTGGACATTGCGAAACTAGGAGCTTTAGTTGGTGCGGCAATGTGAGTTTGTAAAAAAATGGCCGTTTAAGTTTGTAATTTTCTTTTAATCACTAAGTAAATAGCAAGATTTCCTTTTCCAGGAGCCATGTCTAATGGAAGATACCTTAATCACTTATTTTGGGTCACATGACGTATTGACCAATCCGGTTCAGTATAATAGAACGTTTATTTCGTCGGGGGTCATGTGAGAATCCTCAGAAGCAAAGTGATACAAGAAAGACTCTGAGGTGATTTTTTTGACGATTACAATATTTTTTCCTATCAGAGAATTAAAATAATTATAGAATATATTATCTATACTATATTAAAATAGTCAAAGGGCGTCTCACGGTCAAAAAAACATACTGCGATTTCGAAAATCACTATATTTTGGATGAAATCTGGGGAAATAATAAAGTTTCGGGTGATTTGGCGCCTTTTTGTAATTCTCATTTGAGTTGGGTCAATTTTTTATATAAGTGTTGTCAGGTAAAGAAGTTTAAATGGTGATTCTTTGGGTATTAAAAGTAAAAATGTGTTCGTAAGCATATTCTAAACTGGTTAGAATTTAAGATTTAGGATACTGAAAATTAAAAAAAAATCTTTTATTTTTGAAATGTTAGCTATTAACATGGAAAAACAATATGACAATTGGCTATTCTATTCTTATCTTATAGCGCTCGCTTTTTTTAATTTCCTCGCAAGAGGAAAGTATTCTAGTTGCAAAAAAACATGTTTTCTCAGTTCCGTCGGTTAGTCTGTATGTCTGTCCGCGACAAAGCTCAAGATCTGCTTGTCCTATTTACTTCAAGTTTTGGTTAAAAATTAAAGGTCATATAATAATGACGTGGTAACATTTTGGTAAAAATCCAATATAGCTGAACAAAGTGGCGGTCTATTGAAATGTTAAAAAATATTACTAATAAAATGTTATAAAAGTCAATGCAGAAAATTACTGCATGGATTATGTTCAAATTCTGCTCAAAAATCAAATATTATATAGAGATGAACTGGTAGAAATGTTGAGACAAATTCAAAATGGAGGAACAAAACGGTGGCCTTATTAAATGTTTTAAAATATCTGAAACAAGTACTTATCGGATTGGTTGATTGATGACATTCCCATTTTGAATATTTATTACTAAAAAGGGAAATAAATTGCACACTTAAAAATTCCGTCGCCATGTTGGCATTACAGTCTTGAATTTTTAAAATGTTGACAAAAATTCATGATGTGCAGTCTTAAATACCTCTAAATGCCGAATTTTAATCAAACTGCAAACATTTTGAAATTAGTCTGCTATATTGGTGCCGCCATTTTTAATTCTCAAATGTTTAATAAAATTTTATAACTAACATTCTTAAATACTTCTAGATACTGTTATTTCAGCCGAATCTGTACAATGACGAAATTCGTTCGCTATATTGGCCCCACTATTTTGATTTTTGTTGTGCATTCTTACATAATCTCCATAAATGTTAAAATCACCCGTCCGACCTGTTGACATGGTCATAAATTTTCCTAGGCCGTATTGGCGCCACCATTTTGGATTCCTAAACTAAATCCATTAAAAGATTTGAACCAGAGATACAAACATACAATCAGACGAGTAGGAAGCCAATAAAAGCGCGTTAAAAGCATTGGTTATAGTTTAAAACTCAATAACAATAGTATTCACTAAAGAGGTATAAATTTAGACAAGGTCTAACTTGACCGTTACAGGTTTAAGATGACATTTTTAACAACTGAACAAATAATTTCTCTAAATGTCACAATTACAAAATGACAGTGACATAAGGCAAACATAACTAAAAACTAAAGTTTAATAATATATAAATAACAAATTTCCTTTTAAACTTACCTAACTTATTGGTTTGATTTTAATAGTGAAGTAGACTAAGACTATTTCTTTGATATTTGTAAAAATACCTATTCGCCTCATTCAGGAATATGTAAGAATCTTTCCTTTTGTCATCGATAACGAAGCATAGCCCATTTCTTGATTTTTTTTATTATTTTAACAGGTCGTCATTTTGTTTCGCCATATTGAATTCATACCAATATTTTTTTGTATCAGACGTAATTTTTGTGGAAAATTAAATAAAATTAAAGTTAATCGAGTAAGTGGATTTTTTTAGCTATACCGGAACAGACCGACCGACCGACAGTAATGGAAAAATATGAAGATCTGTAAAAACCCTGAACAATGATTTTTTCATTATTAATGATATTTCCTTATGCGGGACGTGAAACCTCGCTCCGCCACTGGCATTCGTCAACAAATGACCACGACTTGAAAATAGGTCATGCCCACTTCTTGTTTTATCGTAAACATTGATTGATAGAATGTGAAAAATAGGGGAACCATGTTGGCGCATACCCCTAACTTGATTTATGAATGAATTGAGATCTCTACTTTAATTCTTACTCTAAGGTAATATCCAGTCAGACAGCAGCACAGACTGCCACCAGTCGTTTAATATTTGCCTAATTTTGAAAATAAACATTGAAACCAAAATATAAAAAAAAAAAATGAAAATATAATTTGTTATATTATTCATATTCATTCTTACGATATTTTAAATGTCAAACATGTGCCATTAACAAAGTCAGATATGATCGAGAACACATTGTTGACAACCATGGAGTCTAAGACTCTTGTTCGTGCTCGATCGCGCGTGATTGTTGCTATGTTACCGTTGATTAGAATTAGCAATTTAAAACAATTTGATGTTTAATTTTTAGTAGGGATGTATAATTTGTTTATTACCACCTATAGAATCAACAACTCAATTTCTCATGAATGATGCATCAAAAAATTCTCCATATACTGCGAGTGTTCCTAGTGACGTTTGTTTGAAAAAAAAATCGGTAAATTTCTTTTACCCGGAACTTCTCTTGGTATAAATCTTTTATTATTAGGAACAGAACAGGTGTGACCCAATTTAGTTTCGCATATAGTTATTTAGCAACACATAAATATGCTCTTGTCAAATGTTTTTATTGGGAGCCATTTTGTTGCACCAAATTTAATTCGTAACAAACAGCTTCTGCCAATTCCACGTTTGATTTTTGAACATAACGTAAAATAAATGGAATAAGTAGTTTAGACACTGATTTTTTTTAAGAGTGATATTTTGTTCCGTCATATTGAATTCGACCCAATTTATCCCTATATCTCATTTAATTTTTGTTCAAAAATTCAAATCAGCTGAATAAGAAATTTTTTTTACGTTAATTTTTAAAATTTTATTTGGCCGCCATTTTATTCTTCCTTATCGAATTCATATCAGTTTATCTCTATATCATCATTAATGTTTGCACAAAATTTAAAATTAATCTAATAAGTTGGGTTTTCAGGTTGATTTTTTAAATACTTTATTAGGCTGCTTTTTGTTTTGCCGTCTTGGATTCGAACCATAACATTATCAGTGTATTTCTATGTAATACTTGATTTTTGTGCAAAATTTGAGGTACACTGGATAATTAGTGTTAATATTTTTTTAACATTGCACTAGACCGCTATTTTGTTCTGCCGGACTGGAGTTTTACCAAAACGTTACCAGGTTATCCACATTTGACCCTTAATTTTGGAACAAAATTTGAAGTCAATCGTGTTCTTTGCTATGCCGTGAACTGGCAGACAAACCGACAGAAAGGCGGACGTTTTTAATAAAACATCTTTTTTGACATCTAAGGAAACTAAAACGTAGACATACTTAAAACCTGGGAGGGTGTTTTTCATGATAACAAACATTTTATTTGGCCGCCATTTTGTTCCGCTATCTTGAATTCATACCACAATTTTCCCAGTGCAACTATATATCACACTCAATTCTTGCACAAATTTGGAATCAATGTAATAAGTAGTTTTTTAGTCTTGTTTTTTACGTATATATACGTAATACAAGTTTTGTGCAAAATTTGAGGCAAGTTGGATAATTAGTTTTTAGTAATAGTTTTTTTTTAACATTTCACTAGACCGCCATTTTGTTCCGTCTTATTGGATTTTTACCAAAATGCTAGCAGGTCATTCCCCATATGACTCTTAATTTTTGACTGTGCTTTTGCTATGCCGTGAAAAAATAAACCGACAGACAGGCCAAGAGAATTGAGAAAACATGTTTTTTTATCATCGAGGGTTCCTGAAACGTGAAGATCTGCAAAAATCACGGAGGGTTATTTTTTCTCGATTACAATACCTCCCTTTTACGAGGGAAGTAAAAAATGACGTAAGCAAGCCATTTTGTCTGACATAAATAATAAAAATTTTATATTTCATCAAATTAAAAAGTTCATTATGGCGATTCTAAATATTTAAATACATGTAATTATAGTGTACAGGGTATCCCAAATATAAGCAATAAATTAAAAAAAAATGGTAAAATCCAAATGGTTAAACGCATTTTACTGATTGAGGAGACATCAAATTTATAAAATTTCCGCGACTTTCCCAAGCCATGTAGATGTAACAGAAAATTGATATAGCGAACCTCAGAAGCCATTTTGCCCAGCATGAAAAAATATTATTTCCAACTCCATCAAAACGCGTATTAAATTAAAAGCTCGTTAAGAATAATATGCATATATACTTTACAAGGTGTTCGAAATACATAAGCAGTTGGTTTTAGGTGTTTTTTTTTTTTAATTTGTATTGTTATATTCAAGATAGGGTGTCCAAAAACAGGTTAAGACCATATATAATATGACCAGTACCCATTATATGGGATTTTGTTAAAAATAATTGATCTACGAAATAATGTAGCAAAATGACAATGCAAAAATTAGTCACGTGATTTATCTTAACTGCCAAATATTGAAGTTTTTTCAAAAATTACAGAACCAGCAGATTCTCTTAAAATTCTTAAAAATGTTAAAGGAAAATATTATGTCCTTTTTGCTTTAATATATATATATATATATATATATATATATATATATATATATATATATATAAGTATTTATTCAATTTCAACGCTATCGGTTGACGCTATTTTATTGGTGAAGCATAAATGGGTTAAAAAAAAATGCGACCAGTTCGATGCAAAATTTACTCAGATTCCACAATTTTGTATAAAATATTTTTAAAATTAGCCTATTTATTAATTATTTATTTACATTTTAATAAAAATAATGAGAACACCCTTCTTCTATATCCCTTTTATAAAAAAACATAAAATATTTTTATTAAACTATTGAAATAACCAAATAAAATCTAAATGATAAAAGAACAGTCTATTAATTCTGGTTTACTTACAATCGGTTACCTGTGTTAAGAAACCTGATAAAAAAAGTGATATTTTAACTCAAACCATACAGCTAAAGTTTAGTATAAATGTATAAAATCAGAAAAGAACAACATTATCCTTCCTCTTTCAAAATTTTGAGAAAAAAATCAGTTTATTGCGAATTTTTTGATAATGAAAATTTAGATTTGACAGATAAATTTCTATAATCTAATGAAGAATCTTCTCTTTTGATTTATTTATTTTAAAGATTTGTCTTCCTGCGCTCGACCGCCTTAGAATTTTATTAGGTGTCGTTATAAAGGAAGTTCCTGACAACGTAAAAATAGTAAAAACTATTTTTCTGTCTTCATGAGAATTACGTTAATCACCTGATTACGGACAAAAAATAGTTTTTTTTCGAGAATATCACTTTTATTATCAATATGCGCGCCTTTCCTACAGCAACAGCAAAATTCCTGAAAGAGTTGTTGTTGGACCTTTCACAAGGGATAGTAAAGTTTATTCTCAGGAGTAGTAAGTACAAGAGATCAATAAAAATGATCCAAAAATGAGGAATGCTTTAAATTAATAGATGGTTTTCTCCATTAGGTTTAAAATTGTAGAAAATTAAATACTTTTAATGTTAAAACCATAACGCCTGTTAACAAATTAGGAGTATCATTTCTGATATTTCCATCCCGAGAGAAATGAGAAGAGACGAGACGAGATAGTCTCTCTCGAGCGAGAAAAAGTGTTATCGGCGAGACGAGAAGACATGTTCCTCTTATGTCTAGATATGAGACCAGAGAAGGACTTCTCTCATCTCGTCTGGCGGCATCACTATTAATGATCCTTTATTTGGTAGGTGGGTGTGAAACTGTGAGGAGGACTAGTCGGAGTTCTCTACTGGATCGCTCTTTTACATAGTTTTAAAAACTATTTATTATTATGTAATCGAAAAATATGATCTCATTTTTAAAATTTCGACCTAAAGAACGAAACTGACCTCTTTATTCGAGTTTTAACACAATAAAATCGCATAATTTAAATCATGAAACCTTTCCTGTAACGCTCGTAAAGAAAAGAGTATGTGCTATAAAAAGTTTATATTTTAGTTATACTTTATTTTTAACGACATTTAATTGTTTTTTAATGTTTGTGAGTCAGCCAAGGAAATATGCGATTTGCGATATTATATACACTTCTTTTTTTAATTGGCAAAACGGATAATTTATGTCCTCATGTGTCGATCAAGTATATAGAAAAGTTTAGGAAAATTAAATCTAGTTTGATTAAACTATGAACGTATTAAATATTTAAAGTTTCAAGTATTTTTTTTTGATGTTGAGAGAACTTAATACATGGAAAGGCAATTAAAATCGCTTGACCATGTATGTAAAAACGCAGATGTAATATTTATAAAATGGTTGACATGTACGCATAAGCCTACAAAATTTTTGCTTACTAATTTCCTTTTGACGAAGGCATCCCACAAGTAAATCAGTCTGCCGAAGACCAAAATGTTTCATCGACAAACGAAGATATTAGGAATTTTTAATTACTTCGCTGCAAAACCTTCATTTGGTAATTATCAGCTAGTATCCAGTTATGACCTCCTTAATGGTTCTGAATAGGCTTATGTTTAGTTTTAGAAGTCTACTAATTCAAAAGCAGTTGATGACATTTGGACTCTTTTTTATTGTGGATATAGTCTTCATTCGAAAAGATATATACAGAAAAACTTTTCAAGCAGGCATTGTTATAATACATATTAGAGAAGTAGCTCACCAACGAGAGATTACAGTTGAACTAGGCGTTAGCCAGTCGTTGATTTCAATAACTTAAAATAGGTTTTGGAGACTGCTGATGTTACAAGGAGGCCAAATCGACTTCGTGGATGTATTACAACCACTCGGCATGACCACATTTTAGTGAGAAATGCCATTTAAAATTCACGTTTTACGGCTCCACAGCGTACAAATCTATCACGTCAGTAAACAGGCAGGCTTATTTCAAAACAAACCATTAGAAATCGCTTAAGAGAGATGGAACTGAGATCTACGAGGATACTATCAGCAAGGGCACCAAAACTCACCAGACAACACCGAGCAAATCATCTAGCATTTTGCCGGGAACATTCAAACTAGATCGAACAGGAATGGCAACGAGTACTATTCTCAGGTGTGACACGTTTTGAAATATGTGATTCTGACGAACGTATTTGAATTTACAGGAGACGGGGTGAAATATTTCACGACAACATGGTCCAAGAGATTCGCCATTTTGGAAGACGATCCACAATGGTTTGAGGAGCCATCAGGAAACAGGATAGTGTCTGTGTCCTTATATCGCCGGACAAGTTCAAAGCTTTTTTGAAGAAAATGGAATATCGGTTATGAATTAGCCAGCCAACAGCCCGGACTTAAACCCCATAAAACACCTCAGGGGTGAGTTAGGAAGATATGAGACAGAGAGAAATTGCAAATATCCTAGAACAACTGCCAAATGCCTTAGTTCAAGAATGGGAACAGGTACTTCAACAAAGAATTCGGCATTTAATCTATGTCGATGTCAAAATGTAATATGAGCAATAGGAAGATATACCCGTTATTAAAACATGATCCAGTGTTTTGTGCTTTATAGACATTTATTTCAGTTTATCTTAGAAAATTCTAAAAACACTTGTAAAACATTTTTTCCTAAAATTAATACATTTTTTGTGTAATATAGAGAAATTATTGCTTATCTATTTACTATAGGAGAGTGAATATCATGTTTTTATTACAATTTTGATGGCTTATTCCTGAAAATTGGTCCAATCATTTGGTTTGTAGGTGGGAACAAACGATACATAAAAACAATTCATTTTGTCTATTATTATTATTAGTCAATAAATATCAACTTTTCATTTCGTTAACTAGACAACTTTTTACCCGACTGCACAAGCAAAGGAATGTAATGCGTTTAATAGTAATGAACGTATATTTGTATGTGTGTATCCATTGCTTGTTACCACCTATAGACCAATCACCTATGTTTGCTTTAAAATAAATTAAAATAGAAGAACTAGTACATTAAACAAATAATTAATTATTTTTAATTTTCACAAACATTTAGTCAATCTAAAGGTTTTGTAAAGACATAAATGACAAGGAAACGCCAGTTAGAAGCCCTTTAAGTTTCTGGTTCACTGAAATATATATATTTATATATATATATATATATATATATATATATATATATATTTTTTTTTTTTTTTAATTTTATTTTTATAGATACCACACCTAGAGAAGACCACTGTCTCGTCTCGTCATGTCGTGCGCGGCGATTGAAACTTCCTCTCTCGTTTGGTCTAGAGGTCTAGAGAGATTTTCGGCTTTTGTCTCGTGTCAACAACTCTAAAGTCCTCAAGCATCGGCTGCTGGAATTGCGTCACAGGTTTTTCTTTTCTGTATTGTGAATTTGTATGTCCTTAGACAGCAGAGAGTTTTGATTTCTTTTGTGAAAGGGCCTTTGCTTATACTTGTGAGCCTTTTTTTTGCTTTTACTTGTGAGTTTTTGGTCTTCCACATATGTTTTTTTCTGTTACCTCGAGAAGTCTATAGTCTTTTGATATAATTATCAATGTTTGGTTTTGCAACTATTTCTCTTTTTTTTAAATTTTATTGTTAAATGAAAGACTGGTGGGCCGCGTTTGGTTTACATTTAATGTCGAAAATACGGTTAAACATGGTAATAACAGTAGCTCCTATAATATGTCTGTATAACACAAAGTAATCTGAATAAGTTTACAAAAAATAAATATCGTTGCCCAAGAAATTTTAATACACGGTTTTTGAGAGAAAATTATACTTTTACAAATCCATTTAATAAAAACTCTTAAAAGTACAATATATTCGCTATGCCTTTATTCGTTAAAATAATTTAAAATTTAAAAAAATATGTACTATATGTAATCAATTGCATTAATACAGATGCATCAACCTCAAAAAATATGCATTTTTATTGTTTTAAGAAAGTTCTTTTCGACAGAAAGAATATCATTATTAAAAATATATTTTATATGGAAATATATGAAAATAAATTTATCTAGAAACAAGAAAAATGTAATATTTAGTAATCAGTAATAATAAAATATGTAAGATAATACTGAATATGTCAGTCTCTTAATTCCCATAACAGTATTTCTGACCTTATACTAGAATTTAATTTAACATAAAATTAGTGGAAAGAGGTTACATCTACCAACCGTCGTATAAGGCATACAATTTAAAACCTTTTAAAGCAACTAATTGAAAGAATATTTTTTTGTATAAATAATTTGTATATAAAGGGGAACACATTATTGATAACTTATTTATACTAAATATTTAAGCCTTTCCTGTGAATAAGCTTTCTTTAATATTTTAAGTACATTTAAGTCAGTTGATTGGCTCTATTCTAGGACATATTTTTTTTAGTTTTCCTTTTTGTGTAAGACTGAGTCTTTCAGATTCACCAACCTCAGCAAACTGAATTGTCAATTTTTTTCGCGCTTTACTAAAAGCCACAGATATCATAAATGTGACAATACGTATTTTTTTACATAAATATGTGATGTGCTGACTAAATAAAACGCTCAATTTATTTGCAGCATCGTTAAGTTTATTCAGTTCTGAAAGTAATAAGGATTCAAGTGGAAAATTTAACTTATTCGGCAGAGGCGAACCCAGAATCTCTTCAAGCAGAATACTTATGAAAGTAAAATATTCTAGTTAATAAAATGAATCTTCCAATTGAGGAAATAATATTTTAAAAAGTGTATATAATAGGATTATTGTCATGGCATACTTTTTAACTTTACTTAAAATTAGGGACAAAAATATTATATTTACTCCTCTAAGGATTAGAGTTGTAGAAAAATAATCAAACATGACACACCCAAACATTTAATTTTCAATAAATAACAAATAATATGGAACACTAATATAAGAATACAATCATTGTTATTAATTAGCATAAAAAACACTATTAGTTAATAAATAATGAAATAAGTAATTTAAGTTGAATAATAGTTTATCAACCAAGGAATGTAATAAACTAATAGGAATGTTCTTTTTTCTATAAAACTTTTTATGGCAAGTGGAGGGGAGGGGGGAAATAGCATCAATTGGTGGATGTAGAGGTTTGATAAGAAGGGATTTTCCAAAACTCAAACTTGAAAAGGGTGAGACTGTCCCTTAAATATTGCATTTTTTGTTTAAAAAGAAAAACGCTGAAACTCATGTATTTTATTTGATTATTTTACATATTTTTAAAATATATATATATATATATATATATATATATATATATATATATATATATATATATATATATATATATATATATATATATATATATATATATATATATATATATATATATATATATATATATATATATATATATATATATATATATATATATATATATATATATGTAGGGTGCTTCAAGAAATCTGGTTACTGATTAATCACGATTCTGCTCTGAACCGCTTGACGCAAAAAGCTGAATTTTGGCATGTTGATTTTTGGATGTAGAGATTCGATAAGAAGGGACTTTTCAAAACTCAAATTTCAAGGGGGTGAAGCCGCCCCTTAAATATTAGAATATTTTTTATTTAGAAAACGGTTGCTTGAACAGGTATATTTGTTTTTTTTTTCATATTAAAACGCCTATACTCGTGTATTTTATTTTACGTATTTTAAAATGTTTTAAAAAATTATACAGGGCGTTTCAAAAATTGGATCACTGATTAAACCGCTTGACGTAAATAGCTGAATTTTTGCGTACACGTTGATTGTAGGATGTGAAGGTTCAATAAGAAGGGATTTTTCAAAAATCAAGTTTAAAGATGAAACCGCCTGTTAAATATTACAATATTTGTTATTTAAAATACCGTTAGTTTTTCAAAAAACGCTTGAACAGTTTTTTTTTTGTTTCATTTTTTACATATTTTTTAAAAATGTATACAGGGTGTTCCAAAAAGTTGAAAATAATTTATAAACAAAAATCTCCGAAGCAAATGCTGAAAGAAAATGTAACAAAAAACGTGGTTCGTAAGGAGGTATGTAAATAGGGAGATTTAAGTACCTCTTTATATCACTTTCGTTATCGCCATTCGCGAACGAAGCAGGTAGTGTAAATTAAATTTATCAAGAGTAGCTAATATATATTTTTTAATATTACTTTTTGTTTTCCCTAGGGTTATTATTGCATTTATGATGTACTGCTTTTCCTTGGAAAATGAATTTATTTATTTTTGTATATGTTGCGAAATTAGTTTAGACCTCCAATATACAGGGTATAAAACCAAGAAAAATAAGTGCTTCACTCGAATTTAACTAAGACCAAAAATCTACATATTTTGTTAAATTTTGATTTAATGAGTAGTTCGTTATATTTTATATTTCTATTTAGAGTGTATAGCTTATATCGATAAATACAGTACCTTGAAGAAAATAGTTTATTTTCGCATTAATTATTGTCTTAGGCTGTTTTTGAATTCGCCACAGTTGAGTTCACTTAAAATGTATAAGGTGACACTTGTTCCGCTTCTCTGAGATACCCTGTATGAATGTAGCAAAGACAAAAGAACAGACATTTTTAAGTTATAAAATGGTTTTAATTTAAAAATTTCACCCCTAAAGTACACAGAATATTAAATTCGAAATGCAGTCAGTTTGAACATTGACAAATTAAATGGTGAAAATAATTATCTGTTTTGATGAAAAATATATCTAGTTTAATAATATCACACAATAACTTTAAATTTTGGTAATATGTTACAGAAAAAATATTTATACGATTGTATTAAAAATTTAAAAAAAAACATAATTTAAGAAATACTAAAACCCTAATCTTTACTTAATCAAATTAGGTATTAATATGTAATGCTCTGCTTGTGACATTTGCTACTTACGAAAAGTTACGGTTATGCAACCCGCCATAAATTACGGATGCCTGTTTTTGTTGGACTGTTTTATTGTGCAAAGGAAGCAACAAGTTAACATTGCTTACCGGCGATGTTTTGATGAAAAGATAAATATTATCAGCTTTCTGCTAAATGGCAACACTATACCAGACTTAATAGATGGTATCCGGTGAAATCAAATGGTAGAAAAACTGTAATGTCTACATTATGTAAATTGACATATAAATAAAACTGCAGATTTTCTAGTCCGCTGAAGACTAGTTTTTACACGAGAGTTGTTTCTTTAGTTTTGATTTTTAATCACATGTAATTGTAAAGTGAATTTGAAGGTATGAGATTACTTTTATATTTTTTAAAGATTTCTGGTGTCATTCTTTTAAATGTCAATGATCGGTTTAATTATATGTACGGTAATCTTGTAATATAAGCTGTGAAAAAGTTATTTTTTTTTATGTAAACCGGAAATTCTATTAAAACTAATACCTGCTTTAGCATAAACATTAGAGAGTCTATTATGACTATATTATGGTTGCGCAAAATTGAAACAATTTGCAAATTTTATTTTTTTGAAAACTTTTATTTGATAAAGCCTGTGGAGGCACTCATTAGCTTTGTGAAATTTTGCTATTGTTGTTGGGAATTTTGGTTAAAAACACCGATATAGGTTTTTTTTATTCAATTGATATTTTAATGGAAGATAGCCAAAAAAAACACAAGAGTTAATAGGACTTCATAATTTAATAAAATTGGCCATCATGCTGGTTTTACTACCTAAACCCTTTTGCCCCTTAAAATTTCATACAGGTATATTCAATAATTAATTTTTATTTTAATGAACAAAAACGTAATAATCTAACAAGATAAATAGAAAGAAAAACGAAAATCGGTCATAGATACATGAAATACAAATAATAAAACCGGTTCTAATTTTCATTTCAACGAACAAAAACAAAATAAAATACAGAGAAAAATGCAATCTGTACTTTTGATACACAAATTGCTTAATTTAAAAAAAATGATAATCATTAAATATTATGTAATTCGAAAGATTAGGATACGACAAAGATAATATAAAGTATAATTCCTAACGTAATAAAATTTACAGTAAAATGATTATTTTAAACTCAGTGGCAAGTACCAAAATCTAAAAAAATATTCCAGCCTAATCAAAAATTTAAAACACAGATTTAAGTACTGGCATCGATTCTTTAGAAACGTTTAGTATGTGGTACTGAGGTACACCCTGTATATGAGAAAATGATGCTATAAATTTAACCACTTTTTTTTATTATTCATAGAAAATGTAATTGGAAAAACTTAATCAGTCTTAAGTTGGTTTTTGAAAAAGACACCGTGTGTCGAAACAGCTGTCAAACGTTAATAAATTAGTGGAAATTACTAAACAAATATAGTTTGTTTATTTATTATACTAGTAAAACTTAAGTCACTTTAAATCTTCTAGATGACTTTAAATTTACTCCGATCTTCGAAGACTTGAAATTCATCGTAAGTCATATTAAAAACCTAAAATCACTTAAAAATTTTTATAAAGACTTAAAATTCACCTAAAATCTACTAAAAAAAGACATCATAAGCCTTTTAAAAGTTATGTCATTCATTAAAAAGTAACTTATTATTCACAAAGACTATAAGTAATTATACAAATTTTTTGGAGTTATCCGCTCCCCCATCACGGAGATACAAACAACAATGTTCAAATCAGCTAAGAGACCTAACTGCTTTTTGTTATTTATTGTCTAGCATGTAGCGTGTGTTTTGTATCTTTATCTTATCTTTTAATATGTATTTGGACATTTAACTTTATTAATTTTAAGGTAACTATAGCCAGAGTTAATCGTATGAACATCGATATATTAGGTTTTTAATTTACTGTAGATCTGATGATGCTCACAGGGGCGAAACGAACGTGTAATTTTTTAATACTTGACTGATACTTAGACTTAGTGATTTTATTTTTATTTTACCAACTTAAACCAAAAAAACAATCTCTAACCGTCTTTATTGACAGATCTATAACTAAAACCGCTTTTTATAAAAAAAACTCGTCTAAAGAAAAAATTTCATTAAAACAAAAGGAATAAGAGATTTCTTTGTTCGAGGAAATGTTATTGTAAACATAGACTGTTCGCTATTATGCGGATTTGAAAAATATGTATCAATAATATTCGCGATAATTAATTAATATTTGGCATTTTTGTCTGCGATATTTCGAGACCTTTGCGAGACTCTCGTGCCAGATTTGAGATGGGACTTTTTGAAAGTCTCGTCTCACAAAGAATATCCAAAGTATTGTCTCGAGTCTCGTCTCGAATGCGGGACGAGACGAGATTCTCACAAACGAGAATATCGTGGGCGTCACTAATTAATACGAAGGAACTCTTATTTCAATTGATCCCTAGCTGATCACCCTGGTATAAATAAAAATAATCTAATTTTTTTTGCGGATTTTCGGACCAAATGCAATTTTACAAAAATTGCATCCTATTAAACAATAACCAGATTTTTTCTCCAATTCTGAAGAGAATTTTCAAAAGGTCTTGAAATCAATATTTTAATATATCTGCTCTTTTCAAAATATTTCAGAGTTTATTTTGTGTTTTTTTGCCTTATTTGTAGCCTTCAGGGTATTCGATAGTAATTTATGGCAATCAATTGCAGGAACCCTGTCGCACTTTGCACATAAAACTTTTTGTTGATGTTTCTCATATATATAAAGTTTAACTATTTGTGCATCACTAATAAAAAAGTTTTATTCTTTAAAGTCATTAGTAGGATATGCCCAAAATAAAAGGCCTATACCTACATTGATACGTATATGTTAAAGTTAGAGGTAAAAAATATACGCCTCTGTGCAAGACCAGGTAGCAATATCCTAACAAACTTACAAAGTACTTATTAATTGTTTTTGTTGTCTTTTGTCCTGCACATTCGATTCAATTGCCATGCTTCGCTTATTCTCTCGAGCGTCACTACAGTTTTAATTTAAATTAGGGGCACACATTACCCGTTTTAAGTAAAAAATGGCGTTTCCTAAACAGTGCATGCTATACTGCTGGATTAGTTATTAGTTAGTTGACATATTGCTAGTACGTGTAAATAGTATGGTAAATCTTTGAATTTGATGGTCAGTATACATCATTTTGATGTAATATTTTTCTTTTGGATTTCATTGCCTTTTAATACATTTTGTAATAACGTTTTGAACAGTAGCTAATCTACTTTACGCAAATAACTAATTTGTTGATCGTGTCGGATTAACCTATGGGACCAAGACCCTTGCAGGACTCTAGTTTTTGGAGGAGGGACTTTTTTATAGTTTCAGAAGTAACTATAAAACTTTTGTAGTTGCTGTCAAATTTTGATGTGATCTGACTCGTCATTTTTGAAAATCATTGCCATTGGTGAAAGAATCGGTTAACATGTCATGTATTTAAACAGATATTATTAAAAAGAAACTAAAAATACATTTGATTTTTAGGTAATTATTTAAAGTCGTTAACGAAAGAAATGTCTTAAAACTTCATTTAGTTGGAAATATACTATAAAATAAGTAAAAAAATATTTCTCTCCTTAAGAGTGATATCTTAAAATATATGTATTTTGCTAGTTGTTTTTAAAAGCCACTGGTGTATTGTATATTGTTTCAAAATATCATTTGAACCGGAACCTTTAATATGAATAATTTGGCAACGTTGTAATTACAAAACTTTTATAGTTGCCGTCAAATTTTAACGTGATCTGACTCGTCATTTTTGAAAGCCATTGCCACTGATGAAAAAATTCTCTAAAATGTCGTTTAGTTGATTTTGTTAAACAGATATTATGAAAAAAAAAAACTAAAAACACATTTGAGCCTCTTAAGGAATTTTGAAAAATCCAGAAATGTAAAAAGACATTTTTCTCCTTAAGAGTGATATTTTAAAATATATGTATTCTAATAATTAGTTTTACTTTTTTATTTGTATTGTATTATTGTATTAAATTATTATTTATCCGATTTTTAAAAAGTTGTTTTCTTGCTTATAGTGAAATTTATTTTGTTTTAAAACTTGTGTATTCTTTGATATAGATGTTTTGTATTTAACATATACAGGGTAACAATTTAAGTTATAACCAAACTTTAAAAAGTTAGAGTACTCCAAAATCAAAAAAAAAATTATTTTAGAGTCAATTTGCATATTCTGTTCACTAAGACCCTTCCCTAAAACAATTTTAGACTTTCCTTCATCTTTTAGTAAAAGCACAAATTATAGCCTATTTTCATGACTTTTTAACGATTTTTAATACAAGAAAACAAAAAGACAATGTTATCTTGAAAAAGTGGATACTGAATAAGCGAAATTTACTAAGAGTTGGTAATGGGCTTTACATTTTGTACACCGGATCTTACAACTTCGTTGCGAAGTACAAATGCCGGGATTTTGCTGTTGTAGAGCTTCTGTGTTATTTGTCAAACATACAGTCTTGAATATTGCCATAAATCAGATTTTTACAACCCCCCTTTTTTCATACTAAAGAGCGATATTAAAAAAAATTAGGCATCCCTTGTTTCCTGATTTCCTGTAAGTTATATGAAAGGTGAAAACTGATTCCTATAGAGTTTTTTTACAGACTCTAATGAAACTGTATGACG
Organism: Kuschelorhynchus macadamiae; assembly: GCA_030620095.1. Classification (NCBI taxonomy): domain Eukaryota; kingdom Metazoa; phylum Arthropoda; class Insecta; order Coleoptera; family Curculionidae; genus Kuschelorhynchus; species Kuschelorhynchus macadamiae. The sequence goes on from JAUTXW010001725.1 coordinate 184,329, forward strand.
AGAGTTATATACACCTTATTTAAGTTACCAGGGAAGAATGTGGGGAGGTCCGAAAAAAAAATTAATATAATGCTTTTTACTTCCTTCGTAAGAGGAAAGTATAGTAATCGTAAAAAATAACCCTCCGAGATTCTTTCAGACCTTCTTGTTTTGGCGTCCCTAGATGCCAAAAAAAATGTTTTCTCAATTTCCGTAAGTCTGTCTGTATATCTGTCTATCGGATTTTTTGCGGCATAATAAGTAGGTAAAATATTCATATGAATCGAATATGGTGGAACAAAATAGCGCTCAATAAAGATGTTTCAGGAAAAGACAGTAATTATGTGTTACTAAATGACTATGTGAGGAACCAAACTGAGTTACACTTACAAAAGGAGAGATTCATTACTTGGGAAGTTCCGGGTAAAGGAAATTTATCGATTTTTTCATTTCAAAAATTATTTTCATATATAATTTTTAATAAGTCACCCGTATATATTTATTATTAGTCCATTCTTATCAGAAAACATCTGTACATGGACGCTGGATTCTATAAGAAAACTCCACAGGAATTTTCAGTTTCGGCGTAAGTAGCAGGTAACAGAGACGATCTAAAATTAAAATTTTTTAATGTTACCTGTATCTCAGAAACGGTGGAGTTACAAATATATAATACGAATAGTGTGCAAGCCCCAAAACTCTTATCTTAACAAATAACTGTGAAACCCAAATTACAGGCTGGCTTTCTTCGTTACGAGTTGTAACACTTTGTATACACTATGTGTCAACAAACAAAAAGTCCGTGACTTCTTTTAGTATTAGTAGTAAAGTAGTTCGATTACCCACTTTTAAAAGCTTAGCCACTTTTTTAAGCTTTCATTGCCTTTTCAGTTTTTTGGTACTAAGAAAATCAAACATTTTGAAAGCAACTCTCTATAGCATTTACAAAAATCAGTTATCAACTCTCTCTAGCATTTACAAAAATTAGAAAAAAGTTCCGAAAATGCTTTTATTGAAGAGTTTTAGTGGACAGAATTTAAAATAATTTCAAGATAACGTTTGCGACTTTTGAGGAACTCGAATGGTTTGGACTTTGGAAATGATTAAATTAACAGTTACACGGATTTAAAATTTCGTAAAAAAGCGAGTGCCTCACGTCCAGTGTGGAGAGGTTTAATCGAATATGTATAAAATACGTCTTCTTAGGAGACGAATTTCTAAAAATCCATATAAAAACTTTTAAATAATTATTTTTAAAAACCATTGACGAAAAAATCGTTTTAAAATCTCATTTAGTTGAAGAGATATTTAAAAAAAATAATAAAAACTCACTTCATTCTTTTCCGCGTCCATAAAGGTTGAAATTAAGAAATATCCATCAAACATTGTTTGAATAATTATTTTTGAATGCCATTTAAAAAAAAAAAGAAAAGTTTCATAATCTCACTTAGTTGAAGATACCTTAAAAGGGTAAAAATATATTTCATTGTTATATATTATTATATATTTTAAAATCCAGAAACTAGTTTTAAAATAATTATTTTCGAAAGTCACTGACCAAAGAATTGTTCTTGAAATCTCAATTAGTTGAATAGATATTATAAAAAAATTTAAATATCATATATAATCATTTATAGTTACATGTGTGTTTTTCCTTTGTGATGACGTCAGGTAGGTTGAACTATTAGATTTTAAATGTAAACCTACATTTGGTTTTGCCTTATATTTTGGGCCTTTAAAAGGTAGTTTTAAAGTAGCTTGAATTGCACATATCAGCTTCTTGAAAATGTTCTAAACTATAAACGTCCGGTGAGAAAACCAATACTAAACATGTATCATTTACCTTATTTGCCAAACTGACTATGCCTCAAATGTATGCAGTTCCTGAAGTCAGTGGGATTTTGAAAGATTTAAAAATGACGGTTATTGTTTTAGGTACTGCAGAATTTTGTCTAGATACTTAGCATCAAGTTTTTTTGTCGCTTTAATTTAGTTTTCATTACATCTTTCTCTTGGCCTTTTCAAATAATTTGTATTATATACTAACTAGTTGCTTCCAATATATATATTTTGCTTAGTCATATTTCTTTGAAAATAATGAGAGGACAATTTTAAAATACTTCCTGTTTTCGAGGGAAGTAAAGTGAATACCTAGGAGACCTCGGAGGTTTTAGGAGAATGTTTTTTGCTGTTGACAGGGACAACGAAACTCCATTGTTAGAAAACATAAAAATTATATGGCTAATATAGGGGTAATATGGAGATGGACTGTTGAAAATTTAGTAAAAATCCAGTAAAGCCAAATAAAACAGCGGCCAAATAAAATATGAAAAACTACGTATCCAATTGACTTCTAATTTTGCACAAAAAACAGAAGGATGAACTGGTGAGATTTTAGTGCAAATTCGTTACAGAGGAACAAAATGGAGCTTTATTTAAATTAAATATTTAAAAAAACTAGTTTTAAAAACTACTTCTCGGATTAACTTTTTTGAAATTTTGCCTTAAAATCATGCCTGCCATTTTTTGTAATTTTAGATAACTTAGGTAGGATTGTTAAAAAGTTTACTTAGTTGGCCGACCCTGAACTCACAAAGCTGTGATAAAATAAATTTAAATATCTTTAGAATTTTTCCTTGTGGTGAGTCAGTAGTCAGTTATCGATCAAAAGTAGACACTTTAAAACACTGGAAAGTTAGTTCCTTACTCAAATGTATTTCAGATAGAATTTTAAGACTGATTTTGGTTTAATGTTTATTATTTCGATTCATATTGTTATAATGGCAAGCCCTTCTTAGGCTAATATAACTAAACCAAATGGAAAGTAAACTGGAATTCTATAATTTTCCAAGGTGCTTAACGGATTTAAAAAAAATTGTATAAAATGAACCCAGATTTATGTATGTAATGCAAAAAGTTGACCACTAGATGACTAGATGTAGCAATTTTACACTTTCTTATAAAAAAAATTAAGGTGGCAGGCAGATCCAATATAGGGAAAAGATTGTTATTTGTAGCCTGATTCGACTGAAAATCGGTAGATATCTGAGAATAAGAGCGCAAATTATTAAATTTAGAAATTTCGATGAAGGATCGATTTTGGGGTTTTTCAAACAATGCAAATTATGAATTTTTCGTCAGAATTTTGTTATTTTTGTAAACTGGATTAAAAATTGAGTTTTTAGCCAACATTTCCAAATTCAAAATGACGTATCTAAGAGTATTTGGGAGTCTCACAATCGGTTGCACAAAACTTAATTGCTGTTTAGAATATTTAAACGAGCTTTCGGATTTGAAAACCTGCTTATAGAAATCTAGAAACTCGCTGTCAAATTTGACATTCCGTTAAACATTCTATACTTTAAATGAGCTTTCTGCAACCGACCGTAAGTTATTTAAAAAATCAATAGGGCGGTACCAACATGGCGAACATATTTCTAAATTTGTGAAATTAGCATCCTTAGTCTTCCAGGGCTAGAAAGCTATTTACGTTTTAAAAAGTTGTGTAAAGTGAAATAAAAAGTACAAAATATAATTTAATCGCAGATATATAAATTATCTTATCGTATTTTAGTGATATCGCCATAAAAAAGAATCGTTTTTATTTTTGACGCGAAAACGGTGCGTCGCACGAAAGAAAATCAAGAGATTAAATTTGCTCAAAAGTTTTGCAGATTTTCAATTGTATTAGTTATTTCAAGAAGAAGTACTGGCGTTTCTTTCTTTTCAAAAAGATTTACTGCAAACCCCTCACGATTGTCACTAGTAGAATCTAAAATTAAAAGTTTCAAGAAATTATGTACAGAGGTATCAAAGATATTTTGAAAAAGTAATTTTCTTTTGAGATTCTAACAGCTTGTCGATCAAAAGTTAGGACCACCCAAAGTTCTTTTTTAAGTATGCTCATAATTACATCCTTAAATATAGCATATCATTATGAAACACCCTGTACACAGTTATTTAATTGATGTCTGAAATACAGTTAGGAATGCTTTTTCTTAGCACAGTGCGACTGCATTACCAGTTGTTGACCGACATGTTGGAATAAAAAGAGTTTTTAATGCTTTAAAAAGCATGTAGGTATTTCCGTGAACTTGGGATCCACAGAACCAACGTCTAACTGCTGATGCCGCAGAATTGCATACGAATAGAAAATTATTAAGCTATGTCTAAAGAAAATTTTTAATAAACCTTTTGTTATACTTATCCGTTATATCCATTGAATACTTCTATTGAAAATTTTTGAAAACGATTCATGCATTCATTATTTTATTAAAATATTATTTTTAATAGGCTACCAGCATTTCTACGTTTTATAACACTTCGATGCTATCTCTCAATCTACTATTTCTTCAAAGAGAAATTAGAAATTTTCCCAATAACAATTACTTGCGAAACCAATCTCATTGTTTTACCGCTTCTTAGATATAGATACTCGTTCTGACCGACTACAGATATTTTTATCTGCATTTTTAATCTGCATTATATTTATACGCAAGTCCGGCGTACTGAACAAAAACTAAAGCAATTTGACTTATACTTACTATGCTTGCCTAGTCAACTAGAAATTGCTTTGAACTTTATTGCATGGCAGCCTATTATTTTGGAATTTTGTATTATCGCTTTAGATACAACTTGCGATTAGTTACGTAATTTTAATAATATTAGTAATCGGCATTAGAGGGTTAAATAATAAAAACTAATTAAACCTGTCCCTGGCTTGGCTAAGCGTTTGGGATATTTAATGATGCCGTAAATATTAGTCACGCTAGTGTAGTGCACAGGTGGCAAATAAACTGGTAACTAGTTGCATTAATATTGTCAGTGTGTAATACAAGGATTTAATTTATTCTATAAGGTCTTCGTAATGGGTATCTCCAAGGGGGAGGCAGTTGGCAGCTCCCTCCCTAGGAATGTCACTGCCCTCACCGGGAAACTCATCAGTAAGATAATTTTTTTTCGTCAATAGTAATTAACCCCCCCCCCAACGTGGTTTTATCATCGTGTTGCGGGCGGAGTCCATGGTGTTCGTATCTATATATTTTGCCATTATCTACACTTTTCATATGGAATACTACAAAAACGTACTTAGTTTATTTTTCTGTTTAATGTTATCTGAACCATTAAGAACCAGTGATTATATATATTTGGTAGATATATGCTTGATTCATTTATTCCTAATTTCAAAAATATGTAGTTCTATTATCCTCTTCACATTCTACGCATAGAGGATATTCCATGAATACGAGAGAATATACATAAATATACTACGAATCTGAATAGCACATCAGGTTGGCTACAACCTGGATTTTCTAATAATATCCGTTTCACATATTCTTTTCTTATCCGGATATAAGCGCAGAACATGAAAATCATATTAGCACTGATCATTGTATGTACCCGAAATAGAATATCTATAATATTCCAAGCATAGGTCATGAACATCATAGAAATATATTTAGCATATGTATAGCTATTGATATCAGACAATATGCAAAAATATATTTTTGTACTTGGGTAGCTTTGAGACACTTCAAGTAGTAACAAGTCAATCGGTAGCACTTGTTATTCTTAGATCTCACTTTCGTATATGAATGACTATATAACAAAAGTTTACGGGGGGGAGTTGGTCCAGACCCCCGAAACAAGGAAAAATCTATATCCGTAATATTATGTTTTTACGTATGGACGTACTTTTGTCAGTATATGAACAATTTGCTGTGAAAGATTTTATTTAAAAGGCACCAAAAGGCAACTTAAAAGCAACATTATTTTTAATAACCGATGCGCTTATGTGTCATGATATAGTTCACAGTCTTGGATATGTGGGACTACAACGTGAGAAATTGTGCATCTTTCAAATGAACCATCCTTCTGCATTTTTTGTAGAAATCCAGTAAAATGAAGCATGTCATTAAAGTAACACACATTTATATTCTGACATGTTTTAATAACAATTCATTTTACACTGATTCAGCTGATATTGAATATTGTCCTTGACAGTTGTCTGGTCGTTTGAAACAATAGACTTAAAACTTGATTGCCAAACAATCAGATTTATAAAATTTCGGATATCCTGTACACATTCTTATATGTCCCAGGAATATGAAGAGCATATTACTTTCAATGTAGAGAGCATATACCAGGAATAAACTTATTTGTATATTGTAGACACATCCCAAGTATATTACAAGAATCTCTTAGAAATGTTCCCTAAATTTTGAAATCGATATAACATTCCTTCTGAAGCTTTTGTTGTTTAATAGCTAGGTTATTTATTTCTGTATTTTGCTACTTTACCATAAATATTTTCTAACAGAAATTTGTGCTATTAAGTAACAAATAATCATATTAAATTTATGTTAATGTTAATTAAAAAATGTACTGGAAATATTCATTATAAACATGCGTCATATTGAACTGACCCGTCTTGTCTGAAACAATAAAAATAAGCGTCTATTCATTATAATTAAGGTTTCATGGAAAAATGAACGTCAGCTTTAATTAGGCATTCCGACGAAATGTCATGATTAGCTGGTACTTTAGGGGCTTGAACTTATTAGTCAAACATTTCTATATTGAACCGGTAAAAACCAAATTCATATTGACAGGTGCCATTACAATATTTTTTGGAATGCCCTATTAATCTAGCTAGGTTGTTGTATCTACACGCTAAATAAAATAGTGGTTTTTTACATTGACGCACATCGTCTTTTTGTTACGTCATTTTGAATTCGTACTAGTTTATCCCTATATCCCATTTAATTTGTCTGCAAAAGTCAATTAAACAAGATTAAAAAAAATTGCTGCCATTTTGTTCCGCTATCTTGAATTGATACCACAACTTTATCAGTTTATCTCTCAATCTTACTTAATGCTTGCAGAGGATGTGAAATTAATCTAATAAGTAGTTTTTTAAGCTCATTTTTTAAATAGTTTATTAGGGTACCATTTTGTTCTGCTGTTTTATATTTATACCAAAATGTTACCAGTTCGTTCCTATATAACACTTGATTTTTGTGCAAAATTTGAAGGATATTTGATAATTAGTTTTTTTAGTAATATTTTTGTTACATTTCACTAGGCCGCTATCTTGCTCCGGCATATTGCATTTTCTCCAAAATATTACCAGGCCATCCTCATATGATCCCTAATTTTTGACTAAAGTTTGAAGTCAAACTGGTAAGTAGTTTTTAAGCTATGCCGCGAAACCGACAGACGAATCGATGGAATTGATAAAGCTTATTTTTGGGACCTAGGAACGCTTAAATGGTAATATATGTAAAACATGAAAAGGTGATTTTTTCACGATTACAAACACTCAATTTTGCCGACATTTTGTTCCGCCCACTTGAGTTAGTATCATAATTTTACTAGTTTATCTCCATCCCACAGTTTTGAAATTAATAGCCCATTTTTTTATTCATATGAATGGACAAATCGGATGTACCAATCGAACCGAGTAGTGAGTAGAGGGCTTTACGCTAAATCTAAACTATTATCTATCTAATTTTTGATACCTTTCACAGTGTATGGAAAAGTGCGGATAACCAAAAAAAAGATATATTCAAAAACTAAAAACAAATTGTTTTTATTTTTGAGTTACCCACACGAAAAATATATTAGAAGAAAAATTTGAAATATTTTTGCAGAAACCTGGAAGTCGGAAAAATTATGCTTTTCTTATACACCCTGTACAAAAAATCACATATTATTGTTAAAAAAATTCTGACACTAGTTTGTTCATTCACAAAGAATTTTTCTATTAAATACGAGCAGGCGCTTGTTGATACTCTCTTTAGTTTTTTTGACTAAATTTCCTCTAAGAATGCTAGTGATCCACCCATTATGAGTAGCAGTTTAGTTAGAAAAATTGTCAGTTCTCCGCACTAGTGCTTTTCGCAGATTTAAGGCTCTAAAAGTCGGATACAAAAACCTGCGGAGCCATAAAAATTAATAGTTGTTAGGCAGCATTGCAAAAATGTATTATTTCTGAATGGAGTTTTTTCGACATTAGGACAGATTTATGTTCAGCTTTTTCTTTTTTTGAATTAGTTTATCTGTAATCTATAGCAAATACTAAAATAAAATCGATGACACTTTTTGCATGAGCTAATACTTATCCAGATCGTAAGTCCAGCTTTTATGAAAATCCGATATATTACGATTGATACGTTCAAAAGTTTAAGAATAAGTTATTCTTGTTAATATTATTTATTAATAGATGCTAATGGCAAAATCGTGAATACTATAGAGTATACAAGAAATAGTTCAGATAAATGTTACATTAGCCATTATTGTCTTTGGCATAAAAGTCAATTTAATTAATGATATTTGATAACAAAGGTATATTCAATATCGCATTTGCGACCGCAACAAACACCTAATGAAATGCACTAATGTGAATTCTCGTATCTTAATTGAACGTGGCCACTTCCAGACACTTATGTGGAAATTATTTTTAGTACCTATTTAAATTACACATTTTAAGCATATACCTTACAATTTTTTTTTAGATTGGTTCTTTCTTTAAGTCAAAAAAAAAAAAAATATAAAATAAATATATTATTGGAAGGTTAAATATACGATCGGATGGTTGTGACCATTTTTATATATGAAATTTGCCAATAAAATAACATTTTTGGTAACCTGGTGAAGATAACAGTTTTCAATATTAAATTTAGATGAGATCTAAATGGTTTAAAGTTTTCCAATTAGACTGTGACTACCCTAAAACTTACATTTAGGTAGGCAAATAGGCAAATAATATTTTAGAACCATATTTTGGTATTTTGTACTAAATTTTTCCTTTACTTTTCCGACGCACACGTAAACTGTTCGTTGTTAAATATCGTTAATAAATCAACTTTTTTTGAAAATCTGAGTAAAACTAGAAACATTTTTATGATATGTGATGGCTATGCTATATTCTGAGAGAGTATGAAATATGTAAGTTTAACTCCTTTCCCTTATTTGGGTGTCAGTATGGCCTTCATAATAACACTCAGTGCCATTATGAATTTATAATAACCTGCACTTTTTAAGATAAAAATTAAACAAACAAAGTTAGCCAACACTTTTATTTGTTATTATTAATTGTAAAATAAACAGTTTATTTAATTAATTCCAGGGTATGACAGGTGAACTGAAAGTTCTGGTTGCTTGATGCATTTTCCATTCGAGAGTGATCTGCGGTGCTTGGCCACATCGTTATGTAGTATCATCCTTATCTAACAATAACAATAATAACGATAATAATAATCGTCTTTTATTAATTAATTATAAAATACATACACAATTGGGCGATATTTAGCTGACTGGCTATTCTTAGATATAACCTAACTGTAAATGAAATTACGTAATAAACATTAAAATGACTAAATGAGACAAGAATATCTTACCCACAGATCCCAAGCCTTCAATACATTTATCATAGATAACTTATTAAACCTCAAACTTTTCTTTTTTTATTATTATGAAATGTGTAATATACCTGGAGAAATTTTTCATTATTAGGACGTTTAATAAACAAAACAAGAAAAGGTAATACATTATTTGATGTAAAAAAGCAAAGTAGAGGAGAGAGAAAATATACAAAATAATTACTCATATACTAGAACGCAGTAAGTAATATAGTCAGTCACGAACCCTCTTATCAGGCGACCTATAAATAATTCCCAAAAAACCAGTCTGTCCATGAAACGTAAGTTCCAAAAACAAATATTCAAAGCTACATATTCTATCAGTATTCATCCTCGTAACTTTTAATTTAAGGCTGTTTTTCACAAAAATGGCAACCCCTCCACCTCTATAATTGTCTCTCCTATCCTTCCTAAAACATTGGTAACCATCTATGTGTATTACTGCAGAATTAAAGTTGTAATTAACCAGGTTTCTGATACATACATTTTTCAATTTACGTTAAGTCACGTTTATAGTGGAGCAGCTTATGGATGTCTGTAGACGTAGTGAATTGGCAAATATGAACCTACAACATGTTAGAGATGAAGGGAAATGCACTCATGTTATTATTCAAATTATATGAAAAAAAAAGGTGCCACGAAATTTATTTCCATAGCGATGCGATCAAGTAACACAGATCACACATGAAAAATACCATCTATAGCATAGTTCCTGAGACTTCCTAATCATTTACAAATATTGGACATTGTTTCCGCAGATCGTCTGCGTCGTTAGTTGCAGATTCAGGAGCCAATTTATTAACTGTTAGGAGGCATTGTGGTTGGCGCTTTAAAACAGTGGCTAGAAAGCTATATAGAAAATTGCAAACAAAATATTTTAGGTAACGTTTTAAGCACTGTCGGTTCTTCAACAAGTTCAAGCACTCGGGAAAAGATTTGTATTTATTGTCTACAATAAATAAAAGTTACTGATATTTTTATATTCAATAATAACAAATATATGTGTAGACTAACTTTCCTTGGTTGGGTTTTATCTTTAAAAACGCGTGTTATTATGTATTCGTAAAGGCAATGAGTGTTGAGAATTGGCTTGCATATAAAGCAAGTTTGATTTTTCCAAATGCAGCGCATCATTTTAAAGCTTTTTCTTCAGTAAATTCATATAGTGGAGCTTTCGAGGAACTTCTGTAAAATTAGAAACTTCTAACTTTGTATTTGTCTGCAGGCGTTGGCCAATTTCGTATTGTTTCGATTGTGCTTTCATCTGCCTAAATACCCTCCCTATAAGCAACATGCCATAAGACTTCTACTTTCTTTTGAAATATACACTTCTTTGGGTTTAATCTCCAAATAGAAATTCTTAAATTTTTTATTCCCAGTAGAATTGAAGTATTCTAATAGTGAAAAATCACCCTCCGAGATTTTCTCAGATCTTTACGTTTCAGGCTACCTAGATATCGAAAAACATGTTTCTCAATTCCGTCGGTCAGACAGACCGCTGTTCACGGCATAGCGAGAAAACTACTTACCTGATTGTCATATGGGGATGACCTGGTAATATTTTGGTAAAAATTAAATATGACAAAACAAAATGGCGATCTAGTGACATGTTAAAAAATGTATTACTAAAAAACTTCTTTTCCAACTTATCTCAAAGTTTGCATCAAGATTGTATAAATCAACTGGTAAAATTTTGGTACGAATCCAAGATTGCGGAACAAAAGGGTGGCTTAATAAATATTTAAAATTTCAGCTTAACAAACTACTTAATGAGCAGATTTCAAATTATGTGCCATAACTATATATGGTATAAACATTAACTAGAAAAACTGTGGTACTAATTCAAGATAGTGGAATAAAATGGCGGTCAAATAAAATATTTTGTAATCGTGAAAAAAATCACCCTCTGAGATTTTACATATTTTCAGGTTTTAGCGACCCCACTTATTTCGAGGCGTAGCTTAAAAACTACTAATCAGAGTAACTTACAATTTGAGTCAAAAATTTAGGGTCATATGGGAATGACAAACTGAAAACTTATTACTAAAAAAATAATTATCCAATTCCCTCAAATTTTGCAAAAAAATCAAGTGTTACATAGGAATAAACTGGTAACATTTTTGTATGAACATAAACTGGTCCGAATGCAACATGACGGTGTGTGTCAAAGTTAAAACTCCTTCTTGAATTTATTTTAAATTATGTCCAAAAATCAAGTGTGGAATGGAAACTGGTAAAATTTTCCAATATGGTGGAAAAATAAAAATATTTTAAAAAACAGTGTATATGTGTTAATAACTAACTATATACTGAACTAAACTGGGTCACACTTCACCATTCCTAATAAAATGAAAGATTTATAACAAGAGAAGTCCCGGGTAAAGGAAATTTACCGATTGGTCTTAAATTATTCACCCATTACTAACACTTGTGGTTAAGGAATGTCAATGTCAACGAATGGAGGTTAAGTATCTGTCCTTTGACTCCAGACTAACCTGGAACGGGCATATTGAAAATCTTATGGATAGGTCGGTGACCACTTTATGTATGGTTAGATGACTATTTGGCAGAACGTGGGGATTCAAACCAAGTATGGTACAATGGTTGTACACTACTGTGGTGTGACCATCTATTACATACGAAGTCCTGGTATGGTGGCCAAAAGTGCTGCAGAATACGGTGATGCTGAAGTGGAGCAAGATTCAGACTTTCCGGCTTGGGCATCACTGGAGTGATGAAGTCAACGCCCACAGCGTCCACGGAGGTTATTCTCGGTTGCCACCTCTGTACATTGTGAACCAAGGTGAGGCCAGAACGGGGCTCCATAGGCTGGAAACGAACCTGTTAATTGGTTGCAGTCTAAGAACAAGTCATCTCAAAATCAGAGACCTAATTAAAAGACCAATGGTGGAAATGAGACTAGATTACAGACTGGACCCCAGCTATCATTATGATCCTCCCTTTGAGGTGGTAGTCCAGGATCGAAGAGTGTGATCGGATGGAGGGGTATTTTTCCTTTGTAATGGGTTGATTTCGTTTACAGATGGATCCAAGTCCGACGAAGGAACTGAGGATAAGGTCTGTGAAGAGCTATCGAGGAGAAGTATGAATTTCTCAATTTGCTCTATCACCACTATTTTTCAAGCAGAAAAGCGGGAAAACAGAAGGGAGGCTTATGTAGATCTGCTGCGACAGCCAGGCAGACTGGTGTTGGAATGCTTAGACGAAGTATAGGCACTAGCTGAATGGAACACTGTCAAGTTGTTCTGGGTTCCAGGCCATAGCAGCGTCGAAGGTAATGAGATATCCGAAGAGCTCATACGGATAGGCTCATCAGAGGCCTTTATTGGACCAGAGCCCATGTTTGGAGTATCCAAGTGTACCGTATGAGGCTGGGTAAAGAAACATGTGATGGATAGGCGCAATGTCCACTGGAAAAGTAGACAGGGACATACACGCAGCATAACTTTTATTAACGAAACTAATATTGTACATGCTGGAAATCTGTTCCTTCACTGCAAATCAGTTAAAGGCAATTACAGGCATGGCTGTCAAGGACCATCTGATCAAGTTAGGGTAACCTAACATACAGATTCTGCTGTCCGGAAAATGATACAGCTGTACATGGGGTATGCTACTGAGAGACACCAGATGGGAAAAGGCATTTGTTCCTCGGGCAACCGAAGGTCGACCCCGAGAAAGTTCTGGACTTTGCTATTCAGTGCCAGAGGGTGAGTTTTGGTCGGTATTCTGGCAGGAATCCGACATTGATATATAAAATACATGTTATTATAAAAAAACAAGCTGACATATACGAAATAATCAAAATATTTTGAGCCCCCTTACTTTCTCCTATTTTAACCTTGTAAGTGTAATTTTCCCTTTCGCAGAGCTCCGAAGATGGTAATAAATTTACCAAAACGTCGGCAATTCATAAAGTGATTTTCATTCCTCTCCTGGATCCAAATATACCCACACAACTTGAAACTTTTAGTTGACTGTGGATCGTTAAAAGAAAATTACATTTCTAAGTAAAGTCGTTGAAGACATTACATAAGTATTTAAAACGTAGCGGTGGCATTGCACAGACCAAAATGTTTGACTAAAACCGATATAACAATACTTGTCCGCCGTATTGGTGCCCGTCATATTGAATTTTTTACATACGAAAGTTCCAAATTCTATTATTATACGAACTATGTGAGTAGACTGGAAGTTTATACAAAGGAGTTAGTTAATAAAAAAGTGGTAAAAATATGTTGAAAATGAGATATATCTTCACAATATTAAAACAAGGCATCTGCTTCTAATAGACGTCAACGCCAAAGTAGACAAGGAACCCGCATTAAAACGTCGCATATACGGCACAAAAATCCACCTTTTAAATTCAACGTAAAAACCATTTAGAGCCTTACAAAATGATTAAGGTGTCATCAACTTTTGATAATGAGTAGCTGCTTTTTTTTGCTGACGTCATTAAGCTTACGATACATTTGACTTTGCAAAAATCACATCTTGTAGTATATATAGGATGTGTGTTATATTATTTACAAAATTTCTCTTTCTGGTTTGGTCATCTCCAGATTTAATCTTCGAATCAGATTTCTGTATATTACAATTAACTATCTGCTTTACTGGTTCAAAGATTGCAATCACATCTCCTTTATTAATCTTACTAGAACTGGAAAATATATTTGCAACTAGAATGCGAATTTTACTATCTGTACTAGAATTTTCACAATCAAGTATTTTCCCAACTTGCCATCTTTACGTTGTTATACCAGTCCAACGCAGCGCCCAGGATGCTTCTTCAGTTTCCCCTAGACAGATATTTCTAGGCTGCCCGGTATTCGTACAGTTTCAGAACAAAACGATAAGCCGTGTTCTTTAATCAAGTCGATTCTGAGAATAAATTGATCTTCTATATCGCCGACCCAAATAAAAGTCGATAATTTCTCCATATACAGGCGCTAACTCTCTGGTTATTGTGCACAATAACAACTTCTCTGGCAGTGGCCTTATTTCTTTAGCCACGAGATTTCTTCTTACCAGAAAAATTACTGCACAAATGCCTATTATAATCTGTATTGTTTTTCCGTTGACTACGCCCTTCACCGTCAAACTTTTCGAGGCTGTCTCTATTCTTTTGGGGGAGACGGTCATAGGGCCTTGCCCTGTCTAGCCAACATCTGCCCGTTAACACTAGCTAGCAGTCATTTGCCGGTCTGGTGGTGGAACTATATTGGTATGGTCTTCTTGGTAACCTGAGAACTGAATCTCTGGAAGGAGATCCGGATATTCAACAATCTCTTTGCATAAATCCAGTGTTGTGGTGATGGAAAATGACAATTTGTCTGTCTGGTGGTCCATTAACGTCCTAACTAAAAGCCCGCACATTTTATCGGCTGAATAACTTTTGGTTTTGAAACGTTGAATACAGCTTCCAACGCTAAAGCAGGAACAAGTGAGTTGCTTCTCTTGCTAAACTTTAGGTCATTTTCAAATTCTCTTGAATTTTGTGGTCTCGTAGTCCACCCACATATCTAGAAACTGCCATCCATTCTTTCATGTCCTCCTCTGATGTAGGAAAGGCCAATGTTATTTTTTTTATATCGGACTCAAATTCTTGGAGATATTTTCTGGACTTCAGTGTCCTAGTTTTTAGATTAATTTTATATATTTCTTAACGGTACAGATCTCCAAATCTAAATTCTAATAAATAAACAGGGTACTGATAGTTCTTGATGTCTCGCGGGAATGCTTTATACTAAATCTAAACTGTCGCACATTCATAATCCAGGAAGTTGAGCCATCAAATGTTGGTGGTAGAAACTGTTATTGAACTAGTAAATCTTTGCTTTTTAGTACTTTTTCAAGAACGCTGAAATAAGAATATTTCAGAAATTTCTTGAAATTGCCCCAATAAGGTTTTTTAGGTCCAAAACGCAATGATAGACATACAATTTACGGATCTTGCTTAGTTTCAAAGTAGAATGTTCTAGAACTTTATTGAAATGGCCTTGATAAGATTTTCTTCGGGTCCAAAATATGACAGAAAAGTCTTATTTAGTTTCATAATCAAATTTCGTAGAACCTCTTAAAAAAATCACAATTTAGCTACAATCGTGTGGTCACGTCCAATAATAATTTTTCGCAGTCGGCTCCTGGATGAAGAATTTTCTACACTGTATAGGTTTAATTTTTTAAAGGGTGGAAGTGTTTGATTTTATATTTATAAATTTATTTTGAACTACACAAGGTCATTCTAGGAGGATAAGACAGCTTTTAAAAGCATTTTTTTCAGAAACTATAAATATTTTTTAAAACCGGCGAAACACGAAAAATCTATTATATTATTTTGCATATAAATCTCAACTTGAGAACACTGTAGAAATATTTATATGGAAAACCACATGTTTGCCAAAACACATTTTATTATTTTTTTAAAACTAACGGGTGATCCAAAAGTTTATCGATACATGTTTACATAAATACTCAGCAATCTCTAAATATTTTAAAACTAATACTTCTTATACAGACATAATAATGTTTATTGACATGTTGTAATAAACAGGTTTTTAATAGGGTTGATTTTTATTCTTGAAAATTATTACGAAGCATACAAAAACGTTTTTAAAGACGAGCTGCACATATATAATTCAATAATATATATTGTCAATATTGTATAGCTTCTAACTATAACTCCTAGAATATCCTTAGTGCAATATTAGTTTTGGTAGCTTCTTGCATATTGTTTATTAAAATCCATTTAGTGTTTAAACAATTCCTTTGCCATCAATTATTTTGATCGGTATACTTAAAGCATTTCAACAACTGAGTCTGGGTATTTTAAAACAGCACATATCTATAATGACAAAGAATAATTGCTACCAATTTTAAGTAATTTCTTTTTGCCTTAAAATATAGAACGAACACTTAACCCACCACACTGTATCTTGTTATTACAAATAATTGCTCTTAATGCACAATACTGGCACTGATCGGTCCGACAAAATTAAATCGATGTAAATTTTTATCTTGCCTTGATCTGATTCTGTCTGATTCAGAGGCATAACCTAGAAAAATCATTTCCTTTTGGCGCATTTTGTGCGGCACTTAAAAATCCATTAAGTTACGAAAGTCTTCAGAAGTAATAACAAGTCAACGAATTACAAGAATATAGTTTGAAATTTTATTGTTTTCTGTTACGTTGGATCATTAAAATTGTTAAATGTGTTGGAGAATATTAAAAATCTGAGTGCATTGACAACATTTGAAAGAATAGAGCACGTTCAAGAAAACATTTTTTGAATAATTTTTATATTATTCATATACAAAAACCTGTTTTTCTTAAAGCAGTATGTAATCAAATCAATAAAAGTTGGCAAAACAGTTTCCTCAATATGTTTAAAAAACCCTAGCTGAAGTCGATTTTGTAGGCTTGGGACTACAAATTATCCAAAGCCCATAATAATTGTAAATTCCTTGGAATGCCTATATAAGTCTTCTCCTCAGCGATTTTGTTGGTTCACTTTCTTCTTTTATCCGTAAGGATTCATTCTTTTATTATAGATTATGAAAAACAAAATATGGTTAGTCAAAAAATATCAAACAGTTAGGGACAAGCTTAAAATAGGAAATTGGAAAAATATTAAAATTATTGTTTGTAGATATGTTTTCATAGTTATTGTAAGGGGGATATATGTATTTCTCTCGGATTTAAAAACCTGAAAATAGAAAATTTGTCTGGGATGTATATTTGTTTCCAATCTATATGATTCATTAAGATAGGAATGAAGTACAGGTACTTGTTAGAAAATCTAGGCAATTGGTGAAATTTCTGATTAGAGATTAAATGTGTTACAGGAGATTTAAAAATTGCCGATTTAAATTAATTCAAAAATGGGAACGGGTATTTCAAGTTATACAGAGAAAATTTTTGAGCATTGTCAAAATATTTTTTTAATTTTGCCAGAATTTCATTTTTCGTGATCGTAACATCTTGTTGCCAATTAATATAGTCTGAACTTTAATGGCAAAACATAGAACCAGCAGTATGATGTTAGTCAGAAAAAACTACATCATATAATTATTGTTTGCTCATGCTCAAAACAACTATTAACCAATGTGTTTTGGCCAACCTATAACTTTCCAATATACGTATGTGCGTAAATAGTTTATATGCAAAAAAATTGGCGTGTCCAGCAATTTTTTGAATATATTAATATTTTCTGAAATTATTAAAATAAGTGTTTTATCCCGCTCTTATCATCATGTGTAGTCAAAAACATTTATTTGCGAAAGTAAAAAAAATAAAAGAAAACAAATCATAATTTTAATTTTGTTTTTAGGGGAAAATTTTTCTTTTATATGCAAAAAAAAAGAAAATAAATTTGCCTTTTTAACGTTTTTTTAAAAAGTTAAGCATTTTAGAAATGAAAATATTTTCAAAACGGCCTTTTTTTGTCCTCCAGGGTCACCCCGTTTGATAGAAAAAAATGAAAGAGATAAAACAAATTTGCCTTGCTTCGACATTTATTAAAATATTATGTTATTACAAATATATATAATCGAAAAATGATGTATTTATGCCAAGGACTTCCACATTGTTTAAATGTCTAAACGTTTATCCCAACCAATTCCATTCTCAATTTGATAAATGTCCCTTAGCGCGATTGTAATATAGGATGGCCAGCCATATTTTGAGCCATTATGGCCTTAAATAGCCCTGAACCAAAAAAAAAAGTATATCGGGGAGCGGTTTTCGCTGAATATTTTTAATTTGCCGAAAATTTTGTTCGAAGCATATGTCATTTTATTTTTACAAGCGGTACCGAAAACAAAATAGCTAACTTTCAGGAATAGGGCAACTTTTCTATTTTAAATAAATGACACTGCATGTCTATAAGAATTCGACGGTTAATGTTTTTTCTTTTTTTAAAAAGTAGCCTATGAAAACAAATTCGCATTATTTCAACGTCGATCACTTTTGACATATTCTTTTGAAGTAGAATAAAAGCGTAAAATAAAAAAATAACTGCAAAATAATGAAAATTTTTTTAACAAGACATTAAAAGTTATGGAAAAAGGTGCAACAATCAGCAACCATAAAACATTAATATTAAAGCGGAAACATGTTATTAAAAAAATTACTACTGCAAACGTTGGAAGTGTCTTCCTCTAACTTCAATACATCTCTTTAGGTTAGTAGTAAGCTTGTTAAAACTATGGGCTATATTCTTCTGGAATCTGGAATCTTCTATTACAGTGCGAATATTTTTTTCTAATTGCTCTGAAGTTTGTGGTAGCGGATTATAGCATGGTTCTTTTACGTACCCCCCATACAAAATCGGGAACAGCTAGATCCGGTGAACAAGGAGCCAATGGAATAAGGCCTTCTCTTCCAACTTACCATCTTTCAAAAGCGTTATGTAGTGAATCGTTGGTAATTAACCCGTAGCACGGTGTAGCTCCATCTTGTTGAAAGTACACTGCATTCAAAATATTTTCCTGACGTAATTGAGGATAAAAAAATTTCCAGCATATCGACATATGCATGAGAATTTACAATTGGATTTTCAAAAAAGAATGAGCCATAACTTTTTTCCCTGGACACACCACACCACACTGTAATTTTAGACAAATCTCTGACGTGTTCATGAAGTTGCCTGGGATTCTATTCTGCCCATATTATACAATTATGTTTATTAACTTTTCTATGTATATGAAAAGTAACTTCATCCGACATTATTAGCCTCTCGAAAGAATGTCTGTTTGTTCTTGTTAGATTTTGTAAAGTCTTTAATTAATTTTAATTTCATGCAAAAATTGTATCTTATATGGCTTTACTTTAAGTATATTTCTCAAAATGGTTAACACTGTGGATCGAGGAATTTTTGTTAAACCTACGATTTTCTTGTTGATAAGCTTGGATTCAATTGGGTACCTCCATAACTTGTAACGTCTTGTTTAGTAGATTTTTATTATTTACTGTTCTTTTCTTACGTGTTAAAGATCATTTATTTTAAAATGTTCTATACCAGGTTTTAATTGCGTTTCTTGTCGGTGGTTTTATTAAACATATTTCTAAATCTTCTTTGAGTTACCTTTATTAATTGAGTTTCTGCAAACATTATCATGTATTTTGTCTTTTCACTCAAAGGAAACTTTTTTCACTTCCACTTCAAAAGAATTCGTCAAAAGCGATCGACGTTGGCACAATATGTATTTGTTTCCATAGGCCACTTTTCAAAAAAAGAAAGAAACATTAACCGTGAATTTCATATAAACATACAATATCTTTTTCGGAGCTTAATAAATTAACCATTCTGCAACGTAACTATAGGTTGTATTACATTTTTGAGAAGGAGAAGGATTAGGATTTTTGATTTTGAAGATATATACAGGCTGTTCCATTTAAAATAACAAAGTTGCTCTATCAGTCAGCTATTTTCTTTTCGGTACTTCCGGTTGTAAAAATAAAATGACATATGCTCGAAACAAAACTTTCGGCAAATTGAAAATATTCAGCGAATCCGCACCTCGATTTTTTTTTCGTATCAGAGCTATGAAGTCCAAAAGTTGTCAAAATATGACTGGACACCCTGTACTTCTCCAATATAAATAAATTAAAAATGGATTATGGGCTGATATGCCGGGGATTTAAAAATCTATGTTTTTCATCTTTAATGTACAGGCACTGCACTAATTTTATGTTTATAGCATCTTCGGACAAACTAGATACCTTTACTTATTTATACAAACTTAGATACCACAGAACGATTTTTTTATTGACTGGTTTTTAAGGCACACTATGTGTATTATTGGTGGTTAGAATGAATAAATAAATAATCTTGATGATGCTGGAGTTAATTCAATTTATATCGTTAGCTTTATTGATCTAACATTCCAATATACTGACCGAATAGAAAATATTGTGCTTAATTTTTTATTTCCGTAATCTTTATAAAGCACATATTTAAATTAATAATATTCTCAATGTGCAGACGTACAAAGAGCCGTTGAAACCTATTTTTTTTGGGATTATGAGAGACTGTAAAATATAAATATGCTAACTAACACATTAAGTAAACAACTAGCAATTTAAATAGATCCTTATGGTTAAAACCGAGGCTCCAGAGGATTATCCGCATTTTGGTAATTAGCATTTAACCATAATGAGGCGTTCCTTTTATATAAAAAATGCAAAATAATGATATATTTTGATTAAATACAAAATAAAAAATTGAATGTATAAAAAATGAAATTTAATAAAAAGAATCACAAATATATAAAAATAGAAAGTAATTTAAAGTGGGGAAAGAATTGAAAGGTGCGTATCCAAGTAATAATATTTTTAATTGTTGTTAAATAACAACTTAAATAATATATGATTCTGAACTATCGACGTGGGATAATCAAGCTAAAAATAATATTTTATTTTCCCCTTTGATATATAGTTTTCCATTTTTTTTGCAGTTTGTATAAAGTAATTGACAACTTAGAATAAAGTTATGATTATATTGCTCACCTAGCAATGTGAACCGAGACTTGCTTACGAACAACTCGTACACGGGTCCATGGTTAGCTCTATAACTACGGCAGCGCTTGGTTCTAAGAGACGCGATCCATGTCAAACAAAATTATCAGAGTGTTTAAGCAATCCTTTTT
Source organism: Kuschelorhynchus macadamiae (assembly GCA_030620095.1). Lineage (NCBI taxonomy): Eukaryota > Metazoa > Arthropoda > Insecta > Coleoptera > Curculionidae > Kuschelorhynchus > Kuschelorhynchus macadamiae. The sequence goes on from JAUTXW010001725.1 coordinate 205,400, forward strand.
CAGTACATACTGTGTAACAATATTTCGTCCCGATATAAATCATAAAAAAAATTGAAGTTAGATAATAATATATCATTTATTTCTTTTGTAGGCATATCATATTTCTTGGAGGCAACTTCACATAAAATATTTATTAGCTACGTTTTATATTTTGACAAATGTTTACGTTTAACATGCTCACATAAAGGTAATTGTGTGAATTAAGCATCCTTATTAATTTCTGTTAATTGGTTTTGCTGAGGTCATTGCAGTTCAAACGGTATTTTAATTACTACATAAATAAAAAAATAGTTAATATGATTTTTCTACGGTTCTAATAGACGCAATCTATGTAATGAATGTTTAAGCAATCTTTTCCAGTACATACTGTGTAACAATATTTCATCCCAATATACCTAAATCAAAAAAAAATTGAAGCTAGATAATAATATATAATTTATTTTCTTTTAATTCTTAATATATTTCATAGACATCTCATATTTCTTGCAGCCAACTTCACATAAAATATTTATTAACTACGTTTTATGTTCTGACAAATGTATACGTTTAACATGCTCACATAAAGGTAATTGTAATAAGGTAGCTACCTTAATTGTTGTTAAATGGTTTTGATGGGATAATTGCAGTTCCAAAGGTATTTTAATTACTACATAAATAAAAAAAATAGTTAAAAAGACTTTTTTTATGGTTCTAATGGACGCGATCTATGTCAAACAAAATTATCAAAGTGTAGCAAAAAATGCCAGTAAAACTAATTATTGTAATGCACGTTTAAACAATCCTTTTTCAATTCAAAAAAATTTAAAGTAAGATAATAACATATCATTTATTTTCCTTTAAGACTTAATATGTTTTATAGGCATCTCATATTTTTTGGAGGCATTATCACATAAAATATTTATTAACTACGTTTTAAGTTCTGACAAATGTATACGTTTATCATGCTCACATAAAGGTAATTGTGTGAATTAAGCTATCTTATTAATTGCTGTTAATTGGTTTTGCTGGGATAAGTGCAGTTCAAAAGATATTTTAATTACTACATAAATAGTAAAAATAGTTAATTTTTACCAAACATTATAAAAATAAACCAAATAGTTGTAATTCTACCAGCCGCCGATTACTAAAATCGTAATTCAAACCAAATATTTAAAAATTTCATGCAATTTTTTAAATCTGAAAAGCAGTAGATTAAGAAAAATCAGATATTTCTTAAGTATTTAATATTTTGTTTATTAACCGTGAGTAATTTCGAATAACGAATAGGTTGTTTAAAATATGTAATAGTTGTGCGGGTATAATATCGAGTACCTTAGTGATTATATTGAGTTAGAAAAGTACTGGAATCGAGGATATAGAAAACAAACCCTAAATAATATTTTTATTATCACAAAAAAAATTATAACAGAAATGCTCCAAACCCGATCACTATAATATCATTTACTGTACTAATTCAGAATCATGTAAATCGCTATTTCAAGGTGCGTACCGTAAAAATTAAAAATTAAGTATATATTGTATAGATGTGTATTGTAATTCTACCAGCCGCCGATTACTAAAATCGTAATTCAAACCAAATATTTAAAAATTTCATGCAATTTTTTAAATCTGAAAAGCAGTAGATTAAGAAAAATCAGATATTTCTTAAGTATTTAATATTTTGTTTATTAACCGTGAGTAATTTCGAATAACGAATAGGTTGTTTAAAATATGTAATAGTTGTGCGGGTATAATATCGAGTACCTTAGTGATTATATTGAGTTAGAAAAGTACTGGAATCGAGGATATAGAAAACAAACCCTAAATAATATTTTTATTATCACAAAAAAAATTATAACAGAAATGCTCCAAACCCGATCACTATAATATCATTTACTGTACTAATTCAGAATCATGTAAATCGCTATTTCAAGGTGCGTACCGTAAAAATTAAAAATTAAGTATATATTGTATAGATGTGTTTTAAGTTTGTGTCCTTAAATATGTATGTTTTGTAATGTAATAAAACTAAATATTTTATTTGCCAAACGTATCATACCTGATATTTTTATATTATCACTAGTGTGTGTTTGTATAAAAAAAAATTAAAAATAAAAATAAAATATTTTTTTAAATTTAATATTATTAATATAACAATTTTATAGTTTTTAAACCTTTTAATGTTTCCAGTATGTATGCTGCTTAACGTCTTTGTATATAATTTCCTGTGTGTTTTTTAATGAAAAAACAAATTTTTAGAAATCAAGCAAGCCTAAATAAAGTATATATTGTATAGAAAGCTCTTAAATATATATGTATATATATATATATATATATATATATATATATATATATATATATATATATATATATATATATATATATATATATATATATATATATATATATACAGTATGTATATATATATATATATATATTTATATATATATATATATATATATATATATATATATATATATATATATATATATATATATATATATATATATATATATATATATATATATATATATATATATATATATATATATATATATATACATATATATATATATATATATATATATATATATATATATATATATATATATATATATATATATATATATATATTTATATATATATATATATATATATATATATATATATATATATATATATATATATATATATATATATATATATATATATATATATATATATACATATATATATATATATATATATATATATATATATATATATATATATATATATATATATATATATATATATATATATATATATATATATATATATATATATATATATATATATATATATATATATATATATATATATATATATATATATATATATATATATATATATATATATATATATATATATATATATATATATATATATATATATATATATATATATATATATATATATATATATATATATATATATATATATATATATATATATATATATATATATATATATATATATATATATATATATATATATATATATATATATATATATATATATATATATATATATATATATATATATATATATATATATATATATATATATATATATATATATATATATATATATATATATATATATATATATATATATATATATATATATATATATATATATATATATATATATATATATATATATATATATATATATATATATATATATATATATATATATATATATATATATATATATATATATATATATATATATATATATATATATATATATATATATATATATATATATATATATATATATATATATATATATATATATATATATATATATATATATATATAAAGCAATAGACCTTTCCCTAAAAAGCTGTTTAGCTAACGCTTTGTGAACCGTTTTTTTTGTTAATTAAAACTTATTTTATGAGTTACCATTCATGTATAACATAATCTATTTTGTTACAGTATAAATGATTATTCTTCGGTATTTTGTAGATTTGCCTTCCTCGATACGATGTATGCGTTAATTTATTTTTATAGTGCGAAAACTAGGTCTACCTTCTTCAGTGACATAAATTGCTATATAGTTTGTTTTATCTTTTAGTATTTGATGATTTTTTTTTTACTTATCTAAGACACGTTATTATTTTTGTTTGACCTTTCTCCATTTCTCTCCAGTACAAATAAGTGTAGTGTGGTCAGCGTAACAAAGAGTTATTTAAGGATGTGGCGCCCACATTTTTTTCAATTTGAGGTTTATACTGGATATATCCTCTTTACAATATAAATACGAAACATTTCCGAAAGTTTAAACATCATCTCTATTTAGCAACTTTGCTCGTCAATTAAAACTTTCTGTCAGTTTTTTTTATCTGCTCTAAATACATAAAAATTAATAATCTTAAAAAAAAACATCTTTGCATAAAATATTAACGTAATATTAAAACAAAATATGTAAAACAAAATACTCGCATCCATATTTCTTATTGTGAAATCTTTAAAATGATATTAATAATAATAGTTATATAATATTAATAGTAATACAAAAAGAATAAAAATAATAGTTTCTTATTTATGTGTACGTTACACATCAATTCTTCAATAAAATTAGATGAAAGTACTACTAGATATACGGCTAATGTAAAATAAAAACTCCTTGAGGTTCAAATAATTAGTGAAAGTTATTACTAGGTCTACAACCAAAAAGTTTGAAAAGCTATATAATAAAATAAATATTTAAATGTATCTCGTTATCATTTTGACTTCCAAGCCCAAAATGGGTAAATTGGACCAACACACTTTGTTAAAAGAAATTTGCGATGATAAGTTATTGATTTGTTAGTGGCTTTTCAATTTCTTTCCAGAAGAAAAGAAGTTGCATTATGTGAAAAAAGGTACACACTGTTCCTCACAGGCAGGACATTTGATATTTACTTTAATCATAAATTGTACAGCGTAATTTTTAACTTTTGTTTGCTGTAGTTAGATTAGCATAACACGCATCCCACCCTACGAAATTTATTCAAATGTTCAGCATAATTTTCTATTTGTTGCTTGGTGAGCGCTTTTCCCTTATCACACGATTGTTCGCCATTTTCAACAAAATACACTCTTTATCATGGACTCTTAAGAACATGCCAACGTAAAATGACACATGTCAGTTTCAAAGAAATTGTGATCATATACGGTATACGGAGCGTTAGAACCAATCACTTCACACAATCAGTAGTAATAGTATCGCTATCTGTTAATAAACCTTCAGACCACATACAGTTTCATACCATTACAACAAGTATAGACCAACTGAAAAACAAATTACCTATTATTTAATAGTATGTATGTAAATATAGCGAACTTAACAGTGAACACATACCTATTGCGTGTGTACCAAAACTGAGCATGGGGCCCAACTAATTGTGTACCAGAAATAGTGTACGTAAGAGTTTAAGTGTTAAGCGACCATCCGTCCTTTTTTGACAATTTGCATTATTTTTCCGTTACCTACTGCTTTTCTTTTAACCGTTTATTAGCCAGTTAATGAATATTTTTGTATTGAATAATTTATTTTTAAAATAGGCGCTGAAGCCAGACACCTAATTCCTCACGCAGTCTTAGATTTTTAGTCAAGGTCGTCAATAGTAACTTTCAATCAGTGGAATGTAAAGTGATTGATTGATTGATTGATAGATTTAATTTCTTGCATTCCAAAACAGGTGTAAAATAGTGTTTGATAAGTAAATATATCAGTTCAATTTTTTTCTTTAATCATATTGAAAAATTTTTTGTATTGTAAAAAAAATTACTGTTAATTAAACGGAATATGGCAAGGATTATTTGTTTACTTTTTATAATTATGGTGCTAAAATATAATACTATCTATGTAATATAGGTGTCTATTTTGACTAGAAAATATTAATTAAAGCCAGTATAGCAGTTACGAGAAAAAAATATCCGACTATTACACGATGAAAAAAGAAGGAAGTTATTTACCTAATTTCGCGGTCATTAAAGCTAAGGTAAAATAGCGCCGCAATACTGACACGCCGAACTTTATAGATTAAGTAATTTTACGATCAATAGATCTAAAAAAATATTCTTTGTTCAATAAATGTATATAATAATTCACTTTAATAAGTCTAGTTTACTAGATTTTTTAAATATATAGTACGACATCTTAAAGATCACTAATTAATTATAATTATATTCTATTATAATTATAATATAGTATAATTATAATAATATTAATATTAATAATAATAATAATGATAATAATAACCTCGTGTAATCTTCAAACGGGAGGCACATAAAATCCTAAAGACCATCAACGAGCACATAAATCCCGAGTACATAACGAATGCGAGCACAATTGAGGACATTCATACAGTGATCTATGCAGCAGCTATAACGACGATAACACAGAACAATCAGAAACTCCCGCCACGACACAGAAACACCAACAACATAAAACCAAAATTCAAATGGCAGATAAGGATCGAAAACAAAATTAACAAAATTAGAAAAGAATTGGGACATCTTACCCAATCCATGAACGGCAACAAGTCAAAACGTATCACACAAAGTGTAGAGAAAATCAAATCTGCATCTCCTGATTACACGCTTACAGAAATCCTTGACACTCTGAAGCAAAAATTATCTGTGTATGCCGCAAGACTCCGAAGATACAAAGAATCAAATGAAAGAAAGGACGCTAACAACCTGTTTCGAAGAAGCGAAAAACAGTTCTACCAAAAAATCGTGAGCAATGAGGAGGTACGAGTAATAGAACCACCGACCAAATAAGAGATCACAAAATACTGGAAAAGTATTTGGTCAGAACCGCAACTACACAATAATAACTCTTCATGGATTAAAGTGGAAGAAGACAGACACAAGTGCTTAGAGGAACAAGAGGATTTTGCAATGACAACACAAGAAGTTGCAGAAGCAATCAAATACACGCATAACTGGAGATGTCCTGGAATAGATAACATTCATAACTTCTGGTACAAACAGTTTACCTCCACACATGAAGCTCTCACTCGTTAAACTAATGAAATAATTTTAAAACCTAGCACACTCCCCAGTTTTCTCACCCAAGGAATAACATACCTTAAATCCAAAAATTCAGACAATAAGGACCCGTCAAATTACCGACCTATTACGTGCCTTCCAACCCTATATAAGATCATCACAGCCACAATTACCAGGAGAATAGAACAACATCTAGCACACAAAAACATTCTAACGGAAGAACAAAAAGGGGGCAGGAAAAACAGCCGAGGATGCAAGGAGCAGCTCATTATAGACAGCGTCATCATAGAACAAACTAGGAAAAATTATAGAAACCTTCATACTGGTTACATAGATTATAAAAAAGCCTTTGATTCGATACCCCACAGTTGGCTAACCAGAGTACTAGAATTATATAAAGTCAATAAAAACATGAGGCAATTTCTTACGCAAATCATGAGTACGTGGAAAACTAAAATCGACTTGAGAACACAAAAACAGCACATCGAAACAGAAGAGATCTACATCAGACAAGGTATGTTCCAGGGAGATTCACTCAGCGCTTTGTGGTTCTGCTTCTGTCTCAATCCACTCTCAAACACACTGAATAACACAAACTTCGGATTCCAAATTAAACATCAAAAAAATAACCTACACAAAATAAACCATCTCTTGTACATGGATGACATAAAATTATATGCAAGCACAACGGCACAGCTAAATGAACTCCTTAAAATCACAGAAACGTTTACCCTGGACATCAACATGGAATTTGGTGTAAGTAAATGCAAGCTACTTCATATCAACAAGGGACAGCGGAAAGACCACCCTACGGGGGAAACAATCAACAATGAAACTATAGATAACATGCTCAAAGAGGAAACGTACAGATACCTAGGCTTCCAAAAAAGCACCAAAATTAACCACACTCATATCAAATCAGAGCTCAAGACGGAATTTAAAACCAGACTCACAAAGCTACTAAAAACAAAACTGAATTCCAGAAATTTAACGAAAGCTATTAACATCTTCGCCATACCTATTCTTACGTATTCGTTTGGTATCATTAAATGGTCACACACAGACATAGAAAACCTTCACATTCTCATACGCTCTGAATTCACTAAACACAGGAAGTTACATCCCAACGCATGCAAGGGAAGACTCACCATCGAGAGAAAAGAAGGAGGAACGGGAATTATAGACATACAATCGCTAAATAAAAAACAAATTTACGAACTCAGAAAATTCTTCCACAACAAACAAACTAACCTCCACAAGGCAATAGTAAAGGCAGACAAGAATTATACACCGCTCGACCTGTCTCAAACGAGCCACGCAGCAGACGCACACAGTCACAACCAATCACGACTAGAAAAGATAAACACCGAGAACATCCAAGCGAAATATAGTGAGAAGATCGCCAAATACACCGATTTGGCAATGGAAGTAAAAGGGAAACAGGAAAGAGTCATCATTGTTCCTCTCGTCATATCAGTAACAGGTCTCACCCCAACAACGTTTACACCGCATTTGACTCAATTAGGACTTAATACAGACATTCACAGGAATATCCAGAAATCGGTCATTTTGAAAACATGTAGCATAGTTAAATCATTTCTTAACACACAATAGTTGTTTTTTTTCCATTTCCTTTTTTTTTATTTTTTGTACTGACTTGGTATAATCCCGTCAGTATAAAATACAACCACAGGATACTGTGAGACAAGAAATCATAAAAATAATAATAGAACATTAGAAATGTATTTAGAGTAATAAATTACAATTAAAAATTTTATAAGGTTATTGGTGTATAAAACGACAAAGAAAATGAATGTAGTCAGAAACTGTTAGAGCGTAACAAAGTTAAACATCAAAATCGATAAAATTCCTTTACCCGGAACTTTTCTCGTTATGAATTTTTTTCTTTTATTAGGCATAGTGAAGTGTGACCCAAGTTAGTTAATATTACTAAATTAAATTTATTTTTGCGGATGCTGTATAATCCCATATTATACACATTATTATACACATTATTATACACATTATTATATCTCTGATTCTAAAATAAATTTCTCAGATTTATAATTGAATAAATAATTGTTAAAAGAATCAATCCCGGGTTAATAATATATTTTGGGTCCTATTTTAAATATCTGCAAAATGTAATTTATTAAAAATAGTCTAGTATATATTGTTCCATTAATTTAGGTGTACAGTGTGATTAATGCAATATTCTAAAAGTTGTTTATAGTATTCAAAAATGTAATAGAAAATACAGGGGCTTATTCAAAAAACTATGTAATTCTTTTTTTCAGCAAAACATAGCTTGTTACTATTTCAAAAAATGGTGGTCACAATTTGTTGGTATCTTAAAAAGTTAACTTTAAGATGCCCAGTTGTTATAATAAAATCAATCAAGGTAAACTGTAAAACATAAATGTAAAAGGCAGTAATTTTATTTGTAAAATATTTTAAAAAATTGTATTAGTAAGGACGGTAGAGAAAAACGCGAAAGTTTATTATAGGTATAAATAAATCTCAGCCGAAGTGTTTTTAATGTTGAAATTTAGAGCTAATTAAAATTAATTTAAAAATTGGGTATTTTTCTCCTTACGCCATTTTACTAATAAAAACAAACAGTGATAAATTAAATTTCTTTTAAAATAAACCATGCAGAATATATCGATATGGTGTAGGTTTTGTTGTTATTACACAAACGCCTCTATCTATTTAATTACAATTGATGATTTTTATCGACTATGTAAAGTCTACGCATTTATAAGCTCCACCTGACTCGAAAATATTAGCGTTAACTTATATTGTTTTGGACCATTAACTTACCTTAATCTTATAGATAAATTATTCCCATAACGTAACAGTGACCTACCGTATATGCCTAATACGTGTTATATAATGTTTATACCTACACAAATTAATTTATTTATAGCTTCATTGTTCTTGCTATGTTAAGGTTATCTACCACATTGTATGAAATATGAAAATTATGCGAGGCTGTGTTATTAAATTTTTATTATATTGCGACTGGTTCATCAACAGTTTATGAAAAATTAAAAGAGATAAATATTTACTATACTACATTTTTTGTATTACCGATCTTATAGCTCATGCGCAGGCAAAAGAATATTTTATTATTAATATTAATATTAACAATAACAATAAGACGTTTCTTAATCAATTTCATCAGAAAATATACAGAGATAATCCAAAAGAACTATTTTTTCAAGATTAAATGGTTTTTTTAATCAGAGTTTTGAATCGAAATTCAGAAGCAGTTGAAGCCTTGCTCTTAATTCTGAACTAAAAGTACAGAAAAAAAAACTAAAAAATTAAGTATATAACCATTATATATGGACAATAATGTATTTTGTGTATTAAAATGAAAAACAAAATGCTCTTAATTCCAAACTAAAAATACAGAAAAAAAAACAAGAAAATTAAGAATATAATCATTATACATCGATAGTAATATACTTTGTGTAGAAAAAAGAAAAACAAAATTTAGAAAAGAAAAATAAAACGACAGTGGGTACTAAAAAGCCATGACACTTATTCTATATTTAATTGATGTAGCAGTTCATTAAAATGAAATAAAAAATTAATACAGACAAAGTTTACTGAATATTTATTCAGTATTTAGTATTAGTAATCAGACATTATGGAAGCAGAGTGTATGAAGACAGACATTCTCAGTATGAATTAAAGTTATACCGCCGATGCCAAGCAGTCATAGATCATACATCATATCATCAAAGATCGTTTATAATAAATGGGCGCTTCGTTTGGTACAAACGCGATTTCGGTGGGACCTATAGCAAGCCGACAGTGGCATCCAATATGGGAACTCTTATAATAACCCCGAAAATTCAAAATGAAAGTTGCTAGGGTTAATTTTTCCAGCACGACAAAAAAAATAAAAAAGGTGTAAAAAAATTGGGTAATTTTGAAGACATTTTGCGGAGTCGAAACCTTGACTACTTTATCAAGGTAAAACGGGGGTTCGATGGGAAATATAAATGAGATTTAAAATCAACATAGGATGCGTATAAGTCGAATGCCGAGAAAGCGCTTGAAATGCAAAAAAAAACTGTTTCCACTTTTTCAATTTTCTCATATTACACTACTTTTTTTCGGCGGAAATTTTTTATATGACCTCAAATTTTTCCCGGATTTGAAAAACCTCAAATTACTCTCTAGTTTATACAAGGCGAGCCTTAGAAATAAAACTATACATTTTCCTATGCTTTTACATTTGGATTTGTAGCAAATGAACAGTTGATCTTATGGGAATCATGTAAATACGCAAAGAAATATATATACCGAAATATATATACCGAAATGAGAACTGTTAATATATGGCTTATAAAAAACATTAGGTCGTAAAAACTCGATAATCTTTATTTCTTCTGGAGGCTGGTACGAAAATCGGCTCCGTCAGGGTTAGGGGGTGGACTTTGAACTGTTTGCATATTTTGGCCCTTTGCAAAGTCGTATCTGTACCTCCTGGAACAAAAACTTTGTTACAAGACATAAGTTTACATTTATATTATACGAAGTTGAAATATTGGTTAAAATCTAATTTCGAGTAAAAATGCATTATTTTTTCATTTGCCCTTGAATTTACCTGAATTTGCAAATATCTGTTGATTTATCTATCTTGAATACTGTGAGCGGCGGTGAAAATAGATATATCCAGAAAAGTATAGAAATGTCAGGAATATTGTCCAAATAAAGTTATAGCAAGTATTATATATACAAAATGAAGGTGGTTATAATACAAAATAATACATATATGGATGGTGTGGAAATTTAAACGTATGCATATTTATGTTTTAATTATTAAGGGATTTCTGCCGTTTAATTAATATTAAGCAATGTTTATTTCTTGTGTGTGTTTAGTAACCGTTTGTAAAGAGGTTCGGAATAATTATCATTTTTGTCGATATACCCAGGACTTAGTAGTATATATACTATATATTATACTTATTTCTTGCTTTATACCTATGTGGTATTTAAAATGTGTATGGTTTCGTGATATATATTTATATAGGGGGTGTTAAAGCCATCCGGTTAGGAGAAGTGATATTTTCCAGTAACCGGGGGATTCAATAGCAGTTTTAATTTATTTTGTGACATTAAATAGACAAACCCATTCATTTTAAATTTATACTAACATAGTCTGCGTCAAAATATTGTAGGAATTTGAGAGTCATGAACGTAGATCTCCGATATTTTTAAGGTGTATAACAACATAAAAAGTTCATTTTTTGAGAACGTACAAACAGATCAGTTTTCTACCTAAAAATTAAAAAAAAAACAAGTCAAATTTCTTTTGTCTCTTTCTACATTAAATGTTTTCTACACTATACAGGGCTGCCCTTAGAAATACTAGAATCCCGAAGCCTACAAATATTCTTTCACCTCTTCAGAAGAACCTTATATACAAAAAATTGCCTTTTGTATACAAGAAAAGAAAATAAGTTTTACCGATTTTGAAAGGCTCTTTTAAAAAACGGTAAAAATATTTTCTATTTTTACATACAAAAGGCAATTTTCTGTATCTAAGGTTATTCTGAGGAGGTAAAACAGCGATAATGATGTTATGATAATAACTATTTTTTTTAATTCATACCGGAATTGATTTATTCGCGAAACCGATTTCATTCTCTTTTAATTCAAGATGGCGGCGGAAGCGGCAACAGCACAAAGTCGAAAAGTTAGATATTATATATATATATATATATATATATATATATATATATATATATATATATATATATATATATATATATATATATATATATATATATATATATATATATATATATATATATATATATATATATATATATATATATATATATATATATATATATAATGTGTTTTCATTCCGGGTGTACATCCGTTCACTACTGTTGTTCGGAAAAGAACAGTTTTGTTGACGTTTCGCCAAAATCACATTTGGCATTTTCGAAGCTCTCTTTCTCATTTGAGTCGATTGGATAAGCAGTTTTTAAGTTGTGGCGCGAACTGACAAACAGAGAGACCGACGAAATTGATAAAACATAATATTTGGCATTTAAGAACGCTAATTGGCCGCAATTTTGTTCTGCCATCTTGAATTCATACCATAATTATACTGGTTGACCTATATACCACAATTAATTAATTAGAGCACAAAATTTGAAATCAATGCATTAAATAGTTTTTTTCAGGCAGAATTTTTAAATATTTTACTAGGCCGCCATTTTCTTTCGCTATCTTCGAACCGTACCAAAATTTTACCATTTACTTCCTATATAGCATTTGATTTTTGTACAAAATTTTAAAGGTAGTTATTTAGTGATAATTTTTTTAACATTTCATTAGGCCGCCATTTTGTTTCTCTATAATAGATTTTTACTAAAATATTATCAGATCCTCCCTGTATAAACCTTAATTTGTGACCAAATTTTAAAGATAATCGGATAGGTAATTTTTTATGCCGTAAACAGACACACAAACCGACAGACAGACCGGTCGAATTTTGCAGTGATACTGTCTTAATATTCGTCCTTAGTTTTTACTTACAGCAGCATATTATGTTATTACAACTTATAATTAGACTATTTAACAGGAATCGTTAACTTTAAACATGCGAAAAAGTAACGATTCACGCATATTCGCAATTATTTTGTTTCTAGTGTTAAAACCATCAATTTGCTTCTTTATACGACAAAATTTATCTGAAAAGAAGTGCAAGTCTACGTAAAATGTATTGTGTCTGCTGAAATACATATACCGAAATGAGAACTGTTAATATATGGCTTATAAAAAACATTAGGTCGTAAAAACTCGATAATCTTAAATTAGGTATGATTTAAAAAAAATTAATCTTAGCGAGTGGAAAGAAACTATTACGAATTGGAAATGCAAAAATAGATTAAATAAGTTTATCGTAAACTTACCAAAAAAGGTAAATGAACTTATTTCCTCAAATGTTTTCCAAGCGAAGAATTCGGAGCCCAATCTGAATGAGCGAAAAAAAAAGTATGGGTTGTGCAAACAGAGATAATGCAAGAGGTTGAGTCATGTCGAGATTTTTGGGAAACAACAAACTGTACACCCACTGTCTCTTTATTAGCCGAAACCTTAAACTAGTGATACATTTTTCTCTATATCTTAAGGGTCGAGCAGTTTTTTCCAAAATAGAGATCATTGGTCGTATTTTTGGAAATAGTAGAAGTATAAAATACATAAACCAGAAGAAGAGAACATTACTCTTAAAAAGAGTACATCTGGTTGTCCTAAGTTATAAATCTTGTATTTTATTTTAAACTGATAATTCACATTTAAGAGAAACTGCAAGAATTCGTGGAGTTGCATGTATGGTACTCTAGTCGATCTATCTAGTTTACATACATTTGAATCCATGGGATAGCTACTGAAGTAGTAAATATGAAAAAATCGATTTAAGCGGACTGTATATGTTGGAAAAAATGGCTTTAATTAGCAAAATTAATGAATTGATGAATATTTATCCCGAAAGATACACAACTGCTTACCTGTCTCAGTAGATCCGAATAATTCCGGCAGACGGGTTACTCAATTCACCCTAGCAGAACTTCACGCGACATTAACTTCACTAATATCCCATTTTTTCGGGAAAATCGATCCGAATAAAAGGGCCGGCCGGCAGACAAGCAAGACGAGATCGAAGGTCAGTACCACGTGAACCCTTTTACAGTACTGTCTCGTTTAAAGCGATCCTGCCCTTACGTAGATAACAAGGGATTTATAAAATACAAAATAAAAAATAATTTCGGAATTTAGAAAATTGGAAATCAATTGATAATTAATTTGTTCCGAAATTATCCTCAAATTTATAAACACAAAATAAGAAAAAAAAAGCAGAATTTCTCAAACAGCTATAATTAAAACCACTGCTATCCCAATTAAAGTAATTTAAAAAATCTCTAAAAGTAACGCAAGTTTCGTACCAGAAAAATGTCTGTTGTAAAAACAATTTCTGATTTAAAAAATTTCTCTCTTATCTAAATGCCTCTTTATATAAATTTGTATTTAAACATTCACTGTTGAGATTTGTTCATTTGAAATGTAACGTCCAGTTATTATAAAAACTATAAGTTACATTTTTCGCTCATAATAAGCTTATAATCATCATAGTCACTAGGCATTATTTCGTAGAATGTAACGAATGTTCTAGCAACCATTACATACATATATTTCGGGTGGATCGGAATATTTCAAATGTTGTTAAGTAATATTGCTGTGAAATATACAGCTTTAACTAAAAAGCTAGCTAATAAAATACATCATTCCACTGGAGAATAACATTAAATTTTACTATTAAAATAGACATAAAAAGCAGATTAATATAATCAATATTTACAATTACCTGTAGGCATTCAAATTAAGTTGTTTTCTAGTTTTTTGTCATATTCAGTAATCAAAAAGCCCCATTAACACGTACGTTTATGAGATCGTAAAACAACTTTCATTCACTATTTCATAGCTTTTGTGCCTTCAATAAAGGATAGCCAAATGTATTTCTTTGATGAATTACCCAAAACATTCTAGCGTAACAATGTTTTTTTTTAAAACGTCGGTATTTACAAATAAAATAAATAGAGAAAAACTACAATTAAACCCAAGTTACTTGTCGAATTTATCAAAACAGAAATCTCGAATTTTAGTAAATAAAATGTATTTGCAACTATAAAAGAATAAAGCCAATAAATAAAAACCAAACTAACATAAACATATTTTTTGTAAGAGTCCTATACTTTTGCATTACTACCCAAAGATATAAAAATATTTTATATCTTACTATTATAAATACGAGACATAATCAAACTAAAATCAAATTCTATATTTTGCTTTAACTCTTGTAGAACTGTATTTTAATTATCAATGATGTGCAGATTAAATACATACATTTACGAAGGAGTAATCTGGTGCTACTGTCTCAGTTTTTTTAACCAAAATGTTTTCCTAGGTTCCAGTCTTTTTTTACATGTTTTTCTATAGACGGTAAAGTGCAGTACTTTGTATTTGTTTTTTGTTTTAGTTATATGATCAACACATTTTAGTTTTGTTCCTTTCATTGCATTAATCTTTTAAGGTGCCAGCGATTAAAACCTTGCTCCTGGTTATTTTGACTTTCTTGCTTTTAGTTTTCCCATTGTCTCACTTTCTTCAGTTATGGTTGTTAGTAGCTCTTCTAGATTTTCCAAATTGGTCGCCAAGAAAAAGATATCATCTACATAGTTCAAGCCAAGTCACACCATTCCACTGTGGGATAAAACTGGCTTCTAGCGAGTCACAGTTTAAAAAATTCACAGATTACTAATAGTGTTGGTAGAAATACGATGAGAAAGAGAAGAAATTGGCTTTTCTACTTTGAGTTAAAAAAGTAATAATAAAAATAATAATGAAAACTATTTTTATCGTTTTGATTTGTTCTGCTAATAAAATTAGTTCTTAAAACTAAAAGAATAGACTGACCCAATTTAAATCCTCACATAGTCGTTTAGTAACACTTATATACTGTCTTTCGAAACATTTTTATGGGGTTCCATTTTGTTTGACCATATTGGATTCCTACCAATATTTTACCAGTTTCTACCTATTCCGCACTTGATTTTTGCGCATAATGTAAAATAAATCGAAAACAGTAGATTTTAAACTAATTTTAAAATAAATATATTAGATCACCATGTTATTCCGCCACGTTGAATTTGTATCAAAATTTTACCAGTTTATCTCTATATCACACTTAATTCTTGCATACAAATTGAATAGCAGCATTTTCAGGTTAATTTTTTTAATATAACTCTGTTATTTGAATGAATAAATTTTATTTTAATAATGTCAAATATAGAAAAGGATAACGATCAGTGCTGATAAAGTTATTTATGATATTTTTGTGGTATTGTTTGAAATCATTATCTAAGGAATGTGTAGAAAATCGAGATCGTTGTTTGACTTAAATGGGTCATTGCGCCTGCGGCTTTCTAGCACTTCCTGACTGTATTCAGTGCCGTACCGGCGTTTTCTTTTTAGTGAACCGAGATGGCAGCTTTGCGCCTCTATTAAGTCCTTACACAAAAGTCAAAAAAGCTGGTATGTATAGGAATAAGGATTTTTTTTTAAATTATAGCGACGGCCAATCTATGGAGCTTCTTAGTATGTAACATGGTTGCCACTTTGCTTAAGGGTGCAACTAATCAAATTCTTATGGTGCTTCCAGTTGTATTACGAGTATCGGGGATTCACAGATGTTTATGAATATATATTTTTGAGAATTATTATCTAATATGTAGGAATCTACCATTTATGATGTTCCGTAGGGTCATTTCCAGATCAGATCAAAAGAGTTCTACGTCAGGGTCCCAAGTTTTTAGGGGCGTAAATCGCATCTTCGCCTCTAGCCTTTTTTGGATTTTAATTTCTTTCTTTTACTCTTGATTGATCTATGTGTTTTTTCTACTTGTATTTTGTTTTTTTTTCGAAATATTCTCCCATCTATATTAATAGCTGGAAGAAAATAAAAATATCAATTCCGTAGTGATTGCGCCACTGAGAAATTTTCGCTTGCCGAGTTACCTATGTATATATTTTCGACGGTAGCTATATTACGCTTTAGGGTGGAAGGGATGCGCTATATCAGACACTCAACCCAGGCGCCTAGTTTCGAACCCTTGTGTTCCCTAATATTGGAATTCCAGTCAACAATGTTCTCATTAAGGCAATTTTGTAAATTTTCGTAGAAATATGTCCAGTACTGCTTGCATTGACGTTGGTGAAACACGAAACAAAAAGATATCCCCAGTTTTGCTCTCAACGAACGTTAGGATTCAACAGTGTTATCCAAAGCCGTTCATGTAACTGGCCAGCGAAGTAGTTATTTCTGTAATTTAATTTTTGGCATTTGCTCGACAAGGAGCAAGGAGCTTGCTAGTCTACGGCGGCCTGAAAAACTAAAAAAACCAAATCGCGATAGTCCTTTAACTTAAATGGGTTATTGCGTCTGCGACATTGCAGGAGAAGCGACGAATTAAATCGAATAGTGAGTAGCAGGCTTTATTCTTGTATTTTTAAATTGTAGATTACTTAAAAAAATATATTTAGACAATAAAGTCGAACCTCAGCATTCTTATGGGTAGCTTCTAAGTTTTACTTATCAGGGCAGCAACATTATTTTGTACTTATTATTTTTACATCAGCATTTAGTTTTTCATTACTTCAACAATTTTTAGCCATATTTTAAAGACATGATAAAAATAGCGGACGTGTAGTTAGCTTTTAAACTCGACTTGTCTATTAATAATTTGCTATAGTATTTATTTGGTCTAAATGAATAAATGTTTTTGCTACAAAACCACTATTTTTGGAAACGCAATTTTTTATAGAAATTGGCAAGTCGTATAAGTAATAAAATAATAACATATAGACAAAGAAACGGAAGTTATTAGCAGAGCTGCATATGTAAACGATTCGCGGTACCAGGAGAATTTCATGCTCTATTGACCACAGTTCCGCATATTGCAAAAAGTGCAAGGTAAAACAAAATTATTTACTTTGACAAAAAATTAGCGTCTCAGAAAAACGCCGAACAGATTAATGAAGCCATGTTGTATATTTATTGCAGTTCACCTGTCAAGCCTACTTTTGTATGGATTATTCAAAAGATTTGAATACAATATAAATAATATCATTATTGGTGTCACAATTTGCTGCTAATCGCTGGACTAAGAAAATAAAAAAGTAAATCTTTTTTGCATGTTCAATTGATTTATAGAAAATTTAGAAAATTTAGTTCAATTGATTTATAGAAAATTGATTTATTTAGAAGCGTATAAAACCTGAGCAAGAACACAACTTTGACGCCACTTGCAGCAATTGGCCAAATTGGTCACACATATCAGATTATAAACAAGTAGGGCATCGGAATTGCGTTGTAAAGACCTTCGGTTCCATTTCAGGGGCGATATTTTTTTATCAAAGCGTATTATAACATCGGATTGCGTTTTTGGCTAGTTCTGGTTAGGCCTTTCCTTGCATTGGTGTAAAAAAGTGTACAGTGTGAGTTTAAGCTCAGAGAATTAGCCACTCATTACTTACATTAGCCTGTTAATCTTGTTTCGATTGATATTATATTGATCTTTGTAATATTAACTCAAAGGTAAACTGAAAAAAGAAGTGATTTTATTTATCAATACACCTAATAAATTCGTTTCAAACTCACTATTATCCTGCGATGGGCGATTTAGAAGAAAGAAGTAGTGCAATTATCGCTGGACTTACATGCCTACCTAGTAGTTCTATTTTCCCAACTCGCCATGCATAATATTTGGCACATAAGAAATTTTTACCTAGTTTAGTGACAGCTCGCCATGCGATTTTTATATTTTCCTTCTAAAACGTCAATTTGCCGCGCCACTTTTAATCCCTAATTAGGCAGATAATAATGCAGGTAATTAAAAAATGTAAATAAAATAAATAATAATAAATATATTAGGTAAAAACGTGAATTTTAAAAGAACGTGGTACTTCATAAGTTAACAGAAAACTTCTGGTATTGGATGACGTAGTTGATGGACAATGCATTTGTTGCTAGTACTAATGCAAAGAAAACATGCTACACACGAACGCTTTTTTTGACGATGGGACGTTTAAAGTGTCTGCAAGGCTTTTACACGAGGGGCAAACCGCAGAGGAGAAAGTGTACACCATAATTCCTTTTCCTTTCTGAATTCCTTGGAATTCCTCGTAATTCCATGGAATTCTTTGGAATTCCATGAAATTCCTGGGAATTCCTGGAAATTCCATGGAATTTCTCGGAATTCCTTGGAATTCTACGGAATTCCTTGGAATTTCACGGAATTCCTTGCAAATTAACTAAAATTTAGAGGGGTGTTTATAACTAAAATTTAGAGGGGTGTTAACACAAAATAACATAAAGTTATATTTAATATTACACTATATTACAAAAAATCAAAAATTATGTCTGGACGGACTTTCAGTCAAGGGTATATCCTATTGTTATTTCACACTAAAATTGTTAAATAGTATATAAAGTTATAACATTAATCATTTAATTTAAGTAGGCAAATAAAAAACTTATCTCTATATATGGTAACGACACACATTAAAAATAGTTTTTGAAATAAATCATATCGCATTGTTACAATTTCAGTCTAAAATACTTAAATAATATGGAAAGGTATAGCCTAAACCATGTAGTAGGAACATTAATTTAAAATTAAAAAAAAAAAACTTATCTCTACATATATGGTAATGACGTATACATTTAAAATAGTTTTTCAAAAAAATCACATCGTATTGCTATTATTTTACTTTTAAATAGTTAAATAGTTTGTTAAGTTATAGCATAAACCATATATTTAATTTAAGTAGGAACATTAATTTAAAATAAAAAAGAACTTATCTCTATATGGTACTACGTATATTTACATAATAATTTTCCAAACAAATCAAGCGCTGAATTCTGAGCTTATAACAAAATGATAATAAAAATAAAAATAATTTTGCGATGCTGAAAAAAATAAACGGACGCTACTGAAAATATTATGAGTTTTCTTTAGCACGAATAATTTTTTAATGCTGCATATGCTTTAATAATTTTTTCTTTGTCATCGCTACTTAACTGAAAAGGTTCAACTTTTGTTTCAAATTCAATTGGCCCATAAAAAATAAATTCGCTTTCTACATCCTCGATGTCAGCTTTAGTTTTTGGCCAAATGAAAGCATTTTTTATTTTTGGGGATTTCCTCAAAAATTTTATTTGAAATACATCATTGTCAACATTTTTTAACACGCATCCTATATACCAAGTTTGACCATAATATACAGCATAAAATTTGGTACATTTAATTAGTAATTTTTGTTGATTAGTCTGAACATCAACAATCGAGATTTCGGTATTTTCGGGAATCCTATTAACGCTTGTATTTTGTGAACAATCTAGCTCTCGCTCTGAGCAAAGATCTGGACTAGTGTCATTTTCAAAAGATGTTTCAGTATCCGTACTATCATCATAGTCGATACTGATTTCAGTATCAGATTCGCTATGTGAAAATGACTCCGACTCGGACTCCGATATTTTGTTCTTTACATTGTACTTGCGCTTTTTAGCAACTCCCCCACTAACCCCAATATGTTGCGAGCGAGGTTGCGAGTCACTTTTTGGCGATTTTTTATTTTTTAATTCCTTTTGAGTTTCTTTATTATTTATAAAAAAACGACGCAAACGATCTGTGCTAACTCTGTCCCTGCTCTCTTCCAACAGCCAACACAATGAAGATTTTTTAATTTTAATTATTTTTGATCCTTACGGCTATTTCCACTAGCGACTTATTTTGTTTTGAATTAGGTTTTTCGGTACTAGAAAAATCTCTCATAAGTAGGCTAGTGCCAATTCCTAAGGATGAGATTTTTAACATGTCATAACCTAACTCAGTCTTGGGATTATTTATATCACCGTTGTGATCTTCCGACTCAGGGGGAGCAAATTATTAATTCTTAATTCTTTTGAAAACTCCCCAACTGGGAGCTCAACATCCAGCATTTCTTCGTCTACCTCAGTGTCATCTTTTTGGTCTTCCTCCGGGGTTTCTAAAACTACTGGTAATGAAAAATCATTCCATGAGTTTTCTATGACTTCCATTCCCAGGCTTCTTGCTTGACTTTTTGCGTCAAGCAAGGCTCTCTCAACAGTACATTTAATCCACTGATCGGAAAAATCACTAAAATTTAATTTTGTGTTCGAATCATTTTTTGCCTGAGGACGGGCTTTTTTTTCCTCTCGTGGAAAAATAAATACATCTTGTAAATCGTTAGTTATACTATTTAAAATTTTTATTCTATGTAATCTTTGCATTACATCTTTAATGCTGAAATTGACCACAGTAGAATATGTCGAAGTCATAGATCTAACGGCTCGAAACATTTTTTCGCACGTTTGACTGCTAAAGAGCCAAGGAAGAAACATGTCCGAACTTAAGTCTTTATTTTCTCGAAAATTAGCAATACTATAAATTAAGGAGTGGGCATTCAACTCTAAACAGACATAACAGTTTGTCGTAATAAAGTTAAGCCCGATTTTATATTTTGGTTGTTTTTTTAACCACTGACGCCAGATTCGCAAGAAGAATACAACATACCAAATGTTGTATAAACGAGATTCAATGGAGCAACTAGTGTCAAGAAACGACATTAAAGCCAGGTTCATAATCTTTAGATATTCGCATGTTGCTTTACTTTCTGGAATTTCTTCAAGTAACTTAATAACATTTGGGGAACACATCTTTTCTGCCGCTTTAAAATTCATTTTATCTTCTGATTTAAGATCTGTCATTACCAAAAGATGTTTATCTTTGGAAAACGTGTTTAATAATTGCTTTAAATGTTCAGGAGTTGCAAAGTATTTACCCATTGGTAGAACAATATTTGGTTTTAAAAGCCTTGTTCGAAGCTTAGTACCGATATGAACGGTATCTTGCACATAAGCAGTAGGATCTCCTTTTACGTACCCAGACTGAAACCAATCCCACTGAAAGGTTTTTTTATGATTTGTCGAGGGAGGAAGTATAGAATTTTGTCGCATCGCTTTTAATAATCGGGTATCTCCATCCGAAGAAAATCCTAAAACTTTTATTCCGTATTTTTTTAAGTTAATCCTAATGCTTTCCCATCTTTGCATAACATCAATGGCAGTGAATCGGTTGTCGGTACCAAAAATGGATAGACAATAAGCCGGTGCTAATGAGTTTAGGGGCTGAGCCATTATTAAATAAGCATAGTTGGATTTAACACCTTCTTCAAAAGCATCTTTAATAGATTTTGCCGATGTAGCCAAAAAATGTTCTGTCTGTGGTAGACCATTAATTAACGGTAATGTAAATCCAACTACCTTATTTGTTTCTGAATCATATTGTGGTTTTCCTGTCACCCGTGTACCGTCCTCGGAGATCCATACTACTTTGGGCAAATTCCTGCTTTCTAAAAATTTGTGTAATCCTTCATAATCAAAAAAACCTTCGGCAACTTTTATAGTGTTTTCGCTAACATACCTATTCAAGGAGGTTATAGACGGCAAAACATTTTTCATATTTGCATGGATTGTTTCATATAAAAGTCGTCCTCCGGTATAATATAAGAATAACGAAATTCTTTTAATATTATCGCTATAATTATTATGATTGCTAGAACTAATAGCATTTTTAGAGGCCGCCTCTTCCAGTAGCTTAAAAAATAAACTCGTTTTTGTTTGTAAAGATGTTTTTTCAATATTTATTCCTTTGTCGGTGTGTTCGTCTGAATTTTGTTGAATATGTATATTTTTTATAGTCTCTGTTAATTCGAAAGCTACTTCATCATTTTCAGTAATTGCTTTTGTAACTTCTCTGTTCAAGTCACGCGAAAAGGAAAAAAAGGATGTAATAAGCTGCTGGTTCTTTAGTTTATTACCCCTCTTTCGCTTTCTTCTCTCTCGTCTGCTATATTTATTAGTTCTCCATTTGGAGTTTTCTCGTAGATTTTCTATTTGAGGCGTATGAGTTGACAACCGTCTCGTCAATAGCTGTGGCTCGGGCGGTTGAATTGTAGAAGCGTCTTTGCCTCTTTCTTTGCTTAGAGAATCTTCTGAAAAGTTAATATTTGCAACAGACCCAATTGATGTCATGCATGTTGCATCATCTTGATCCAGATTTATTTCGTCGCTTTTTTCGAGAATATTCTTTTCAGTAACAACTTGTTTATTTTTTTCAGCCGCAGGGCTGATTAGTCTGTTACTCAAAATATTGATCTTAGGGGAGGGTGGTTTTTTTAACTCCGTTATTGAAGAAGCCTTTGTTGATACAATTATTTGGGAAGTACACCGAGAAGTACATTCTTCATTTACATGTGAATTTATGTCGAGACTCGTGTCGAGATTTATGTTAGTTGGACTATGCTCAAGAATAAGCTTCTCGGTGCCCTTTGAAACATCGTGAGAGAGTCCCACTTTAGTCTTAGTTGTTTGGTTCGTTGTTTGAGAAATGTATTTTAATATACTTTGACTTGATGGCTTTTTGCTCTTAATATTATTATTTGACTCGTTATTTGATTTTGGTACATAATTTACAAGCTCACTGGACGATTCACTTGGTATATCAGAAGTCAGATGTTTGTTGAGATGTTTATAAAAGTTACCATACACCCACTTCATTGAAAAATTGGACCCTTTATAATGTTTAACAATTCTAAAGCTTGCTTTACAAAAACATGTCATAACGCAAAATAGTTCATTATTACTTCCATACCTACTGTCAAATGAGATTTCTGAAAATCTACGCTTAAAGTAGGTCCATTGGTCGGAAGACGAGCATTTTGTCTTAACCCAATTCCTCACCGTCCGGCAGATATGTACATTTTGTTCATTAAGGTTTACTTGAGGGATTGTTGTTGGGGTAGACTCAACAGTGAATAATGACCTTTGGGTAGATTGGTGGGAAGCTCCAGACAAAACGGGTGATGTATTTTTACCTGTAAAACCAAAATTGGAATTATTAATTACTCGAAATGTGCTATTATATTAATATACCTGATGACTCCTCGGCAAAGTTCACTGCAGAGACACTTAGCTCATCATTACTTGGTTTATTTTTATCATTACCGCACCGTTTAAGGACGTCGTTGCGAAAATGATTTACAATAAGCGTCAACAGTTTCTTATATCCTGGTATAACTTTAAATTTTTTTGGCTGCTTATGAAATATTCCGTAGTATTTTTCATAGTCGTCGGCAGCAATCAAAAATGGCAATGTATCCACCATAAACTGCTCCATTTGCTCAATATCGCTATCATTTATTCCTGATAATAATTGTGGATTAGTAAAGCCGTTAATGATTAACATATTTTTTAAAGGCAACGGTATTTTAAAATTTAAAGTTCTTTCTGCCTCCTCAAAGCATTCCTGATGTTCATCTGTGGGTTCCCCAGAAGGCTCTTCTGGCTTAGCAGACATCTCTATAGAACTAAAATCAAAAAATAAAAACCAATCATTAAATAGAAAAATTTTGAAACAATTTGTACAAAATCGGCAATAAAGAAATAATCGATTTTTATCTTTAAACCTAATTTTATCGCCCGACATGTCGACTTTTTTAATCTCGTCGCGTCTTAATAATAGTACCTATTTTAATGTATTGTCTCGTGTATTGTATTAGAAATAAAATTTCGAAAACAGTGGCAACCTCGCATTGCCATTGTTAATAATTTACCGACGATCGTCTCGGGCGATCGTTGGACCGATCTATTTTGTGGTCCCTGGGGGAAGTAAAATTAAAACGTCAACGGCGAGGTCAACGGCATCGTGTTGGAAGATCCTACAAAAAGTGGATTCTGCCAAATTAATTGTAACGTTTTATCACTTTATTTTGGCCTATTTACATAATTATTTTTTTAAAATACCTAATATACTTATTAAATATCATAATATACATAAACAAACTACATCCAAATATTTTAATAGGGCGGTCCACAACGGAGGGGCAATCGGTAGTTTTTGTATAATAAAAACATCCTCCACAAATTTTTATATGAAAGACCATATAAATCTCGATATAAATAAGATTTGTAAATACCGTCTACTCAGCCCCGAATATAGCAATAGCACAAAAACAGCAAAAAAATACCCTCGAAAATTACTTATTTGATAAGTTATTTGCACGGTTATTTGTAGAAAAATGGCAAGTTATGGACAATAATTTATTTAACTATTAAGAATTGTACTTACCTACTTTTAACACACTAGGTATATACGGACTTCTCAGGTACTATATCTGGATGAAGTACACTATTATATTATCACTATAAACTTGTTCAAACGACTTGAACCGAGCCCAAAACTTTGAAGTAGGTAAATAGATACCTACTAAATCAAAGTTTCTCTTCTAATGGACGATCAATCATGCAATGTTGCCATATTGATTTCTATAAAAAATGCGCCAGATGTACCAGAATAAAACGAAATATTAGGTATTTAGGGCTGATATATTTTTTTGTAGTCAAAAATAGTATTGAATGGTAAATATACTAGAAATATTATAGGTAATAATAGCTTTTTTTCAAAAAATCAATGTTCGTGGAGAATTCCTAAACATAACTATTTTACTTATAGATAAAGTATAGGAATTCGTTGCAATAAGCTTAAACCGAGGTTTAAAAAAATTCCGGAGATCTAGGAAGGTGCATAGAATTGCTCGAGATCCTATGGAATTGCTTGTAATTCCTCTAGAATTCCTTGGAATTCCTTGTAATTCCTAGGAATTCCTTAGAATTCCTTGAAATTCCTCGGAACTCCCTGGAATTCCTTGGAATTCTTCGGAATTCTTTGGAATTCTTCAGAATTCCTATGGAATTCTTTCATAGTGTACACCATAATTCCTCTGCGGTTCACCCCTCGCTTTTACACAACTTTATACATTACACGCAGACTGATCAAGTACGCAGGATTACATGGTGATGTCAAATTACTAGTAACTTATTATTTCCATTTATTTTTAAACGTAGTTTATGTCTTCTATTTCTTTTACTCGTTCATTCCTTTGAAAACATAATTTTGAGAAACGATCAAGCTTATCACAATTTCGACATTTTTCTTTTCTTGCCGGGCACTCTTGTGTGCCATTTATAACCAGAAAATTTAAAATTTCTTTTATTTGCAGTATAATATTTGCTATTCGCTTGTTTGCTCCCAACTTTATATATTTCATTGTGTATTTTCTATTTGTTGTAAGTGGTTTTGGGCCGCTTCTTTAGTTTTACATATTTTAATTGCTTCTTCTAATTTTAATTTTAGATACATCCATAGTTTTTGTTTAATATGCATGTCTTTTATGGAACACACAATTTTGTCTAGTTAAAGTTTCTCTTCCATATCACCAAAATGACATGTTTTAATCATAGATTTTAGTTTAAAAAAATTCTAGGTTGGCCTTAAAATATCCGCCCATTCTAATCGATGCTGACAGTGCTAATTGTAAATGTGATTTCATTTTCTTTTTAAAGTATTTGTCTCTTTAATTGTTTGTTTTCTTTTAATAACATTTCATAATCAATAGTATTTTCTTCCGCGATCTTCTTTATTTACAGATTTGTAGATCCCTTGCTTAAATTTATCTTAAAAATTTTTGAATTTTCCTTTCACAAAAATCTTATTGAATTTATCGTTTAAAGACATCTTAACTGCTAAATATTAAAGTACTCACTTCTTTGAGATCTTTACTGACTACTCTACAAAAATGTCCAAAAATGTACAACCTCAAATATGACTTTAATCAACATATCAACTATATAGACGGTGTTATAATATAATATTACAATAAGAAATTGGCAAATTTGTTTTTGGTAGCTTGACAATGCTTCCTTATGTCTTCGTTAAATTAGAATTGGTTTTTCGACCAAAATTTGAACACTTATCGAGTCATGTAGGTATATTAAATCATTTATTAAAATTAGGTTTAAAAATATCATTTCAATACGGCTATGAATGGCTTGTTTATGTATATGTGAAAAAATTATAATTTAGGCTAAGAATATTTTATACATAAACAGTAATTCTAAAACTGTAAATAGAACTAAAATAATAATTTGAAGGCGCCAAGAAATGAATACTAAATATCAGTATTGTGTTTTTTGTTTTAGAACGCTGTTCTAGATTGCTGTTTACAGCATTTTTAAAATGTGCATATTGTCGCTCTATTATCTTCTGAACTAATAAGAAGTTATATTTTTACATTTTCTGTTAACCGGAAGTAGGTCTAAGAAGACAGTCCTTGGTATATTATCTTCTTTAATGTCAACACTGGTAATTCTCAGACAGCTTTAAACACAAAATAAATCTAAAATTTCTAGATTAATTTGAAAATGTAATATACCCATAATTAGCAATAAATATTTTTTTTCCCGTGGCCTTTTCTTAGACCACTCAATAGAGTCGAAACTAATTTCGTCTTACAACCTTGAATTAATGTATCTTTTTTTATTTTTTGGTGCACCCGTCATTCAAATATATTTTTGCTATTACAAACAATATGCCGGAAGAACCAATGGAAAGAATGGTATCAATAAAGTAAAAATGTAAACGTAGAAATCAAATTTTTGGTAGTATTAAAAATTCTTTCTCCAAACTAGGAAACTGAACAAACAATTATTAAGTGCAAGTCCCTGCAAATTATTTACAAATTATAAGTATCGAACTGCTGCGCTAGCTGCGTAAGAGCAAAGGAGGCATCGAGGACTCGATATTCTGGTTTACTTCTTCTGTGCTAGGGGCGTCGAAGTGTGATGTTTGCTCATACTAGAGATACTATGACCCTATAATTTATACATTTTAAATTCCTGTCACACGACGAGAACAATGACAGACTTCTCAAATACTCAAGGAAGGGTTTAGCACAAACTGAAAGCTTTCCGTAATTTCTTTTTGGGTATTTCTTAATTTTTATGCATCTTTATTTGCATTGTTTTATTTTTGACCTAATTATTCTCCTTACTTTTGTTTTTTATACATTATACGCCGTTACAAACATCATAAGCTTATATCCATACCGCATGTTCCGAATTATAAAATTATATAATTAGCAATAAATATTTTTTTTCCCGTGGCCTTTTCTTAGACCACTCAATAGAGTCGAAACTAATTTCGTCTTACAACCTTGAATTAATGTATCTTTTTTTATTTTTTGGTGCACCCGTCATTCAAATATATTTTTGCTATTACAAACAATATGCCGGAAGAACCAATGGAAAGAATGGTATCAATAAAGTAAAAATGTAAACGTAGAAATCAAATTTTTGGTAGTATTAAAAATTCTTTCTCCAAACTAGGAAACTGAACAAACAATTATTAAGTGCAAGTCCCTGCAAATTATTTACAAATTATAAGTATCGAATTGCTGCGCTAGCTGCGTAAGAGCAAAGGAGGCATCGAGGACTCGATATTCTGGTTTACTTCTTCTGTGCTAGGGGCGTCGAAGTGTGATGTTTGCTCATACTAGAGATACTATGACCCTATAATTTATACATTTTAAATTCCTGTCACACGACGAGAACAATGACAGACTTCTCAAATACTCAAGGAAGGGTTTAGCACAAACTGAAAGCTTTCCGTAATTTCTTTTTGGGTATTTCTTAATTTTTATGCATCTTTATTTGCATTGTTTTATTTTTGACCTAATTATTCTCCTTACTTTTGTTTTTTATACATTATACGCCGTTACAAACATCATAAGCTTATATCCATACCGCATGTTCCGAATTATAAAATTATATAATTAGCAATAAATATTTTTTTTCCCGTGGCCTTTTCTTAGACCACTCAATAGAGTCGAAACTAATTTCGTCTTACAACCTTGAATTAATGTATCTTTTTTTATTTTTTGGTGCACCCGTCATTCAAATATATTTTTGCTATTACAAACAATATGCCGGAAGAACCAATGGAAAGAATGGTATCAATAAAGTAAAAATGTAAACGTAGAAATCAAATTTTTGGTAGTATTAAAAATTCTTTCTCCAAACTAGGAAACTGAACAAACAATTATTAAGTGCAAGTCCCTGCAAATTATTTACAAATTATAAGTATCGAACTGCTGCGCTAGCTGCGTAAGAGCAAAGGAGGCATCGAGGACTCGATATTCTGGTTTACTTCTTCTGTGCTAGGGGCGTCGAAGTGTGATGTTTGCTCATACTAGAGATACTATGACCCTATAATTTATACATTTTAAATTCCTGTCACACGACGAGAACAATGACAGACTTCTCAAATACTCAAGGAAGGGTTTAGCACAAACTGAAAGCTTTCCGTAATTTCTTTTTGGGTATCTCTTAATTCTTATGCATCTTTATTTGCATTGTTTTATTTTTGACCTAATTATTCTCCTTACTTTTGTTTTTTATACATTATACGCCGTTACAAACATCATAAGCTTATATCCATACCGCATGTTCCGAATTATAAAATCAAGTAAACATACTTGACATTAAAATAAAAAGATTGTCTTCCATGCTGAATTAAAATAATATAGTTGCCGAAAATAAAAAAGATAAATAATTATGAATGTTGGTTCATTTACCTTCAAACAGAATACTTTAACTTAGGCATATTTGTGTTGTCAAGCACTATAATATTCAAGACACCGCTAATGCATTTCAACAAATATTTGAACTTTTAATACAGCAAGCCCCGTGTTTTGGACCGGACAATGCTAAACCGGATTTACTATTTAAATGCAAATGGGAAGCAAACAATATTGTTAACAATCCAAAACTACAATAAAAATATTTTTGTGTTTTCTCCAGCCTACTGAACTTGTAGGAATATTTATCCTTTGTTGCCGCCTGAAGTACTTGCGATGTTTGATTATTTAATGCCCTTGGGCAAGTTGTAATCGGATTGATTTTGAGGATATTCAATTTTCTATATATCCCCCTTTTTAATTACTCGCGTGATGTTCCATCAAAGGTTTTGTACTGTCTGCAAATCGAGAATAAACTGTTAAATAACAATTTGTACAAGAAATAAATTAAGAAATAGGCCTAGCCAACAAATGAAATTTGCTGTCTAAGTAATATGGATACTTTTAAATGTGTTCAGATTATTTGTTGCGTTTAGATTGACAATCAAAAATCTTTTTTGGCTTTTTCAAAACTGAATAAAAATATTTAACTTCTATTCAGTTACGCAAAAGCCAAAAAAGATTTTTGTTTGTCAATCTAAACGCAACAAATAATCTGAACACATTTAAAAATAACGTTATAGATGGCTGCAAACTATCATTTTTTTCATATCTAGGTTACAAGTAAAACAAACTGACACATTTTAAAATTTTGAAATCAATTCTTTTCTATTATTTAATGTTTTTCTCTTACGATCGGCGCACTGATGAGTCCCGATAGGATGAAAGTATTTGTACAATTACTATGTGTCTATAAAAACTTAAGGTAAATGATATAATTTCTTATGCTTGCTTAAATAATATTATTTATATTACGTATCGAAACATTCCGTAGACAGACTAGTCTACATGTTGAAGTATGTAATTATATTAAATATCTGCTTCAATTAATTTAAAGTTAAATATTTTTATTCAGTTGCGAAAAAGCCAAAAAAGATTTTTGTTTGTTAATATAGATACTATCGTGGGGAAGGTAGCTTAAAATGTATTTGCAATCTAGTCTTATAATTAATTAATCAGTTCCATTGCTATGTGAAGTAAACGTATTGTTGGGAAATCGGATATATTTGTCACAGTATTTGTAAGGGTACTGTATATAATAATACGAGACCGGATATCTATTGGAGATAATTAAACTTCTAGAGAGTTTTAAGATAACGTTAATTGAAAATCAATAAGTGTTATTTATTAAAGGCACTTACTTCGACAGATATTTAAATGGAAGGTAACACTATCATTCAGCAAAAATCTAACCTGGCGCTAATATCATTATATCGAGATCCGTACGAGTAACTGACCCGAGATAAAAAACTATATATAACGTCTGATGTAATAAAAAAAATTGGACACTCACAAGGCTCAGTAGAGAAAGCTTTTAATAACCTTGGTTCCCGGACGATGAACACCAAAGTTTATGAACCGAAATGGTAACAAGTAGTCCCGATATAAGTAAAATGGTACAGTGGTTTGATAAAAGTTTGCTTACAATAAACCTTAAAACCACTGAAAATCTGATTGGTCATTTTCCAACCCAATTAAAGGTTTATCAATCAATAAATCTATAAATGTACAGTTGCCATTTAGACAGGGCAGTGTTTGGATTTTGGATTCCACTGACAAAGCGAATTACCTAGTAATAATACTGGACAACCATTTGAGGTGGAACTACCAGATCCTAGTACTGACCAAGAAATTAAGATCATTACCTTGTATGTTTAGAAAAATTAGTTCAATAATGGATATATTGAATTTACTTTGCTTTAGTTCAATCTCTGCTTGCATATGGAATTATCAGTTAAGGCGGTGCTTATAGATCTACAGTAAAACCACTTGAAATTATACTAAAGCGTATTATTTATATAATTTATGGTCTAGACATCCGTTTTCCTACAAACCAACTTTTCCCTGAATGCAAAATTCTGAATCTAAGGAATATTTTTATAAATCTTCTCTATTGTATTTGATCAAAAACTTTTTTCCAATAATTTAGCAGAAATATATCACATAAAGTATAGGAGAATGATAAAATTATTTGACACATAACACTAGGTCAGGGTAGTTTTTTTACATAGGTCAAAAAATCTATAATTTGGACCCAATCGAATTAAAAAATACGAAACACCATCAAAACTTTAAACGCATTTTATCGACTTGGCTTATGCTTAAAAGTCCTTGTATTTTGTAAAACATCGTTTATTATTATTATTCTTATTTTCATTATGCATTTGCTTATATAGCAATTTAGATAGCCACATTTATAGTTCTTTTAGATTTTTGGAGACTGTTCATAGTTTCTTTGTTGATCGAATATTCCAATTAAAGTTTTGCCTTTTATTTTAGAAATGTAGAAGGTAGGTAGGGTAAACGAATGTGTTATATAGTATGTATAGCATGCTTATCTACCTAGAAATACAAGGAGCAAACTATTTATTACCGAAAAAAAAAATGTCTTCAACTATTAGCAGATTTCTGATTTCAGTTACTTTTCTATTTCTCTCATTGTGTTAATACTGGTTATAAAATTAAGATGGTATTGGAGCACCATGTTTTCTGGTCAAGCTTCGTTTTGGAAAATCACCCTTAGTTAAGAATAATTTATACATTATATAATAATACGTGTTACTATATATTTATTTACTTTCTTGTAAATTTAATAGAGATTAGAGTTAAGAATAATTTATACATTATATAATAATACGTGTTACTATATATTTATTTACTTTCTTGTAAATTTAATAGAGATTTGTTATAGTGACAGTATTACCATATATAAAGTATCTCACAGACAAAATTGAAAGAATTATTCGAAAATATAACATACAAACGATATATAAGCCACTAACAGCCCTAGGTAATCTACTTGGAAAGTCAAAAGACATAATTAAATAGGAAAACGAATGATTTCAAATTTAAGCGACACAATTCTCAGTCTTGGTACAACTAAAGAACGAGGGTAACTGTCGTGATTCCTTCTCCCTGAAAAAATAAAACAGTTAATATTATTGAGGTTGGTTGTAACAAATAGTGCAAAAAGGAAATTTTGTTGAGTTGGATTCAAAAAAGAAATTTTTTATAAATAATTCATAATTCATATGTGTAACAATGTAGGTTTGTTCAGAAAAGTTTAACTGGCGTTTGTTTCGATTTCACTGTTAGCTAATTATTTAATTCTTTTAATGTTAAATACTTGCTTTGTGAATTACTATTGATTGATATAATATTATTGTCTATTAAATTGAAACCAGATAAAACTATGAAATAAAGTATTAAACAGTGGCTCCCAGATTAGAAGATCACATACGTAATTTCCTTTAAAAATGTTTATCATTGTGTATTTTTAATAATATAAGTTCACGGCAAAATATCTTCTTCCACTTAGCACTTTCTTTTAAATTGGGTTATTAAGTACTAACCAGCACACTTCTTGTTGACTTCTTACCACAATGAATAGTTGAATTGTTCACTTCTAAATTAAGCAAAATTTGTTTGCAGACATACCAAGCTAAAACATCTACCTGTTACTTTAATGGTGATAATTATGTCTCTAAAGTTTGTAGGTCAAACCGTTTGTTTGAAAATGGTATATTCGAAATTGTTAATAATTTTAGAATCATCGTAAATATTTGTTTACGAAGCGTGTGTGAAAACCAATATGATATTTCTCAGGCATTATTTAGGATAGTTTAGACATATGGGCGTACCTAGGGAGGGGCTAAAGGAGCGAAATCCCCTTCTTCCAATTATTTTTATTGCGATTGTTTGAAACATATCAATCGTTATTAAAAATGCATTAAACCACGTAAGTTAATAATACATGGCTTAAAAAATACACACGCAAATACGAAATGTTATGCAATATTTAATTAAAAAAAAGCTGAACGGCTATATTATTTATAATTATATATAATACACTAAATTATTTGGTTTGGTTTGTGATATCACGAACGTCCTATAGTATATTTAAAACCAAGATGCATATTAAGGAAACAAAACTACCAGTGACCCCGTGAACATTACAATAGAACATGTCATAATGACGGCCGTCAATGTGACATATTCTATTGTAATATTTACGGGATCACTGGTGGTTTTGATTTTCTATTATACATCTTCGATTTAACTATAGTGCATGATTTTAGAATGCTTGTACCTGTGGTAAAGCAGCCGCTGCAAAACCAATATTTTCAAAAGCATAAGCATATAATTATCGGCTCGCATCTGCGGTTGCGGGTGGGTTTAGGGGCTTCAAGTTAAAGAAAAATAATTTTCTTTAACCAATCTCGATAAACTATATGTACCAGTCTCGTCAATAACGATGATAACCAGATAAAAGCTTTTACTAGTTTTCATCCACCTCACCAAGTATCAACGGTAGAGCTGATATTTTTAGTTTCTGATTAGAAATGTTTATTAGTTACAATATTTTGCAATCTGTTATCCAACAAAGAAATCTACAGAACTATTAAAGTTATTATTTTTAATACGAAAGTTTTGTGTATGTGTATGTGTAACAGGGGCGTGCGGTGAAATTTTAAGAAAGGGAAGCAAGTTTTACAAACTTACCTATTTGTAATGTAATTCGTTTCTTCGATCATTTTTTGCAAATTCTTCAATGACGTCATCATAAAAACGTCTATGCTTCGACATATTTTGGAGAAGTTTATTTTCAATGGACAACAGCGATGTATGCGAAAGTCTTTCCTGCCACCTTGAATTTCTCACGAAATTTTTTATACGCTTAAGTGTTGTGCTCGACTCACAGGAAATCAAGCATACAGGATTTGGCTGCAGAGAAGCTAGCGGCCCGCATAGGTTCTATTCCATTTTCTATTGTCGCTTGGTCGGAGTCTTGATGGGCTTGATAATTAAGATAATATTGTAGCATTTTTAATATAAAATAAATTAATGGTTTCCTATTTCAAAAATTAAATTTTAGAAGATGTTTTGTAATTTTTTTTGGGGAAGCACTGCTTCCTTTGCTTCTATGGACTGCACGCCCCTGGCGTGGATTATATTATAGAAATATAGGACCTTCATTAAAAAATATGTAGCACGAAAGTATTTATTTTTCGTTCATGTCAAATAAAATGTCAACTTTTGTTACGTTTTCACATTCCACATATAATTTTAAATCAATTTTCTGCTACTAGAACACGTAATATACTAATAACATGTAAATATAGCCTATCAGCTAAGTAAATAAGCGAACTAACTTTACTAACCTAATGTTACAGATTTTTTAAAATATTTTTTATGGCTAGACCACTAGTACTAGGTACTCTGGATGCCTTAGGAAAAGAAAGGAAACGTTTCTTGATGGGGAATTTAAAGACTTTCAGATTGGGGGAAGGGAAAGACCAAAGTGAGAGGTGTTTAGTCTTTGCAATTGGACAGCAAAGGGTCTTTCTGGCAGGAATGACTAAAAAGCGCATAATGGATAATAATTCATCAAAACAAAATCCATGGTAGAACAAGTCCATCCTTCGATAATATTAAATAGGCAGGCTTTCTTTTGAAGTTTGGCACATTAATCAGACAAACAGTTCTTCTTTGGATGAAGTCAAGGTCGGTAACAAAACTCAAGGCTTGGTCTGCTTTGCGATATACAAGGAGATGCAAGTTTATTTCTGAGCAATTTCACTGGCAATTGACGTAATATGATCAAGCTAGCGAAGATCCTGTTGAAAAGATACCTACTAGGATAAAGGCATTTTTGGCTTCAAAAACCTTATTATTAATTTGAATAGTTTGGGAATATTTTTTTGTGAAATAGTAAACGTGATTGTGTCTTAGTGGCGTTAAAATAAACACGGTTCTTTGCTATCTATTCTGCCATTTCATAGAGGTCCTCAATTAAGGCCATTTCAGCTTTACAACAGGTTTGGTAGATTGTTTCTTGCAGTGATGTGTATTATCGTCAAAATAGATATGAATAGGATTGCAGTGTATTAAAGTTACAGAATTTTAGGGAATGTTAAAGCTTGCACATCCCACCTTTTTGACGAGTCCCCGCTCTCGTCAGTTGCATATAAAAATAACTGATGGTTGTGGAATTTTCTATAAAAGAACAAATTTCACGACATTATCGCTAGTGGAAATTCAGCTTTCGTCATGTAAGGTTCTTCCCAAGTGTGTTAAGATAAAAGTTTTAAATATTTGTGTTTGATATCTTTATTTTATTTAAAAAATTGTTCTTAAACCTGGGGAGAAGCAGAGTGGATGGGCTAACCTTCAGGCGTGCAGAACTGTGGATTATGCAAAATGCTACAAATAGCGACAGTAAAGAAACAAATATTAAACCTATTAGAGTGGCTAAAACTAAGACCCAGAAGCGGCGTTCAAAACGCCGCCGTCAGATGGTTGCGACAATTGTCTTCTGACTGGGACTTAAATCTTTTTCGATAGCAGAACTGAACAGAAAGAACTAACTAAAACCTACAAAGAAATAGCCAAACTGTCAATGTAGGGATACGGGACAAACTAGGCTCTTCAAACAATAATCAGTTATTGAGCAACTCGTAAAATACAGATTAATAGAAATAGATTTTATACCCGAAAACATGACACTTAAATCTTCGTTTCACACATCCTGAGGGCGTTACAGCTGGTAGAAGAAAGCAGGTCATTAATTTGCAGTAGGAATAGGGTAGGTGCTAAGACTGAACCCTGTGGAACTCCTGCGCTGATTTTTTTTTAAAGTCAGATAAATGATAATCACTACGAAAATTCGTCTTTCTGGAAAGAAAATTTTCAAACCAAGTAAAAATTATGCCAGGTTTGATCCCCATATAATTCGATTGACCTCGACCAGTTGTAAGTTATGAAGTTAAGAAGATCTGTTATGGATCAGAAGTTAGGTATACCTTTCAACAAATAATCAGTATTAATATAATTCTTCATTTACTTACTCTTGATAGTTAGTAAACGAAACTGTTTTGGGTTCTTTTTTAGAAACAGGTTATATAGAGCAGAATTTCCGCTATGTGCATGTGTATACTATAAATAATCTGGAGAGATGCCAGTTCAGAGGCGCACTTTTTAGGTCTCTAGTTGGAATATCATCAAAGATATAGGACTGTTTGGTATTAAGTGTTTTAAGAATAGGTCGAACCTAATCAGTATTAATA
Organism: Kuschelorhynchus macadamiae; assembly: GCA_030620095.1. Taxonomy (NCBI): domain Eukaryota; kingdom Metazoa; phylum Arthropoda; class Insecta; order Coleoptera; family Curculionidae; genus Kuschelorhynchus; species Kuschelorhynchus macadamiae. Next base: position 242,304 of record JAUTXW010001725.1, read on the forward strand.
TAATTCTTCGTTTACTTACTCTTGATAGTTAGTTAAACGAGACTGTTTTGGGTTCTTTTTTTGAAAGAGGGTGTATAGAGCAGAATTTTCGCTATGTGTATGTGTATACTATAAACAACCTGGACAGATGCCAGTTCAGAGGCGTACATTTTAGGTTTGTGGTTGGAATAGCATCAAGGATATAGGACTGTTTAGTATTAAGTGTTTTAAGAATAGATCGAACTTTTTTAACCCTGGAGATAATTTCCTGCATGTTACTCGCAGAGCCGGCATTGATAAAAGATAGTGCGGCGGGATTAAAATATGATTTTGCCGAATTGCTTCGCAAAAAGCTCAGATTTTGCTTTAGACCTGGAGATAAAAAAAGTGGAGAAGTGCTGAATTTTTAATATGTTGTTTTTGGTAATTAAAAGGATAAGATTCCAAGTTATCATGTTTCCACCTATATTTTTTTGCCGCCATCTTGAAAAAAATTTGGAATAGATTTATCTCGTTTCCTGTTCGACGGAGGAAAAAAGTACAAGGACAATGATTGTAGAGCTCAAAATTTTCAACTCTCTGTAGTTCATGAATATAAGCTTGAACGTTGCCGTTTAGAAGGAATGATAGGAGAATTTCATAACCAGAAAAACCGGGGTGTTTATATTTTTACAGTCTATTTTGTTTTTATTTAGGTGAAAAATGAGGTATACAGAACTGAAATTAGTAATAAACAGAGTTAAGGTTCTGTTTAAGCCGCAGATATTATAAAAATATTATATATATATATATATATATATATATATATATATATATATATATATATATATATATATATATATATATAAATATATATATTGATATCTTAGTAACTATATCGTTGATGTCTTAGGTATGTCGCGCTCCGTCGCTTGCCCCAATACCGCTCCAGTTATCTAATAAATATCATTTTAAAGCAACATATGGGTATTTATTATACGTACCCACAAATAATGTTTGTGTCCAAATAGGCTACTAGAACGGAGTTACAGACAAGTAGTTGAGAAACGAATACAACTAGCGCCTAACCAACTGTTAAGTTTGATAATAATATTGATAATAACAAGCTATATATAGCCGCTAGACTCTGAGTTGATAACTTGATTTGAAAGTTAGGCTTCAAACCCATATTATGACAGCTGTCAATTCTTTATCCAAAAACATGTATATTCAAAATACTGTGTAGTATACAAAATCTCAAGTAGATATATTTTAAAATGTCGTTTAAATGGTGAACTAAAAATTAACTTTGACAACAAACTGTTTTCTATCGAAAACGCAAAATCAATATTTTAAATCATTTAAGAAGACTAAAACAATTTTGTCAGTCCTTAGATGTTACATATTTTTTTGAAAACACTAATAAACATCTAATAACGAAATCCGAAATTGATATGCAAAAAATTTATAATAAAATATTTTTTTTATTATTTTTCAAAAATATTAATAGTTTCTCAAATAAAAAATATTTTCACTTTTAAATAACTGTTTTACGTCCCTAGAATAACCTTGTGTAGTCGAAAACAATTTTATATACAAAATTTAAAACAGATTTGGCGTTTTCCACCTCTTAAATTAAAAACCTAAAATCTCAATTTTGTTTTAGGGGCAATTTCATCTCCTTAGAATGACTTTGTTGTCCTATTTTATCGTTTTTTAAAGAATTAAGCGTTATGGAGATACAAAATTTCATCTAAATTGGTGAAACCATCGCGGAGTAATCGATGTACAAAAAAAAACACAAGATGGCCGTCACTCCGCCATTTTAAACATTTTTTTTAATATGCTTGCTATAGGACCACTCCGGCAATATTCTGAATGTCCCCTGAATATTTCATCCAAACTGGACAAACAAGCGCCGAGTAATCCAAGGGCGCTTCCAAGGAGGGGAGGAGGTAATTACCACAGATTAGAATTATTGTGATATAAGATATTATTGTGATAAGTTTTCGATGTATGAATAATGTTCGACTGATATGGCAACGTCTCGCACACGTAAGGCGATCTTACTCCCCTCGCCACTGTCAGAATTTATACACGAAAAATCACGACACGGGATGAGAGGCGGGAACGATAAATGCTTTTGTTTTGTCTATTGCAGTAAAAAGACTAAAATTTGTAATTGCAAAGTCTCCATATAGTTTTTATAAGGTGTACTATGTATTAGATATATATAGCAATTTTAAATTAAAAAGCATTAATAGTTACTATTTTATTTCCAAATATTTTATCATTACTTTAGTTTCTGAATTTTAAAAATAAGGCTAAATTCTGCTAAATAATAATTCTTTAGTTTCCTAACCTTTGTTTAAAATTTGCCTAAACGGATGTTCGCCCCCCACCCTGCCAACCACTACCCTCCCCAGACCAGAGTTCTGGAAGCGCCACTGGAATAATCGTATAATAATATGTATAAACATAAAAAAAACAACAAAATGACCGCCATTCTGCTATTTTTAACATTTTTTTAATATGCTATAGGATGACTCCACTCCAGTAATGGCCTGAATATCCACTTTTAGCAAATTGTATCTGTTACCCAAAAAATGTAAATTTAATTATAAAACTCGCTACCTTCATCTTGTGTTTTTTTTTTATATTATTTAAAAAAAACTGGTGTATGGATTTCAAATTAAAATGTATAGGATCACCAGAGAGACGTTGAAGTCGGTTAAAAAACAAGAGCGAGGAAGTACATAATAAAAAGGACATTTATTTTGTCGTTTAAGTCAAATATATTTTAACCTAATTAAATATAATCAGAGAGTAATTTAAATTCAAGTTTCCTGTATAGATTTTAAAGAGAAAATAAACTTGCCTCAGCATATCTGTTAAAAATATTATTTGTTTTTTATTATAAAGAAAATGATAACCGAAATGCTCTAAAACCGATCAGTCTAATCTCATTTACTCTACTAACTTTACAATAATGTAAGTCGCTTATCCAATGTGCGTACAGTAAAATTAAATATATATAATAGGTGCACATGTTTTAAATTTCTGCCTTTAAATACGTATGTTTTGTCGAATCTAAACATTTTATTTGCCAAAAGTAGTATAGCTAATATTATTATTTTATCACATTATATATCACTAGGGATGCATTCTATTAAAAAAATATGTTTTAGATTTAACATTATCAATATCATAATTTTATAGGTTTTAATATTCCAGTGTATATGATAATGATTGCGCCTTTGAAGTATAAATTATCGGTGCTTTGTTTTACTCCTAAATAATCTCAAACAATGACTAGAGCGTCATTTCAGTTCGGTTAAAATCGGCTTGTGTGTTCTCAAGGAACGGTTAAAGCGTGTTTGTGCCTTAAGGTGAGCAAGGGTATAGCTTGGTTTATCTCGAGCCTTACAGTAACCAAAGGAAGGTAGTGTGACCAGCACTATGCTTTAACCGCCTATTACTACCCTGGAGTGCATCACTAGTTACTCACTTACAAGATGGCCAAACCGCTAAAATAGCCGACTGTGGTTGTGCCGGCTGTGGGAATAACGAACCCACGGCCTGTCTTATGGTATATCCGCTGAGTATATATTTCAAATCTCTAAAATGTATTTCTCTGAATTTCGCGAAGAATTTCTGGTTCAAAAACTAGGAGGTGTGGTGAAGTTTAAACTATGACCACCCTTCCTTTTCACTTCCTTACTTTCCTACTTACTCGTAAGAGGGAAGTATTGTAATCCTGAAAAAATCACCCTCCGAGGTTTTTACAGATCTTTGCGTTTTAGGGTTGTTATATCTTAAATAGTACTTACCCGATTGATTTCAAAATAGCGGCCTAAAAAAAAATAATTAAAAAAGTCATTAATATGGAATGACCAGCTTTTTTTTCACTACCTATAATTAGGCTAAACTTTTATGTATTTTGTAAGGTGCTTTTAATAGTGTTGTTTTCGAAATATTTAAATTTCAATTAAGAGTAGTAATAAATATACGCCAGATTTGACAAAAATACTGACGCATAAATTTAGTTTGATATTTTTTTACATTAACGCAAAAAAATGATTGAAAAAAATTAAATAAAAACGTACCACCATCCGAAGTTTGAACCGCAACCTTCAGAGTGACGACTAAGTATCTGACCTCTATATCACAGCAGAGTCACAAAGCATAACCAATGTTTTGTGGCGCCTTCCTTTCTAACTAAAATAAACAAACTCTTGTATTGTGATATATTAGGGTAACCTTTGAACTTCCCGTTGGTCGCCACCTTAATTAATTAATTAATTAATTGTGCGGGGTGTGAAATAGAATCGGTATTGTGGCGGGATTCTCTTAACGAAATTCTTAAAAATCAAATTCCCAAAAGTTCTTATCCAACGGATGTGTGAAACAGCGATAAATTGGAAAATGTTTAGTGCGAATCCTATATGGCAAAACAAAAATAAAACCTACTGTAGACTACAGATCTAAATAAAATTAGTATAATTAATAGAAGTGATGCAGTAAATGTTCTATCATTCGAGTAATTTAGGGTATTCCATATTTGATAGTATTAAGATGTATTTGTAAATCAAAAACATAAAAGGTCCATTGAAATTGAACCGTAACTTATATATATATATATATATATATATATATATATATATATCTATAAAAAAATTTAAGAAAATTAAACTCTTAAGTATTTATTGATATTTTCTATTTCAAATTCGAATTAAGTGAGTAATTTGGTCTTAACTCATGTAAATCCCTACTGTTTAATACGTAATTAGTCCGAACGGCATCAAAAGACCGGTATTTATAGGTATGAATACCACCTGACGTCAGCCGGGATTGGTATCGCTACCCGAACAGAGATGCTAGTCATAGCGCAATTTATTCCAGTAATGTTTAAATTATGTTATATTAATTTAATATTTTATTTTAGGCTGACAATTTTGCAAATAGGTCAAACGGACTATTTAAACTTAAATAATAAAAATCGGTAAATTGGCCTTTACCCGAAACTTCCCTCGAAACGAATTTAACCACACAGATAACACAGTTTGTATATGCATATAGTCATTTGGAAAGCGAAAAGAGAAAATATATTACAATTTTTTAACATATCTAAATTATTCATTCATAGAGAGCAACGAATAGACTTTTTTATTTCCGCAACTGTCCCTTGTTGACATCTTTAAGTTCAGAGCCAACATACATACGTGCATAGACAGAATCATTTAATCACTGCTACGATAATTCATTATACTCTTTCTAAATTTTCGTCTTGATTTATTTTTGATTAGTCTTACATATTATTATTTTGAATTACTATTCATAATTTTATTTAGATCTGTAGTCTACAGTAGGTTTTATTTTTGTTTTGCCACATAGGATTCGCACTAAACATTTTCCAATTTATCGCTGTTTCACACATCAGTTGGATAAGAAGTTTTGGGAATTTGATTTTTAACAATTTCGTTAAGAGAATCCCGTCACAATACCGATTCTATTTCACACCCCGCAAGTTCAAAGGTTACCCTAATATATCACAATACAAAAGAGTTTGTTTATTTTAGTTAGAAAGGAAGGCGCCACAAAACATTGGTTATGCTTTGTGACTCTGCCGTGATATAGAGGTCAGATACTTGGTCGTCACTCTGAAGGTTGCGGTTCAAACTTCGGATGGTGGTACGTTTTTATTTAATTTTTTTCAATCATTTTTTTGCGTTAATGTAAAAAAAATTAAACTAAATTTATGCGTCAGTATTTTTGTCAAATCTGGCGTATATTTATTACTACTCTTAATTGAAATTTAAATATTTCGAAAACAACACAACATTAAAAGCACCCTACAAAATACATAAAAGTTTAGCCTAATTATAGGTAGTGAAAAAAAAGCTGGTCATTCCATATTAAGGACTTTTTTTAATTATTTTTTTAGGCCGCTATTTTGAAATCAATCGGGTAAGTACTATTTAAGATATAACACGCTCAGACACAGCGACCCTGAAACGCAAAGATCTGTAAAAACCTGGGAGGGTGATTTTTTCAGGATTACAATACTTCCCTCTTACGAGTAAGTAGGAAAGTAAGGAAGTAAAAAGGAAGGGTGGTCATAGTTTAAACTTCACTACACCTCCTAGTTTTTGAACCAGAAATTCTTCGCGAAATTCAGAGAAATACATTTTAGAGACTTGAAATATATACTCAGCGGATATACCATAAGACAGGCCGTGGGTTCGTTATTCCCACAGCCGCCTAGCCGGCACAACCACAGTCGGCTTTTTTGGCGGTTTGGCCATCTTGTAAGTGAGTAGCTAGTGGTGCACTCCAGGGTAGTAATAGGCGGTTAAAGCATAGTGCTGGTCACACTACCTTCCTTTGGTTACTGTAAGGCTCGAGATAAACCAAGCTATACCCTTGCTCACCTTAAGGCACAAACACGCTTTAACCGTTCCTTGAGAACACACAAGCCGATTTTAACCGAACTGAAATGACGCTCTAGTCATTGTTTGAGATTATTTAGGAGTAAAACAAAGCACCGATAATTTATACTTCAAAGGCGCAATCATTATCATATACACTGGAATATTAAAACCTAAAAAATTATGATATTGATAATGTTAAATCTAAAACATATTTTTTTAATAGAATGCATCCCTAGTGATATACATATAATGTGATAAAATAATAATATTAGCTATACTACTTTTGGCAAATAAAATATTTAGATTCGACAAAACATACGTATTTAATGGCAGAAATTTAAAACATGTGCACCTATTATATATATTTAATTTTACTGTACGCACATTGGATAAGCGACTTACATTATTGTAAAGTTAGTAGAGTAAATTAGATTAGACTGATCGGTTTTTGAGCATTTCGGTTATCATTTTTTTTATAATAAAAACGGTATAATTTATCTTACGCTTGGCTACCTATAAAAACAAATAATATTTTTATCAGATATGCTGAGGCAAGTTTATTTTCTCTTTAAAATTTATACAGGAAAACTGAATTTGAATTACTCTCTGATTATATTTAATTAGGTTAAAATATATTTGACTTAAACGACAAATGTCCTTTTTATTATGTACTTCCTCGCTCTTGTTTTTTAACCGACTTCAACGTCTCTCTGGTGGTTCTATACATTTTGTTTTGAAATCCATACCCCAGTTTTTTTTAAATAATATAAAAAAAAACACAAGATGAAGGTAGCGAGTTTTATAATTAAATTTACATTTTTTGTGTAATAGATACAATTTGCTAAAAGTGGATATTCAGGCCATTACTGGAGTGAGTGGAGTCATCCCATAGCATATTAAAAAAATGTTAAAAATAGCAGAATGGCGGTGATTTTGTTGTTTTTTTTATGTTTATACATATTATTATACGATTACTCCAGTGGCGCTTCCAGAACTCTGGTCTGGGGAGGGTAGTGGTTGGCAGGGTGGGGGGCGAACATCCGTTTAGGCAAATTTTAAACAAAGGTTAGGAAACTAAAGAATTATTATTTAGCAGAATTTAACCTTATTTTTAAAATTCAGAAACTAAAGTAATGATAAAATATTTGGAAATAAAATAGTAACTATTAATGCTTTTTAATTTAAAATTGCGATATATATCTAATACATAGTACACTTTGTAAAAACTATATGGAGACTTTGCAATTACAAATTTTAGTCTTTTTACTGCAATAGACAAAACAAAAGCATTTATCGTTCCCGCCTCTCATCCCGTGTCGTGATTTTTCGTGTATAAATTCTGACAGTGGCGAGGGGGGTAAGACCGCCAATCGCCTTACGTGTGCGAGACGTTGCCATATCAGTCGAACATTATTCATACATCGAAAACATATCACAATAATATTAATCTGTGGTAATTACCCCCTCCCCTCCTTGGAAGCGCCCTTGGATTACTCCGCGATTGTTTGTCCAGTTTGGATGAAATATTCAGGGGACATTCAGAATATTGCCGGAGTGGTCCTATAGCAAGCATATTAAAAAAAATGTTAAAAATGGCGGAGTGACGGCGCGATGGTTTCACCAATTTAGGTGAAATTTTGTATCTCCATAACGCTTAATTCTTTAAAAAACGATAAAATAGGACAACAAAGTCATTCTAAGGAGATGAAATTGCCCCTAAAACAAAATTGAGATTTTAGGTTTTTGATTTAGGAGGTGGAAAACGCCAAATCTGTTTTACATTTTGTATATAAAATTGTTTTCGACTACCCAAGGTTATTCTAGGGACGTAAAACCGTTATTTAAAAGTGAAAATATTTTTTATTTGAGAAACTATTAATATTTTTGAAAAATAATAAAAAAAATATTTTATTATATATTTTTTGCATATCAATTTCGGATTTCGTTATCAGATGTGTATTAGTGATTTCAAAAAAATATGTAACATCTAAGGACTGACAAAATTGTTTTAGTCTTCTTAAATGACTTTAAAATATTGATTTTGCGTTTTCGATAGAAAACAGTTTGTTGTCAAAGTTAATTTTTAGTCCACCATTTAAACGACATTTTAAAATATATCTACTTGAGATTTTGTATACTACACAGTATTTTGAATATACATGTTTTTGGATAAAGAATTGACAGCTGTCATAATATGGGTTTGAAGCCTAACTTTCAAATCAAGTCATCAACTCAGAGTCTAGCGGCTATATATAGCTTGTTATTATCATTATTATTATCAAACTTAACAGTTGGTTTGGCGCTAGTTTTACTCGTTTCTCAACTACTTGTCTGTAACTCCGTTCTAGTAGCCTATTTGGACACAAACATTATTTGTGTGTACGTATAATAAAATACCCATATATTGCTTTAAAATGATATTTATTAGATAACTGGAGCGGTATTGGGGTAAGCGACGGAGCGCGACATATCTAAGACATCAACGATATAGTTACTAAGATATCAAGGGTATTATAAGGCTAATAACGCTTGAGGTAGACACAGGTAGACCAGGGCTTCTCTCCCGAGGGATATACGTCGACTGAAAGCGTTATCTTTTAAAATACTCGCGGTGCCTTCACCCTTTAATGTCCGAGCAATTAAAATATTTTTTATTTGAGAAAAATCTAGTTTTAGTAATCATAAATAAATAAAAAAGTTGTACCGACAAGGCCTCATAAAATTGATTGTTAATATATTGTGCTAAAATCCTGTAAGCCCAGATCTTCAAAGACAAGAGTATGGCCATTCTTGCTGTGGGAAAAAATTTGTGAAAACCACTGGCGTAGATTAATAACTGAATTAAAATAAAAATTAATGTGTTTGTCGTGTATGAATCGATCATCAATAACTAAAATCAAAGACATTTTCCGTTTGCAATCGTGCAGTGTCAGTAATATATTATATTTAGTCGTATATCAGATATATAACATTCGTACTTAGCATGCAGATGAAAATGAAGATAGTTGAGACACTCTTAACGAAATAGAATCATGTATAAGTGAGACGTCTTTAAACACTGATTTTTAATGGGCGATAAACTATGGATAAATAATTACTTTTAGCATACATGGACATGCTTCGAGCAAATTGTTTGTGAGAACACCGATAGAAAATTTACACTTGTAATTTAAATACTAGTATCCACTAAGCAGCATTCATAAAAAGATGCATAATTACATAATAATATTTTAAATGAAGGGTCGAGAAATGTGACGCTAGCTACAGTGGCGTAGCTAAGAGTTTTGGGTCTTTAGGGGCCCATAGTACACCTGTTTACCTTTAGTTCTCAAGTTGAAATACGTTTTAACATAAAAACAGTTTTACTCATAATAATTAAATAAACAAGGAAAAACATTTAGAAATAAAAATAATGAAACGAGTATTTGATGAAATATAAAAAAAATTATAACAATATTACAAATACAAATTGAGATTCGTATTTGGTACCTATGATAATAATCTACAATAAAATTTTAAAAAGACTTTAAAAAAAATCTCTTTATGATGTATCAGTACAATCAACGTTTTCTAATCTTTATATTTATTTTTTGCCATACTGAGGTCTTAAAAGCGAGACACATCTTAAGCCTTATTATTTTTGATAATTCCGGAAAAATTGGAATATGTTAAAGATACCTTTTAAGTTCAATTTTTACTCACAATATATTTACGTTTCAAGAAAGAAAGTTTGGGAATTAAAAAGGCTCCACAATTTATAATATTCTACCTAAAACAAAATGACTTATATATTTCTATCTTAGTTGTTAAAGGTTTTCCTTACGGTATTACCTGAGTTATTTTGTTTAAAAAAAAGCTGAAAAGAATGTGTATGTCGTATACTCCCGTAAATTTTGACATTTTTTTAAATATTTACGCATGCTCTTGCTGTTTAACCGAAACGCGTCGAGCCTAAATAAATATATTTTCGTGAAGATTTGGACTTATTTTGTTTTTTTGTCATTAAACAATGTATTGCCTTTTAGTAAATTATAAGACAAATAAGGATACACTAAGTAAGGAATATGTAATTTGTTCTGACCTAAGTGGATTTTATATATTTTCAGACTTGAATACCTCATAAACCATTAAACTTAGGTGTAGGACATGACAAATATATTACAGTTATGATGTACAGGGTATCCAAAATTTATTTTTAAACATATGAACTGAGCAACCCTATGGCTAAACGAATTTTATTGAACGAGGGGAGAAAAAACTCATTATATTAGACGAGTATCTAATACCTTTATTCTTTAGTGCAATATACGGGGTGTCCCACGATGGATGGCTTATTAGACGTTTATGGAGAACTAAATAACCGATTATTTTGAAAATTTGGTTACCGGTATAAACGTCCATGATCTACAGTTGAAAAATACTCTTGACCATGCGGTGTTGCCGCTTCTATTATAAACCGTTGAAAACATCGCTATTTCAAAGAAAATACCCTGTATATTTTTCAATTTTTAAATTTCTCATATAATTCTGAGCAACTTTTTCTAATACTTCCCTATACCTATCTGTAGCCGTTTTTCGGGAATTAATTAATTTCTATTTATTTTTACGAAAACCGAACTTCCAATAAATCTTAATATCTTCCTCCTATAAAACAATTATGAGCTGCAATTTGGCTTATGCTTGTAAAATACCTCCAGAAAATTGATCCTTCGATCACGTCTTCGTTAAAATATACAGGGTGGTCCAGAAATAAAATTTTGTCGGTAACTTACAGAAATGCCAAAAAAATGTTTTTTTGAAAATTGAACACCCTGTAGAACAATACGGATTTTAAAAGCTGATAATATTAGCTTTCAGGCAGTATATAAAACATGTCATTTTCAATGACTCTAGTAGTCTGTAGTAGTGTGCCATTAAAACCATTATTATAAGGCGTCGTGATAGTTTATTTGACAGAAGTTTTATTCTTACGCTTCTGATTTTAACTCGAAGTTAAAATGGAAGTAAACTAAAAAATAGTTACTCAAATAAAATTTTAATTAATTTATTTATTATACATGGATAGAGTGATCAAACAGTTAGCAGAATTTGCAGAAAATTCAATGAGATGTATCTATTTGCCGCAGATGAATAACGAAACATTTTTTCGATTCCAGAACAATTTTATGCAGTTTACACATTGGATCAAATTTATATGCTTCAAGAAAATTGCCCAGACCCGTGACTGCTAATGAAGAGAATGAAATCAACGTACTGCCATAATTTTACGCATATCCTCTAGCTTCCATACGTAGCGCTGAAGAAGATCTGGATATTCCACATTCATCAGTACAAAACCTAAGCTCTGGGAAATATGTGGATATTTTAAATACAACAGTTGAAAACTTTACGCATAGTCTCCAAGAGTACAGGAGGTATCAGCTTGAAGGAGCTCCTGCACATTGTGCCTCTAAAGTGTCTGTGGAGCTCAGAAGGATATTCGATGATAGATGCTTTCCACGCTTATTATAGAGATGAATGATATTTTTATATAACAAAAAATTTGTTTCCATAGCCCACTACTAATAAAATCGTTGAAAGTTTGTTGTTTTTTGTGAATAAACGTTGATAAATCGAGAATTTGAAGAGTTCGGTATAGGTAATGTATACATAGCCTGAAAGCTAATTTTATAAGCTCTTTAAATATGTATTGCTGTACAGGGCGTTTCGTTTAAAATTTTTTTTTGGCATTTATGTAAGTTACCGACAAAACTTTGTTTCTGGTCCACCCTTTATACTTCAACTAAGATGTGACCTAAGGATTAAAATCTAAATTCATAGAGGTATTTTAAAGGCATAGCCCAAATTTCAGTTCAAAATTATTTTATAGGAGAGAGCTATTAAGATTTATTGGAAGTCCTGTTTTCGTAAAAAAATTGAAATTAATTAATTCTAGAAAACCGGCTACAGATAAGAAGTATTAAAGAAAGTTCTTCAGAATTATATGCGAAAATTGAAAATTGAAAAATTTACAAAAAAATATACAGGGTGTTCCATTTAAAATAGGGATGTTAGGATGATAGAAAAGTTCCTCAGAATTATATGGGAAATTCGAAAATTGAAAAATTTACAAAAAATATGCAGGGTGTTCCATTTAAAATAGCGATGTTGTCAACGGTTTACAATAGAAGCAGCAAAAAGTATTTTTAAACTGTTGATAATGATCGTTTATTCTGGTAGTCAAATTTTCAAAATAATCGGTTATTTGTACGTTTTCTAATGTTTTATTTCCTGACGAATAAAAAAATGTCACGTAAAAGAATGCTGTTTTCTCATTAATATCATTGGAAAGGCAATATTTTTCATATTTAATTAAATTCTTTATTAAAAAACTTTAAAAGTTTCAATATAGGTAAATTTTTTCTTCAAAAAACACAAATTGTTTTTTATAAATTTTTATAAACGCGTTTTTCAAGGTCTATCGCCATATTTTATATTTGTCTTAACATCCAGATCTTTAACTAATGAGGTTTCTGCCGGTGATTTTTAAAACTAAATGTTTGTAGTCGCTTTCGAATTCCGTATACGGAACATAATAAAAAAATATTGAAAATTACATTTCTATAATTTGAAGAAAGCTAGAAGATACGGTTTGCATTACACGTGGAAATTGTATGTAATATTCAGCTGCGGTTCGTTGATTACAAATCAGGTTTATAAATCTGCATTGAGCAAAATATCCCTGAAAACTCCTCGTGAAATCGAAGGCGAATGTCAGTAAGTGATTCTGTTTTAACACGGTCTTATCACACCTATATGATTTCTAAATAAAACATTATTATTTGTTGACTACAACTAATTATTTCAACTGCTACTTTTAGTATATTGCACAAAAAAATAAAATTGAATTTAACATGATTTAGCTGACAAAAAATACTGGAAGATTGCACTTAATTCCATACAAAATCGACAATTCCGAGCACTTCTACATTTTCCATGTGAATAACACATTACTTTTTTTCTGAAATTAATATATAAAATAAATTAATCAAGTGTTGGTCACGCTTAAAGTTTCGTAAAGCTTTCGTATTATTATCATCAACATGCCTTAGCAACGCATCTGTAAAAACGCAACAAAGTTAATACACCAGAAAATAAAGCAATCTAATTATTATTATTTTATATTGCCCTATAATGCTGGTTTCTTGGAAGGACGTAGCTGCTTCTAATAAAATAAAAAAGTTTATATTATAATTGAAAATATGATTTTGCTGCACGAGACAAAATTTAAAAGTCACTTGCTATGTAAGAAAAAATATGCGAAAAGAATGCGAATTTGCCGACAGCTTCTGGTCTTAGGACCGAGATTCATTACTTCTCATAATATGGTTAAATATAATTTATGCCTATGACATTTTGTTTTATAGGTAGTAGAAATAATAAAAGTATTTTGCTGTTTATAGTAGCGATTCGTGATATTTTTAAGCAAAGGGGTAGTGACATACGACTTATATTTAATTCATTGGAATCTAACTATTGGAACCTGGATTGAACACAAAATGTGTTATTAAGTTATTGCAGAATTTGTTGCTATTCACTTTTGTAATGCCCTCGTTAGGCCATTTCAAAGGTGCCCCAGAATTGTATGCAAAAGCTTTGTCCCAAACTATCCAAACTTATTTTATTTAATTTTTCTGAAATACTAAACAAAAAATTCGCATTTCCTCACCTGCTAACTAATCACGGACAAAATATTTATGGACTACACCTGTAATGCTGACACTCACTGTATTGTACATCGGCGATTATTCCTCTGTTTGTTTTTCCAATTAAGTATTTTTAATTCTTCTTACTAATGTTTCCATTGCCCTTTATCCGTCGCAGGTTGTGTCTTTGTGGTAAATAAGTTCCCTTTCTATTTTTAAATCAAGTAGCGTTTGTATTAAATAATATGTATTTTTTATTGTCATTAAAATACCTGGCACTTACCAACCTTACCTCGAACTACAAATATAATGGAGAATTCTTACTTGATTAAATTAAAACCGAATGTAAAAGCAGCGCTTTTATCTACTTTTTGCATAAAACGCATAGTTTGCTTATATTTTATTTTTATTATCTAAGTGAACTTAGTTTTTTTTTATGTAAATGAAGTATGCACTTGTTCGAGACTCGGAGTAACTTCGGGCAAATCAGAATAATATTGTAAGACGTCAGAAATGTGAAGTAATAATAAAAAACCTTATAACATGCTTATAGATGCTGAAAAATACAAATAAAAAAAACGCTTTATTGTCAATGAAATCTTTCTTAATGCCAAAGCTTCATACATACTAGATTTAAATCAATAAGTACTAAAAATCAATAATAACGCATCAAAAAGATTAAACCAATAAAATTAAATTATTAAAAATTAGATTATTAAAACAGTAAATTAAATCAATAATAAAAAAAATGAAATGTACATAAACCTTTATATAGCTAAAAAAACAGACATAAGATTTTCTAACAAACAGTATAAGACCCTTAAAAAGTGTCCCCGTGAAATTAGTCTACCTTATAATAAGCCTTACTAACTAGTACCCCACGAGCGTGTTTCTTAAACATTATTAACTTAGTTGATTTTTTACTATAGCTTGGAAGGTGATTATACAACTTTATACCCTTGGATATTGTTGATTTTTTTACAAGATTTGTAGAGGGGATTGGTAGATGTAGATTTAGATGCTAACGGGTAATATATATAGAGTTCTCGACTATAAACATACCTTTATGTAAAAAAGAAAGAGAAGTGGGCCAAAGACGGAACCCTGCGGAACTCCCCACTTGATCTCTACAGAAGTACATTATTTTGCGCCATAAAACAGACGCTGGTGACGTTCTGTCAAGTAGGATCTAAACCAAGAGATAACCACACCCCGAAAGCCATAATCATGTAGCTTCTGTAGCAAAATTTTATGATTCGCACAATCGAATGCCTTGGATATGTCACAAAAAACTGCTGCAGCGTAGCCAGCCCATTTATACGAGAATATAATCCCTCCTGAGAAACAAAGGATTCATCCTCGTTTTTACCAGATCCTCAATTATTTTTGAAAGGGTTGATAAAGGTGAAAATGAAGGGTAGGTAAAGCTAGATTTCACCTAATTATTAAGGAACACGCCAATCAGACTATGCATTTAATTGTAATTTTGTTTCTTAATAATATAAAAAAGTTATTATCATAATAATAATAATTATTATTATTAAATGGAGCGGAAATTACAGAGTTCAATCAAATCTCCACCATTAAGCATAATTTAAGCAGGGTGAAAAGAAGACCTTCTCCCAGGGCTTATTAATTGCTTTTAAGAGCACCTCTAGAAATGAATTTGGAAGACTTAGAAAATATATTTTCTCATTGGGCTGTATGTTACTGGCATAACTAAAAAATCTAGATTCACTACAACACACGCAAAATTCAAGGCTTACATAGGGATAGACTGGTAATCTGTATATATATATATATATATATATATATATATATATATATATATATATATATATATAGAGAGAAACAGAAATTTCAATTTCTGTGCGGTTCTTGGTCGTAAAAAGTTATACAAAACGAAACCAGTAACGGTAAGGATTACTCCTTCACCATTTTGTCGGGAATCGACCAAAACATGACGCTATGTTTGTTTCCAGGGCCAAGGTGCCAATCTGCTACCGTGGTATCTGCCCCGGCAAGGCTCATCAGGCAGTTTCCTTGGGGGTATCGGTATTAAAACCGAAATACCCTTAGGTGAATGGTGAATGGTGAAGGAGTAATCCTTACCGTTACTGGTTTCGTTTTGTATATATATATATATATATATATATATATATATATATATATATATATATATATATATATATATATATATATATATATATATATATATATATATATATATATATATATATATATATATATATATAATATATATATATATTTATCCTAATTTTTCTTGGTTTGAGGTCAATACATTAACA
Organism: Kuschelorhynchus macadamiae; assembly: GCA_030620095.1. Classification (NCBI taxonomy): domain Eukaryota; kingdom Metazoa; phylum Arthropoda; class Insecta; order Coleoptera; family Curculionidae; genus Kuschelorhynchus; species Kuschelorhynchus macadamiae. The sequence continues at coordinate 258,687 of JAUTXW010001725.1, forward strand.
ACAAAATTAGTACATATTTTTAAAACATATATTTCGTTTCTAAGGTGACGTTTCGACCATAGTTTTGGTCTTTTTCAAACCTAAAATTTGTTTAGCACTATTTTTTTAAGTTTATAAATTATTAAAAATTTAGGACTTACCATAGAACGTAAAATAGTTGACTAAAAAGTATACATAATCCACATATCTGACATATACTACACATATTTAATTTACATTTTACAAATATTGTGGACGTTTATTACAGACAAATTACAAGCGACTGAGCGAACACTGTTATAATAAAGATATATACAATTTATTTAGGTTGTTTATGTCTTTTTTGTCATTTATGGCGTTTTTGTTTTTTTGAATTTCAGCCATCTCAAAAAATTCTCTTTTTTTCAACTGAGGTTCGGATTTTAATACTTTCACTTGTTCGTAGTTGATAGTATGTTTTTTGGACATCTCATGGTGTGTTAATGCGGTGCTGTTCTTTTTATCATATTTGTGACTTTTCAGTCTATTTTCTAAGTATTGGCTTGTTTGTCCAATATAAACACCGTTACAATTATTGCAAGGGATCTGATAGACTATATTGCTTTTTTTATTAATTGGCGTTTTCGATTTTAAGTTGCTGAAGTTCTTTGATAATAAGTTATAGGCTTTGTGACTTGTCGTGATGTTATATTTTTTAAAAAGGTTTTGAAATTGCTGGGATAAACCATTTATGAAAGGCCGAGAAATGTATTTTGTTTTAGGTAGATTTGATGTAATAATGGCATTTTCAGAATTATAATATTTATGTATTCTGCTTTTGAATAATTTATTTACTAATTTTTTAGGGTATTGATTTAGAGTTAATGCTGCTTTAGCCTTTTTAATTGCTCGTTCTCTGAATTCAGAGTCGGACAGCTTAATTGCCCGATCTGCCAGACCAATAATTACAGATTTTTTTTGAGACATTGGGTGACAGGAGCTGAAATTTAGGTATCGAGAGGACCAAGTTTGTTTTGTGTACCATTCCGTTTTAATTTTATTTCCTATATGATGTAATGTTAGGTCTAAAAAATTGATTTTGTTGTTCTCTTCGCTTTCAATTGTAAATTGTAGTCTTTTATGGTATTGATTAAATTGCTTTAAAATAATTTCTGTTTGGCCAGATGGGATTGCAGTAATACAATCATCGACATAACGATAAAAAAATGGTATATTAAATTCCACATTACTTAGAACAGTCTCCTCTAAATCTTCCATAACTATTTGGGCAACGACGCTTGATATAGATGCTCCCATAGCACAACCTTCTATTTGTTTATATAACTGATTTTCGTATATGAAATATGTAGAATTTAGTGTTAATTCTACTGCTTTAAGGAATTCATCTTGAGGAATATCTGTGTATTTTTTTATTTCAGACCATTTCTTTTTAATTTTTCTGGTAGCCAATGAGATTGGAACGCTGGTATACAGGGAAACAACATCAAGCGATATCAGTTGGTAATTTTCCGGAATTTCTAACTGTTTTAATTTTTCTTTAAATTGATAGGAGTCTTTGATATAGTAATTATTTTTATGTACAATATTTTTTAAGATTTTTTTTTAAAAATTTGATAGTGGTGTAAACGGGGATTGAATGCATGAGACAATTGGCCGTAATGGGATATTTTCTTTATGTAGTTTAGGCAATCCGTAAATTTTGGGTGGTACACTATTGCGGATTTTTAGTTTTTTAGCAGTGTCGGGTGATATAAAAAGATTTTTTTCCCAAGAGTTAACTAATTCATTATTTCTTTTTTGATACTGGTTTGTGGGATCTTGTTTAATTTTTTTATATGTTTTAGTGTCATTTAATATTTCATTCATTTTTATGTTGTAGTTAGCAGAACTCATTAACACTGTTTTGTTTGTTTTATCGGCTTTTAGAACCTTTATTGAAGGGTTATTTTTTAAAAAACTTTTAGTTTTTGTTAAGTTTATTAAGTGTTTTTTATTTTTGTTTGTTTGATTTTTCAGTTTAGTTTTAAAATTTGTTAATATATTACAAGATTTTGCTCTAATTTCGTCTTTTTCTCCACCTCTCAAATGATTTATACCGTTTTCAATGTTACATAGTATATCGGTAGTTGGCAAAAGTCTATCATTATTTAATTCCGTTGCAAAATTAGGTCCTAAGCTTAAAATTTCCATAGCGTAATCTGGAATATTTTGATCTGTTAGGTTTTCTACCCACATTGATGTTGTTTTTTGTTGAGGGGGAGCTTTTTGCTTTGAAATTATGTGGTCTAGTTTATTTTTATTGTTTTGTTTTATTTCTTGGAAAAGTTTTTCAGTTTTTTGTATATTGCGGATTTTAAATTTAATGAAAATTGTATTTGGTAAATTTTCCGTAAGGCGATTTTCGAGATGCTTGAATTTATTTCGTAAATTTGTTATGTTTAAAGTTGTTTCTGTAATTAATAAATTTAATGTACTTAAAATAAATTTTGGTAAGACAAACTGGTTATATTTACGTTCAAGGTTTACATTTTCGAATTTTATATGAGACATTTTAAGATTAAGAAAGGTTGGTTGTAAGTTTTCTGTTTTACATCTCAATAAAAACACTCTTCTATTCTTTTGGTTGGCAATTTTTCGAGAGATGTTTTCATATTCTTTCATTTCGTTCACAATATGGCGTCCATATGTGCTTTCAATTGTTCTGTAGTTTAGTACTTCTTCACCCATACTTATATATTTTTTTTTTTTGCTTTGTGTTCTTTGACCTTTTTTTTTCAATATATATTTATCCTAATTTTTCTTGGTTTGAGGTCAATACATTAACAACAAAATTAGTACATATTTTTAAACATATATTTCGTTTCTAAGGTGACGTTTCGACCATAGTTTTGGTCTTTTTCAAACCTAAAATTTGTTTAGCACTATTTTTTTAAGTTTATAAAGTATTAAAAATTTAGGACTTACCATAGAACGTAAAATAGTTGACTAAAAAGTATACATAATCCACATATCTGACATATACTACACATATTTAATTTACATTTTACAAATATTGTGGACGTTTATTACAGACAAATTACAATATATATATACTGTTATAGTAAAGATATATACAATTTATTTATGTTTATGTCTTTTTTGTCATTTATATTTTTATTAAAATATATATATATATATATATATATATATATATATATATATATATATATATATATATATATATATATATATAAATAAAACAATAAGCCAAATTTTTCAGCAAGTTTTCATGGCAACGTGGCCTCGCACAGAGTAGACGTGTGTTTATTCGCTCTTCAAAACCGTTAAATTTTACATACTCAACATAAATATAAAAGTTGAAAAGTGTACCAGTGTTAATATCGGTAGTTTTTTTTCATTGATATCTGTATTACAATGCCACCTAAACCAAACAATCAAGGGGATATTAAGCAGATAGTCAAAGACGTGGTTGCGGAATTGTTCTTCGATGAATAGCCATTCCTTAGCAAATTGTTTGAAAAACTATCCACAAAAACAGGTGACATTGAAAGAAACGTAAATAGCTGTTCAGAAAAGATCGACGTACTGGATTTGTATTTATGGAATACCAGAAAATCCCGACGAAAAAGTTCGATTAGCAACAATTAAAGTACTAAAAGACACTCTAAACGTAGTTGTTAGAAATGAGGACGTTATACAGTGCAAGAAAGTTGGTACAAGTAGAAATAAGCCCAACCCCATTATTGTTAAATTTAATAACTACAACACCAAATTCACAGTTTTAAAAAACCGTAAAAAATGTAAAGGTACCGGTATTGTTATAGTGGAAGATTTAACAAAAAAACGGCTTAATTTATATCTAGCCGCATAACAAAAACTAGGAAAAACTAATGTTTTCACATATCGAGGTAATATTTTTTTTATATTAATAATCTAAAAAAAATTATAAATGATTTAGAAGAACTAAATGATTTATGTAATTCTTAATAGGAATATGAGGTAATAATCTGTTGCCTTATATTTATATGCAAAGGAAGTATATAGTTATTTTGAATATATATATTTTTTTTTCTTCGAAGATGAGAAATAGTAAAATGATGATTTTTATTTATATTATAAAAAATAGGTAAAATTGCTGTTGAACAGTATGTGACACTAATATTATTTTCAGTTAAAGAGAAATTTAATGTTTATTCAATTTTTTTTCCTTAAACTTACAAATTTTATATAAGTTATTTTAATGTTGAGCGAGTATTAAAAATGGATAAAATCATTTTCATTCATTGTATTTTTTTTTCTTACATTTTCCTCAGGCCACTTTTTCGTTTCTTTTTACAAAGAAAAAAAAAAGGAAAATGCTTTCGTTTTTTGAGACGGATGGCGACTTGACTGTGGAGGAGGAGCTTGTGCTTGAGGACTTCTGTATTCGAGGGTGCCAAAAAGTTAAACATTTTACATTTTAATATTTGCAGTTTAAGGAAGAACTTTGACGAGTTATTGTTATACTTAGATAAAGTTGGGGTAGGAAATATGGATATATTAATTTTATCTGAAACTCGGAACATAGAAGACGTAAGTAATTTCAATATTGGTTTTGATCTTTTTTATAACAATTCCAAACAAAATAAAAATGATGGTTTAATTCTTTATGCTAAGATTTCATTGGCAGCAAACGTCGAATGTATAAATTTCTTTGAAACCAGTGTTTTAAAATGCACTTTTGAGATAGACGGACTAACATATAGCATAACAGGAATTTACAGACCTCCTTTAATAAATCTTCACACAATTCATCACAATTTTTAAAGGATTTTGACCAGTATCTAGAAACAAACCAAAAATTTAATTCTCATGAGATAATATTGGATGACATAAATATAAATCTGTCAAATAAAATTGATGTAAACGTAAATCAATATAAAAATATTTTGGCTTTAAGAGGATATATTTCATGTATAAACAAACCAACTAGAGTTACCGAGCTGAGTCGAAGTTTAATTGACCATATATTTGTTCGAAGTAATATTCTGAAAAATAAAAATCTTCAGAGTAACCCTATTGTATTGCAAACTTCCCTTACAGATCATTATGCAGTGGGTCTTTCTTTAAACCTAAATTATACCTGGAAAACAAAAAAGACAGATTTTGTTAAAAGGACAGTTTCCTACGACCAATTAAATCAGTATTTATCAACAGAACCATGGAATAATATTTTTTCTGAAAACCTAAATCCTGAAAGTTGTTATTTGAACTTTGTTTCTACTATTAAAAAATACATTAATTTATCAACAAAAAGTGATAAAATAACAAGTAAATCTCGAAAATTAAAGTCCTGGATGACTGCAGGTATATTAAACTCTATTCGTCACCGAGACCGAATGAAGAAAAAATCATTAAATGGTAACGATCATGATTCAATAACATATAAACGCTACAAAAATATGATAACAAGAATTATTAGAGATGCAAAAAATAATGATTACAAAAGTAAAATTCTACAATCTGGCATCAACTACAAAAAGATTTGGTCGGTGTTGAACGAAGCCACAAATTCTATGGTTAAAAAAAATCAAGTTCATTGAAAATTAAAAATAACTCTGGTGTTGTTATTGTAAACGAGTATCAGATAGCAAATATGTTTAATATTTTTTTTGTTAACATTGGCCGAATTATTAATGAAAGTATTCGAGATAAACAATATAATATAAAAACTTCTAAAAATAAAAACTCGTTTTATCTAGATCCTATCTCTAAATCAGATCTTATTTTAAGTATAAATTCTTTAAAAAATAATTCTGCACCAGGTTCAGATTCAATAAGCGTAGAACTTATTAAAAAGACACATACTTACATTTTGCCGTGTCTTATCTTACAAATAAAATTTTGCATAACTTAAATATCAATAAAAAACCTTTAACAATATTTCTGGACATTGCCAAAGCCTTTAATACAGTGTGTCACCAAAATCTTATTGAAAGACTTGAAAATGCTGGAATAATGGGTGCGCCCCTAAATTTGTTCAAAAATTATCTTTTAAATAGAGAACAAAAAGTAAAAATTGGAGAGACTCTTAGTGAAGCTCGGGTAGTAACTACCGGAGTTCCCCAGGGTACTGTACTTGGTCCTGCTATGTTTCTTATTTACATAAATGGCCTAAAAGACCTAAATGTGAATGGTGATATTGTGAACTATGCTGATGATACGGCTATACTCTTTTTAGCAAATACATGGGAGGGCGTTCATCAAAAGGCAGAGAATGGGCTTCGCATTATTAAACAATATCTAAACGCTAGTTTGTTGTCCCTAAATGTCAATAAAACAAACTTTATGACTTTCTCTACAACCATAGCTGATCAGCCTATAAAAAATAGTATCAAAATATATCTCTCGGGTTGTATAAATCAAATTCAGTGTACTGATTGTCCATCAATATACAGAGTAGAAAACACAAAATATCGGGGTGTTTACCTTGATAAAAACTTAAAATGGACTGAACATCTTAACTATATAATTACAAAACTTCGAAAACTATTTTATACATTACATACATTTTATCAACTTTTATCAAATATATTTTAAGTAGAAAACTGTTACTTATAGTGTACTATGCATTAGTAGAGTCGTTATTAAGATATTGTATTGTGATCTGAGGATCAGCTTTTAATACAATATTGAAACATTTGGAAATTTGCAAGAGAAAAATTATTAAAATATTATATAAACGCAATTCAAAATATTCATCTGAATTATTATTTAAGGAAACAAATATTTTAAACATAAAGTTCTTTTATGTTCACTCATGTTTATTATATTTATTTAAGAATCCATCCCTTTCTCAATTACAAACACATAATTACAGTACCAGATCTGCTAAAAATCAAACACTGCATATACCTAGATTTTATAAATCGCATACTCAGAGATGTTTACCTTATTTTGTACCTAAATTATTTAATTGTCTACCTCGCAACATTAAGGAAATTAAAACCTTAAAAACATTTAAATTAAAAGCTTAAATGTTTATTCTGGAAAACTCGAATCAAATTTATAAAATTTTATTTAACGAACAGTTATAAATTGACTATATCCGCATATTATTATTTTTTTTAGAATACTTCAAATCCTTTATTATATCAAAGAGCACACTTCACTGCTTTCTCCTCCATGTTCAAACTGCCATAATGATTATGTATGTAAAATGCATTATAGTGTTATAATACAAGAGTACTTAGTTTATTTAAATTTCTTTATTTCCCTGTGCTAAGGCGAGATTGCACAGACACAAGCTCCTTGTGAGACTTAAATATGCAATCTACACTAATCACATAATATTTGGCATATTAGATAGTAAATTGTTTACAAACATTATATAAGTTAAATTGTTATTTTTGGTCAAATTTGTGTAAAACGTTAAAATAAATGTATTTTGAATTTTGAAAATGTATTTTTTGAAGTTCGTGAAAGAGTTGCACTGCACCGATTTATATAATTTTTTTAAAATGATCGTCTTGTGTCTATAACCGTTTGACCTAAAAAGCTGCATTTTGGCACACATGTTCATAGTAGTATGTATAGGTTCGATAAGAAGGGATTTTTTGAAATCTCAAGTGGGTGAAACCGCTCCTTAAATATTACATTTTTTATTTCAAAAACGGTTGGTTTTGCGGAAAACGCTTAAACTGATGTATTTTATTTGATTATTTTACATATTTTAAAATTTCTTAAAAATGTGTACAAGGTGTTTTAAAAAATCGCGCCACTGTTAATTACCATCCTGTCAAACTGCTTGGCGTAGGAAGCTGAATTTTGGCACACAGGTTGATTGTAGGATGTGGAGGTTTGATAAGAAGGGAATTTCCAAAAATCAAATTTGAAGGGGATGAAGCCACCGCTTAAATATTACTATATCTTTTATTTTAAAAAACGCTTGTTATATTTTATATTACTTTTTTACATATTTTTTAGAAATGTATACAGGGTGTACTAAAAGATCGGAAATCATTCATAAACAAAAATCTGCCAAGTCCCTGTTGACAAAACTTGAGAGAATGCAACAAAACACGTGGTTTATATAGATGTATTTAAATAAGGCAATTTAACTCCTTCTGTAGGTATATCCCTTTCGTTATCGCTATATGCGAACGAAGTCGCGGGTACTCGCTAGAATTTTGATAAAAAGGAAGTTAAGCGGAACAACGTGGCGTCTCTATAAAACGTCAGTATAAAAAACTACCAACGGAATCATCTTCAAGTTTCGCAACAAGTTATGTTTATATGGATAGATAAAGAGGTCAAAATTTGGAGGGAATCCAACATGGCAGAACAAAATAGAAATTTGAGCATTTTTTTTAAACATATGAAAAATGAAAATCCGTTTGGCTTAATTGATGCATTTTGCACAAAAATGAAACGTGATATAAGGCTGAACTGATAAAACTTTGGCCCAAATAAAATAATTTTTATTATTATTATTTTGTTTTATTTCTTATTATTTTATTAGTTTATTTTGATTCTGTCAAAGCTTATTCAATTCAGTTTGTTAACCTTATCTACGTAAGATCCCATTAAAATAATCTGGAAAGAAAGATTTCGTTTTTATGTTTTATTACCTCAATTGCATACAAAGGTATTGTTTTAATTCGCATATTTTTAAATTAGACTTGCTGTTTTCTGATGAAATTCACAATTAAAAAATGCTAATTTGACATTATTTTAGTTATGAATCATTTCTTTTATTAGGGAAAGTAAAGTTTTGCTTGAAATGTATAAACCTATCCATGACAGGCAATACGACTTCTGCCATTAAAGGTCCTTTAACCTAGTTAGTATCACTTTTCAGAAAGATCTTCGTTGACATGATCACATCACCTCAATTGCCACAACAGCCGCGAAGAAATTGTTTTCCTTTTCTGAGGTCGAAAATACTTTTCGTCTACAAACTTGTATACCCTTTACACTTCGCAAATCAAACCGAGCCTTGAGTATTGCTCTCGTATATGGGGAGCAGCCTCTCCTTCAATCTTCAACAACCTTTACTCTGTCCAACATTACAACGAAGCTTGACTTGCTGGAGGATCGTCAATTGTGGGCGATCTGTCTCTTTTTTTACAGATACTACCACGGATTTTGTTGTGATGGATTATGCGTTCCTTAGTCATTCCTGCCAGGTATCGACCCTCTCTTTACATAAAGCAACCGCGGCAAAAGAGGCTTCGTCTTTCGTGGTCTGCTCATAGATAAAAAATATTTTGGTACTTGTTAGTAGCAATAATTTATTTTTATGCTCAGATATCTTGTTAAACTACCTTCTTTTTTTTCTAGATATTTTTTATGATATGATCAATTGGCCAATGACCCTCCAAAAGAACACTAAGTATTAACTGGATAAAATACAAGTTAATTTATTTTAAATATAATTTTCCACAGTAATTACATAATGAACACTTTTAATATCTTTATCGGTAAAAGTCATCGTTCCAACTTCTAAAGCAGAGCGGCCTGTTTTAGCCGTTATTTAAATTGTCTTAAATTGACCGAGAGATGCAATTTAAAGTCCCGGTGGCTGATGCTCAATACTACATAAGGTAAATAGAGTGGTCCCAAGATTGATGTTACGAGGGACAATATAACCTGTATCTTTGAATTTTAAAACGACATTCTGGCCACATACCCCGTTTGGTGCGAATAACAGCTAAAACTAAAAGTATGAAAAATCGACAGCAGCTTTTCGCTCTTTATTGTGGCGCAAAAATATCTAAGTCATGTTTAAAATGGTTATCAGATTTTTTAAACAGAGCCTTCTATTAAAAAAAATCGTTTTCTACTTATTTTCTGAAAATAAAATATTGTCATCTCATATATTTAACATTTTAAAAAGAATACGGTTAATTATCGAAATGATGCCTGGTCAGTAGTAGTATACGTTTAAGTAGTAAACATTCTAATCTCCGGATTCTTAAAAAGGTGTAAGAATTAGATCTGATCTAATTGCCGTGACAACTTAAACTGTTGACTAGCTACGTTTTGCTTATGTCATTTTGTAATTGTGACATATAGAAAAATTACTTGTTGTATTAGTGCTTGTGCCATTTTAAACCTATAACTGTCATGTCAGATCTGGTCTAAATGTAAGTCTTTTTAAGGGGTAATTATCCATGGTCAGAATCTTCGTGATTTTAGGTCTTTGTGTCATACTATATGTAGTAATTTTTGTGTAATATTCCAACTTGTGGATTCAATTTTGATGTCCATTTTAATTCTAATTAACTTAGTTAACAACAAAAATATTCCGAGGGAATTAAAAATATAAATTCAAAGTAATTAACTAAAAAATGTTCACTTAAAAAGTCGCTGAAATACTCAAACTGTCAAATTTAACGTAGAGTATGCACATAATTAAAACAACGGAAAAAAAAATAAAAACAGAGTCTGATGGTTGCAGTGGAAGCTTCTTGTAAATATTCGTAGTTAAAATAAAAGCCTTTATTTACAATACATCGATTCTCAGTTCCTTATATGTCTGTGGCAAAGCATTGTAAAGTATAACATTTACTGATGTTAAGTCTTAAATTGGGTGCTATTATTGGATTAGCGGAACGTGTCTGAGAATTATGATTTTCAGTTTACTATCTCCTATGTATGCCGCAAACCTGGCAAAATAAAAATAAAGAGGGAAGTGTTAATATATTCGAGGCAATAAAGAAAGGTTTGCAATGTACACTTGGGATAACGCTACGTAAAATCCTAACTGTCTGCCTCTGAAGTCCAAAGACCCAAATTACTCCAAAAAAACATCCCCACAATCTTATTCCATACACCAGTCGAGAGTGGGACAGGGCAAAATAGGCTGCCCTTAAAGCAGTTGTTCTATAGTGTTCTATGTCTCTATGTTCTTTGTGCCTTTCGAGCCGATAGGGGCCCGTAATTTCTAGCGGCCCTAGGTTGTAGATGCGGTAATGGCTTTGTGTGTTCATTTTTTGTGTTCTGACTAAAACAGGCGTATAATTGCAGTGATGCTGATTTTATATTTTGTTTTGTGAGTATTCAGCGTTGTAGTTGTGGTAAAATGAAAAAGCTGCGGAAAACGAAGCAAAATTAAAAAAGCTTTAAAAATAGACTTTTTAAAGTATGGTACACCAGTCAGTCGTCTAATCGAAAATTGGTGTAATAAAATTATTATTATACTTTAGAATGTTGTTTTGTTAATTTTATTTAGATTAATTTATATGGAATATATTATGGTTGAGCTATATTACCTTATTTAATTTTTCTGTGGAACTTATCCAATTTGCTGGAGCTATTCTGGATGTTAAAACAAAATTTCAATATTTTTTGCGATTTATGAAATCTCCTATTTTTTTATTTATATGTACTTATTTTAGAGAGGGGAGGAGACCCGGTTTTACGATTTGGCACCAGGGTCCCACGTTGTCTTGTTGCGCCACTGAAGTGGTGTTATGCTTTCTCACAAAATCTATAATTTCAGCTGAAACCAATTCTACTGGGTTTTGTTTACAATTGCCCAAATTAACCATACAGATGCGAAAGTGTTAATATTTTACGTATACCCAAAACCAGCGGTCACGTTCACAACGGCACGGCGGTAACAGCCGCGCGCAAAGGATTGACATACATCATTTGAACGAGGTAAAAAAGACGTACGTTAACTGGTCTCGGCAAAATTGGATGCAACTGAAAGTTTCTGTAGTTTTATCGTAAGTAAAAGTGTAATATTTGATAATTAATGTTTTCTATTCTATATAGCATTGGTAAAATATTGTTTTAACCATATAAATAGGTAAATAGTTTCATGCCATGTGCTAATCTTGTCAGTTATCCTATTAATGAAATTATCTTTATTAAAACATAAGTACTGAGACGAAATAATGATTTTAAATTATAAAGTAACTAATTCGGGTCCTATTGCAATGTTTTGTTTACCAATTGTAAATTAAGACAAATATTGCTTGAATTATTAAAAAAATATTAATAACATAATAATAAGTTTTAAAACGTATATTAAAAAGACATTATTAACGACCATAAATAAAAGTTAATGTTAAATTCGCAACCCAAGTTTTCAGTCGGTTGAGATATATCTTAAGGCTTTAATTCTTGTTTTCAATTCGGGCAAGCCCCAGAGCTGTTATAAAAACGAAATAAAAACTGTTTATAAAATCATCAGCAAATTTAACTCTTTTCATTTCAAAGTGTATTGTTAGGTATAATTATATTAAATGAGATTTTGCAGACTGGTAAATTATTAAATAAAAATAATTTTTGTATTTTGTGGGGCTTAAATAGTCTCAAAATTTTCATTGATTTTTCACGTCAACAAAATAGTAATTATTGTTTCATACATATTCAAAGAAGTTCGATTGTAACACTTGAAAAGCTAAATATAATTTTAGAAGCCACATGCTACATTTCTGACCCTAAATCTGAATAGTAGATTGTAGATATCTTATAAGAAACCATTTTAAAATACCTATTTGTTTAAATCTTAAAAAATATCTGTGCCAATTTAGTTGACGAAAAACTGCTTTATCCTCTTCATAAGCATATGCAGTGATGGCTCGTACTCTAAAACTTAGGGTCGGCCAAGGCTTAAGGCCAATTAAGGGCGGTTTAACGGTGAGGGTAATGAGGTCATTACTTCCCCCCTCCCCGCAGACCGGTAAAACATCATGTGTAATTTACACGTTTTGACGTGAAAATTACGATTAAAAAGTTGTCTAGGAAACACTATACCACAAGAGCGACCTGTTGGATTGGGTCTCTTGCATATCTATAGATAGAGTATTGATGTATAATATAAAATTAATAAATTTGCTGCAGGAAAAAAATTGGTTTGTTATTCTATAAGTATTTATTAGAGGCTGTTTTTTTTTTACTTATGCCACAAGAAGTATGATAAAAAATATGACTATTTATGTTGTTCTCATACCATTTATAATAAAATATATTAACAAACTTTTTAATTTTAAATTAACCCCTCCCAGAAAGTTTTTTTAAAATCGCCCTTGAGGCCAATGTGGTGTTAATTGGTGCCCCGTCCAAGTATGGTCAAATACTAGTCTTATTGATTTCCGTTTATTTCTTCAATGATAATTAGATAGGCACCAACCTATGCATAGCAGATCTAGGCTAGAATATAAATTTCATAAATAAGAAAAAAATGTTAGTAAACCGCTCTAGTCAATCAATTTAATTTTTTAATATTTTAATGTATCTTGTACAGCAAGTAGCAAGAACAACACGGCCGCTTTATAAAACAAATTGCAAATCATATTTTAAAATATTCACTTCACATTTCGTCCTCACATATAAACATGTAACATCACTATCACTAGTCATGACTAATATAATAAACTAACAAATTAATTTAAAAATAAGTAGTATCATTGTATAATAATTATAATGAGTACCTGTAAAATGGTAGTCTTCAATTGGGAAAAATTCCGGGGATACGGCCACATCGAACCGGGCCTGTGTTGGGTGATATAAGGTACGACGAACGTTATAGCCGAGGTTATAGAATGGGGATGTATGCAAACGTAGTACGTACCGCGTGAAGTAGTAGATGAAGTCTAGCATGTGAGATGATGAAATCGGCTGTCCGAGCCACCGTCTATAATAAATATATTAGTATATATGTGGACGATGGCCCGCGGACTGCTGTTAATGGCGTTATTTGTATGTACGATAATAGGGATACCTACCTATTTTTGCTATGTGCCAGGAAATAATAAACTACATTTTTGGTTTTGTGCGTTTTTAGGATGTTTCCAAAATATTTACGTTTTTAAAAAGAGAATTTTCCCTGTATATTTTCTGCTACGGCCCGGCCGACCCTGCCGCCCCTGAGGAGCCGTCACTGAACATATGACTTACTGATATTTTACTGCAGTTATAATTATTATATTATATTAATCTTGAATACATATCTCTTCCTTAGGTTTTATATAAAAGCTGGAAAAATATGAAAAAATAAGGCAAAGTAAAGAAAAATATCTATTAATCCAAAAAAGAAATACGGTAATGAACCCTGTTATCTGGATATATACTAAAATATGTTATTATACATTATAAATAATTATATTTCGAGGCTCATCAATAACTTAATTTCTTTAAATACGGACCTGGGTCTTTTATTTCAGTTTTTATAAAGCATTCGATATCCCTAAATCAATGATGTATCATACTTAAATATCGGACAGCAAATTTAGAATTTTTCCTCAAGAGGCAATGAGTTAAGAAAGAGACGGTATATGTTAATCTTACCGAAATCATTATCGAAAAACAAATTGCTTTAAAGCCACAAGTGTGATATATCATTGATTTAGGGAGATCAGACGCTTTCAATTAATGAAATAAAAGTCGTGGTCCGAATTTAAAAAATGCAGTAAAAGTATCCAGTTCCGTATTTAAAAAATAATGATATGTCCCGGAAGAGGTAACATCAGATTCCAATTTGATTAGGTTTTCTTGTAGAGAAGAAAAAGTTGAAATACAAATCTTATTTCAGTTTTTCAAAATCTTTTAAAATCAAGTCAAATATATTTGATTTGTTTTACAAATACATAAATACATACACATCTATGTGCAGGGTGGCCATTTTATGGTGATACAGTACCTTATCTAGAAAACGGTAAGAGTTACGACAAAAAGTTAAATACAAAAGTTGTTTGGATTCAATTATATTTTTATTTTATTTCACTTTTGCTTATACAGGCTGTTTCGTTTTGACTTTTGACGTCAACTTTCTTAATTTAAATGGGATACCCTATATATTATTACATATTTTGATTCTACTGTTAATTTGCGAAAATTTTTATAATAACATCTATATTTGAATTCTTAATCGTTTTTGAGTAAATTGAGTTTTCCGAATTTTTTACCTGTAAAACTTTAATGGAACTGACTAATATCTTAAACATACTTTACTAAGGGTTCAATTCAACGAGTTTCCATGCTGGTCTTACCAATTAATATACAAGGTGTTAAAAACGGAGAGCAAAACAAACAGAACTTTAAATGTAAAAATCTCCTGTTTTTCAAATGAAACACCCTATATATTTTTATTTCATCTGATTCACCGTTCAATTACCTGTCATTACTCATATATATATGTCCTATACCTAAAATGAACAGTTTCGATTTTATTAGCCATTTTCTGATTTGACTATTTTTTTTTAATATAAGTAAACAAATGAAGTGGGCTAAAATAAAAATGTCGTAAACTAAGCCTTATTTTCATTTCCTTAACACAGATAGCGACTATAAATAATGTTAGAAAATACAAATAAAAGTGAAATATATATATATGTAATTTATGTTCCTATTATTTAATGTTTACGAAAATAAGGGAGAGACAAAAAAATATCTTGTGCCACACGGTATAACTAATAACTAACTGAGTATTAAACATGATTAAAACAGATTATAAAAAAATTTCAATATGGTCACCGTCCATTGCGATACATGAAGCGTAAATAGCCTACATTTTTCGAATAGCGTTCCTTACCCAATTAGATGCATTAAAATTATTGATCTCTTCCCCGATTTTTATTTTTAACTCATTTCTATTATTAGATCTATTTTTATAAACTTTATTTTTTAGCTCACCCCACAAAAAAAAGTCTAAAGGGCTTAAATCAGGGCTTCGTGGTGGCCAGGATATTAAACCATGTCTTCCTATCCACAATGGAAAATGTTGATTAAGGAAATTTACTACCGGTGCAACCGTGTGGTAAGGGGCGCTATCCTGCTGAAAAATGATATTTTCTCGAATATTTGCTGGCAAGTCGTTGATAAGGAGCATGTTTTCATTCCTAAGCAGCTCCAAGTATCTTTCGCCATTTAACGACCTGTCAAAAAATATTGTTTGACGGCCTTGTTTTTTAATTGCTTTTATTAGATGTTTATTAGTTTGAGACCAGTAATGAGTGTTTTCCGATTAAAAATACCCGCCGTATTAAGTGAGGCCTCATCAGTCCAAAGCACTTTTGAAAAAAACACATTTTCGAACTGCCGGTTCATAATATCACAACAAAAAGTCAATCTTTCATTAAACTCTAATTGTGATAATAATTGAGTCGGAAGAAATTTATAAGGATGATAACCATTCACCTGCACCGTTTTTTGAATACTTCCTCTACTGACACCTGCAATGTCTCTGTCAGCATCTCTTTGGGATCTTTCATCATCTTCCTCGAAATAAAGTAAAATCTCCAGTTGTTTTTCCTCAGTGGGGATAAAATTGGGACGGTTTTTTTTAGAATTTTTAAGGACACCATTTTCCAAATCACGCACAATTCGAAAAAATATAGTCCTGGAGGGAACTCGATTATTAGGATATTCCCTCGGATATTCTCTAAGGGCTAACCCTGGACTTTTATTATTTTTTATGAAACAGTTGTATAATTTCAAACGTTCATCTAAACTATATAAAGCCATTTTTTAACAAATTTCGCAGCAAAAATTTGACAAAAAACGACAAACAGAGCAAATGTCAACTTAAGTCAAGAATTGCATTAGGTTATTTCCTAAGTCTATCTTGATTTTTTTAGTTTCTGATCTCATTTACTGGCAAAATTCCGGGAAAAATCAGAAAACGGCTAATAAAATCGAAACTGTTCATTTTAGGCATAGAATATGTATATGAGTAATGATAGGTAATTAAACGCTGAATCAGATGAAATAAAAATATACAGGGTGTTCCATTTAAAAACAGGAGATTTTTACATTTAAAGTTCTGTTTGTTTTGCTCTCCATTTTTAATACCCTGTATATTAATTGGTAAGACCAGCACGGAAACTCGTTGAATTGAACCCTTAGTAATGTATGTTTAGGATATTAGTCAGTTCCATTAAAGTTTTATAGGTAAAATTCTAAAAACTCAATTTACTCAAAAACGATAAAGAATTCAAATATAGATGTTCTTATAAAAACTTTCGCAAATTAACAGTAGAATCAAAACATGTAATAATATAAAGGATGTCCCATTTAAATTAAGAAAGTTGACATGTGTCACGTCAAAACGAAACACCCTGTATAAACAAAAGTAAAATAAAATAAAAAACTAATTGAATCCAAACAACTTTTGTATTTAACTTTTTGTCGTAACTATTACCGTTTTCTAGATAAGGTACTGTATCACCATAAAATGGCCACCCTGTACATATATACATACATTCGTACTACATTCATTCACTTACCATACCTATTTAAATAAAACCACTGCTTCGATACTCCAATTTATCATTTTTAAATTTTGTTTTTTTTGTTCTTCATTTATATTTATTTTATTATTTTTTGTAAGTTTTTATACATTATCTGTAAAAAATCAGTTATGACATTTATTATTTACCGCCATAAGAAGAAGGTTTTGTAAAAGTAGTCCTATTACAGGCTCCATTTCCTCAATAGCGTTAGGTTTAGGAATTGATGAAAACTTACGATGGGGAAATCATATACAGGATGTTTAAAAACAAATGAGAAAAACTTAAAGGGGGTGATTCTTGAGTTTATTTTAAGAAAAAAACTGCATATAAATATAAGTCCTAAACTCCTAAACCTCATAACTTTTGAGTTACAGGATGTTAAACTTCTCAGAATTTTTTTTTATAATATTTGGGATACCATTCTAGATATCTCCGTGAAATTTGGTACACATTTTCTACGCATCAAGACACACTTTCTGTTTCACTTTCAACATTTTTTTATTTCTACCAGAGGCGTCCGTACGGGATTTGAATTGCATATTTTTGAAGAAGAAAATGGTACGCCCCTGAAATTTTTTCATTACAATATTTTTTTGGATAACCTAATCTTTACATAAAATGTACCGTTTAAAAGTTATTTAGCAAAATGTCGGAATTTTTGGAGTTTTGTTAAGCAAAATTATCTTTACACGAATGATCATTTTGCCAAATAACTTCTAAACCGTAGAAAAACTAAAAAGTTAGGGAGAAGAATAGGGAATTTGAATTTGATATTCCTTGTTCAAAATAATGCAGTTTGTTATAAACGTTAGGTCAAAAGTTAACCCCTAGATATTGTGGAACAAAGATGGCGGAAAAATCATGTTTTTATTTTTTGTCTTTAAAACGAAAAGCGATAGAATAATAAAATTTTATGGGAGAATATCAATATTCCATAAATAAAAACATTATTTTTCCCGCCATACAAAGATGGCGCAATATCTCCCTAAGTGTTGACTTTTGACCTAACGTTTATATCAAACTGCCCTTTACTTTGAAAAAGGAATATCAAATTCAAAGTGTCTATTCTGCTACGTAACTTTTTAGTCTTTCTACGGTTTAGAAGTTATTTGGCAAAATGATCATTCGTGCATAACCAATTTTACCTAACAAAACTCCAGAAATTCTGACATTTTGCTAAATAACTTTTAAACGTAAATCTGACGAGAAAAAGGTAATTTTTATGTAAAGATGTCTAGGCTATCCAAATGAAAAAATGTCAGTGGCGTATGATTTTTTTCTTCCACTGGTAGAAATAAAAAAATTTGTACACCAGAAAATGTGTCTTGATGCGTAAAAAATGTGTACCAAATTTCTCGAAGATTATCTAGAATAAAAAGTTAAACATCTTGTATCTCAAAAGTTATGAGGTTTAGGACATATAAAGTTTTTTTCTTAAAATGAACTCAATCGTCCCCTTAAATGCTTCACATTTGTTTTGAAACACCATGTAGAAAATCTATGCAGAAAGTTAAGAAAAAATTGTTATGATTAAAGTAATTACCATCGGGAGCAACATGTGCCCACATACTAAACTTATAGGCGGTCGCCTATTATACGAACGAAGAAATCTTAATCTGTGACAATGTTACGGTGGAAGCCGAAGTAATATATTTCACTTGAAAGCCAATTGATCAACCATATATTTTCTGCAAGGAGGTTTTTTAAATTAATTAATTTTTTTAATTAATTTCAATCTTCTAATTTCTTTTCTAACCATATCTATCATATTTTTTTAAGTAAGTCATTGGATAATAAATCATTTTGTAACAAAGAAGCATTTGCTAGCTTTTCAAGCTTCTTGGGATGGACTTAGCGTTGCACATAACGATAACCGAGTGAAAAGGAGTGAGGTCCAGCATATGCCCAAAATACTCTTAATAAACTAATAAATAGATATTGTTACTCAGAAACGAAAAGCAGGCTTTATGCTTAGGGAATATGTGAAACGTACTTATAGTTTTTTATTTTCCTTTATTATCAATTTTTAGAACTTTGAGATTGAATGGATTGCTTCCATAATTATATTAATTATTTTTTTAAAACTTGCCTATGTACTAATAATAATTCATGTTGGGTAATTCTATTTAATGTACTTTACATATTTTCAATACTCCCGATTCCTTGACTTTTTCTAGGTAGATACTCTAATAAAACAGCTTTTTCTATTTCTTTTTCTGAATTACAATTCAAACCAATTCTTGGGAAAAACTTTTAGTTGCCAATGAGGACAAGTTTATTCTTGTCATTTTTTTCAAATGAGTGACTTCTGTCTTAACAAACTACTCTAAATTAAACGCGTTTAAATTTTAAAATAATAATCTTAAATGGTTCTTGGTAATATTTTGTAATTCGCTCTATAAGCTATTTTGACTTAAAAAGTGTGTAAGCATAGTGCGAGGTTGTCTTCGAGCATATTGCTTCTGGCGCAGTCCAACCTAGTAGATCGATAATTTCTTATAGTTCCGGCATATATACATATGTATTGATATAATGTATAGACACTAGTCGCGTTAAGTATTTTTATTAATTTACTTGCTCTATGCGCAGAGAGACTGTCGGTTATTGAAACTTTTTTCAATAATTAAATTTAACGCCTCTTATCCTAAAAGATTTACATAAACTTTTTTATAACTGTATTTGTCAAGATTGGTCCAAAATAATTGGTGATTTTTTTTGCGTTTGATATGACTACTCATAATTCACTATCATGTACTTATTAACGAGCTCGAAAAATTATTCTCTTTCTTTTTAAACAAAACACGCTTTGTTGCCTAGAACATTTTATTTCTTTTAAATATGTTTTTTTCTTGGTTATTATAGTTCAAGTGTATTATTGTTTATTGGCTTTGTTTATCATTATTGTAACAGGGTTATAGAACAGTTATTTATAATATTTAAAATTATTTATATATTTATTTATTTGGGACATAACAAGCAACCTTATCACATTACTGAAATTAACTACAATATGATAAGTAAAATCAAAGGTACTCTGTATAGGCTACTACGTAAAGTATAATTTACAATATTATCAAATATAAATGCTAGTATAAATTTAATTAAACATCCAACCAATTCAGCTGCCACTTATAACTCGAACAACAGCAAACTACAACATGGTATCTTCTTGTTAAATATAGATATTTTAACTAACAGGTGGTTTATTTAAATAAAAGATTTGGCTTTTAAAAACAACTTAAAGATCTATTAACAAAAAAGAAATTATGTGAATTACTTTAAATCTAAATTAAAATCTGGAAAATGATGAAATTTACTAAATGCCTGCAATATTAGAATCAAAGAAAAAGAAAGTAAAATTTTTAAATAGACCATACATGTAATTCTTGAAAATACATAAAAATTACTCCGCAAGTAAATCATAGAATGAAAATAAAATATCTTTGATAAACCCTCAACTTTCACAACCCACTGTATTCGAAAAGCCCCATAAACCACCACAAAAGAACAATTTGAAATCAAGTGTAACAAACAGAACTTTGGCACCCTTAATTAATAAATACTTCATAGGTGTCGCCTAGAATTCTACTTCGCATGTAATTGAAATATAATTTACATTTCCGTCTAAATAAGATAAAAGTGTCTTCTATATAAATGTCTAAAACTTAAACTAATTTATCAGCGTTCTGAATCAAAAAGACCACGGCGAAAAAAAAAGAAAGGCAAAGTAAAACCCTCTCAGCCAATCTTTTCTGAAGGGAAACAATGCTTTCCAAAAAAAACATGAAATTTTTAAAACGATTTCTGTTAAAATTTATTCTATTGCATTTTTAATCAAATGAAATGTTTCGATTATTATTAGTTTTAACTTAAATGAAAAAGGGCAAAGAAATCTTCCCACGAAAAAAGAGGCACATGATAACCTTAAACTTAAAAAGGGGATGAATCGTTGGGCGTCGAGTGCAGTTTGACAGATTTATGTCTGCACAATCTAAAAGATAGCGTTTGAGGTAAGTGTTATTCATTATTTTGTTTAGCTTTTAAAAACTCTCAAAACTAATATTAGATAGCTTTACTTTAATGACTTCTCTGAAGTATTTATATACTCTGTTCTATTGCTGCAACGGAATAGGCAATCCATTACATTATTACCTTAAAGTTTTTGACCCTACATTTAAGTTTGCATCAAAATATTTATATTTTAAGGAGCTTACTTCACAGAGGTATATTAAATTGCCCTCTAAAATAAATAATCTAAAATTGTTATCTTCAGTGATGTTCAGTCAGGTTGGTTCAAAGCAACGACACTAATTTATTTCTGTTAATTGGAAATGCAGAATAAGGATAGAAAATTGCTTTAAAATGGCACAATTCGATAACAATTTTCTTTTCGTGATGACCGCGTGGCTCAGCATTCCTTTTAAGGATGGTGTGTTAGAAAAATATAAATTCCGCCAGAAGCTTCTTGCCTAGATTATTGATGATAAACTCATTCTCGTAGTTTCTTAACAATAGCAGCAATAATTCTAATATTGACGTCAGAGTAAAATAGTCATTAAGGGTAACCTGAGGCTAACTTTGGTATATTAGCATCCTGCAACTATTACAAATTGATGGCTGGAATATATACTCCAATAATTCAGTTATTTTTATGTAATGTACATATGTAATACATATAGGTACGTGTGCATTTGTTAAATATATCGTTAAGTGTTTGGTAATGTATTACGAGTAGACAGTATTTTAAAGCACGAAGAAATTGATTTGTAGAAAATAAGTAATTTTGTTAATGTTAATCCAAAAACACGGTTACACTGTTGATGGGTTCTTGACAAAACAATATAAGAGACACAGTCGTTTTGTTATCTCAAGCGAATTAAAAAAACACTAATATTATTGTAAATTATAAAAGTTTAATTTTTAAAAATATAGTTGCTGTATTTTTAAATATAGAACTTTAAAAGAGTATTGTTTGTTTTCTTAAAAAAGGTGTAAGATAATAAAACAATAGTGCCGCTTGCCATTAATTGAATACAATTTCTGCTTTTGATTATATATACTTTTCAATAATTTTCTAATTAGATACATTAACTGCCTTGTCCAATATTTTTAGAACTGAAGCACAGTGTGTTGTTAACAATTTGTGATTCCGAATTTTTTTTTGTCATTTTATTACGTATTGTTGAAGTAAAATTAAAAATCCTATTTTATAGTCCTATATTAAAGAATAATAGAAATAAAATGAAAATTATATACATTATTTAGAACATATGTGACTTTTTAAAGGTCTAACGTTTACTTTCTAGCATTTGGCGGTAAGTTAATGAAAAATGTGAAAATGTTAATATTGAAAAAATATGTCCTTTCATTATTTTCAATGTATGTAATGTATTTTGTTTTGAAAAAGCGATATTTGATGTTAAAATTTGTCACTTTAAAAAATTAAGTGTGGCAATTTTGACTATTAATTCCCACCAACTGCTTACCATCTGTTGGCAGAAAGTGAATGAATATTTCAATAAAACAAAACATTAATAGGAAATCAAGTAGAGAATTTATCTAAAATGTTCTGAGGTGAAACCCTAGTGTATCCAATTTTGCCGGAAAACAAGTTCACGAGGGATATTTGGAAAGATTATTTCTTGAGTTCACTAATAATATTTAATATAAAAATATTTTTCTTTAAAACAACGGTAACAACAATAACTATTAAATTAAAAAACATACTTAATACTCATTTTAACTTACCTTGTACCGAATAAACTGCTGACACTCAGGCAATTTTTCCACTTGGAAATTAAATATCACGTACGAGTTCTTGGTAGTTATTAGTCAAAATTAATCTTAAGGAAACAATCTAAAAAAAAAGACTTGTTCTTCTCAGTTTTTTTTTATATGAATATGTTGGCGGCATCACAGTAGAAGAGTACCAACTTTTGTATTGTAGGACGACCTGAAGCCATCTTTTTTTACTTTTGTAGAATAATGAAGTCATTGACTATTTCTTTTTAAGAAAAGCATAAATATGGCGGTTTGTGTTGGTCTGATTACGCTGATTTCTGGCGTCAATGTTAGATATATAATCCACAAAACCACAAAAACCGCATGACATAATTTTCTTCATATCTTAGTTGATAAATGAATTGTAATAAAAATATGTAAATAATTTTAGTGGTATCCAATAAGCATACCAAACTTTAAGTCTTTGAATCTAATAGGACAGCTAAAATCAGAAATTTAATTATTCTTCAAAATGTTACTAATAAATTATTTATTAAATTAAAAATCCAATTCCTTAATTTAAAAAAGCGGTAAATGTCCTATGCCCGGAACTTCCCTCGTTATGACAGACAGACCGACAGACGGACCGACGGAATTGATCATCTTTGTTACGGTAGCTGATTAATTTACATTAAAGAGACAGGGTGGATAGAAAAATAGTGAAGTAACTGAAGGGTAACAAGAAAAAAAATGCAGCAAAAATAATGGGAGAAAGCAAAAGAACAGAGCACACGTTGTGTTGTTAAAAACGACGTATTAATGGATGGTTCTATAAAAGTGTCTTGTAATAATGAAGCTGGTTTAAATATGTTAAGTATTAGTAATTGTGTAATTAATATTCATAATAAATAGGGAGTTTTAACATTATTTTTTACAGAGGGAATGAGTGTGAAAAAGCAGTGAGTAGAAATTTTATTGCACTAGTTCGAAATAGTGGGCCATTTCGACCCTCGAAATGTGCAACTAAAAAAATTATTATACAAAACTAGAAATCATTATAGCCTATACGGCAATAATTAGGCAAGAAATCATATAAATCCTAATAATGACTTGCTTTTTGGTTCAATGCCCTCCATTCAAAATTTAAGTTTTAAAACAAAAAACATAAAATCGCACAAGGTAATCTTAAAACTATTATTAATAGGAAATTAAACGGCAGATCGGATTTTAAACCAGTATGATAACTCCTTATTCTAATTGTGTTAAAAAATACATTGGTCAATCAAAGCAAATATTAAGTAAAATAATTGCACTACACCAAAGTCAAGCAAGACTTAATAAATGGTATTGTGCTCTTTTAAAACATATTATAGATACGGAACATATATGTAATTTTAATGAAATAAACATTTTACACACCGAACATTACACTAGCAAAAGCCTTTTTTTAGAAATGACTAAAACGTATAAAAAAAGTTCACAAACTACAAAAAATCCGATACTGGAAATTTAAGTTCCATTTATTCTTATATTTTAAATATAGACGACGAGTAATTGTTTAAAAATCACAAATATATTTTTTCTCAAATTATTTCTAATACTTTACTCCATATACTATATATTTAATTTGTCTAATTTTTGAAAATGTTTGAATATGCCCGTTTTTACTTCTCTCTTAAAAAGTCTGTTCGCAGCATATCTAAAAAACTGCTTACCCCATCGACAATTTTGGATACAAATTAAGTATCATGTGGAGGGATGACCTGATAATATTTTAATAAAAGTCCAATTTTATCCGATTTACCTCAAGTTTGCAGAAAATCAAGTATTATATTTTAATACGAATCCAAGATGGAAAAAAAATGGCGGCTTAATTAAATATTTACAAATCCAGCATAAAAAAATCGCTTGATTTCAAATTTTGTGCAATACTTAATTGTGATATAGAGATGAACTCTCAAACGTACGATTTCACTAATGTGGAATAAAATAGCGGTGAAATAAAATGTTTGTAGTGGTAAAAAAAAATCGTTCTTCCAGTTTCTACACATCTTCACGCTTTAGCGCCCCCAGAAGACAAAAAATATATGTTATTAATTATGACGGTCTCTGTGTTGGTCTCTTATTTGGGGCATAGCTTAAAACTTACGTACTCGATGATTTGGTCAAAAATTAGGGGTCATAGGAGCACGACCTGGTAATATTGTGAATAAAATTCATTATCGCGGAACAAGATAGCGGCGTAGCGAAAAAAATTATTACTAAAAAACTAATTATCCAATTTACGTCAAATTTTTTCACAAAATCAAATGTTATATTATTTTAAATGTTGAATTATAATGGAATTCTCTAAACAACTGGACCTATTATTGTTAATTCAAATGAAAATATAGTTATGCATAATAGGATAAAATGATATTTTTGGAGCTATTATAATTCTCCCAAAAAACAATATAAATTAATATGTATATATATATATATATATATATATATATATATATATATATATATGTATTTATATATATATTTTTTTCTGATAAACTTATTGACCCCTTCTATAATATTTACCACTGCAGTACATCTGGAGTATCTAGATACATCCTAAGCGATTGTGAGAATAATCTTTATAGATTAATGTAACACAGTAATATTGAAAAATTGAGAATATAGTAATAAATATCAAGCTCATAATTTAATGGACAATTAGACATAAACTGCTATAATGTATTAAATATATCTTGGTATAATAATATTTCCGTTTGTTATATGTTAATGTTGAAATTGCTATTATGCAACTTATATTTACATAATTGTTCTTCTTACATTTGTCTATCTGATACTAATAATACATTTTTATTAGTCCCAACCAAAAGAAATATAAAATTTAGAATTCAATATAAATTCCCCTTTGAACGTTAATTATCCAGTGCGTATACGAATAACTTACATTAATTACAATACAAGAGAGATGATAGGAAAAGTACCGGTTTAATTAAGTAGGCACAAAAATACAAGCCAATAAAAAGCAACACATAGAAGTAAATTATCGGAACTACAAGATGCAATAAAGAGCAAGGTGATATTAGAATTGCAATCTGAGAAAGAATTAGTGTAAAAAAAGCGAAAGTAGTATCTTGAAAGAAACTGCTTATCGGCTAAAATTATCATTTAGAATGTGGAATTGGCTGTGTTTAAAAGTACAAATCAGGAAAGAATGTGGCATATAAATACAATTGGTCCAAGGAGTCTAACAAAATAATTTAGAGAGATCTGTGGTAATATACAAAAAACTCGCGGAGGACATTTCATTGTGAATAGAGAAACGTTTATAAAAGTTCATATAATTTTGGAAGAAACACGAAATTTAACATGCTACATACAAAAAACCGTAGCTGCCTAATCTTAATAGCCTGAATTACATCGTCAAACTAAATATATAGACATATTTTAGCCAGCATATTTTATAAAAATGTATAATAATGATTTTGTTTTAAATTAAAAGATTTAATGTCTTTAAGTACAAGTAATTTTAGTGCTGCTATTTTAATATAACGAAGTTTGATTTTGCGATAAAAATGACTTCTTAAAACTTGCAATATTAACAAAATTACATAAAATAAAAATCGTTTATTTATATAATTTTGACTGAATTAAGACTATTTTGCCCGTTTTAAATTTGCTACTTTTGTTGGGAAACAGTACTTTTCCAAAAGTGTATTTTGCATCGAGTCAAAACTTAAGATATATATATATATATATATATATATATATATATATATATATATATATATATATATATATATATATATATATATATATATATATATCGTTTCTTCCTATGTACAATTTTGCCTGCCCTATATTTATTCTATGTAATTATAATGTCCTTCCTTGTAGACTGAAATATTATAAAATGACTCGAAACAAAACCAAAGGCAATTATTTATTGTTGTAATTAGCGACAAGGCGTGTTACAGAACATTATATAATTTGTTATTACGACTTAATTATTGATATAATAATTACCTGAACTATACTATGAATAATACTAAACAAGTTTACTTATTTAATATTCTACCTTTTGGCGCAGAAAATAAATGACTAATAACCCTATAGAAGATGACCCGGTGCCTGGTAATATACAGTGTGTATTACTCTCGGTGTCACTTCCATTTAGCATTGTTCTCAATCCTATAAGTTGTATAAAATTTTGAAGAATATTAGAAATACTGCTTTTAAGTATATACACGATAATAATTTAAAAATATCGATTTGTGAATTGGAAATTTTAGTTAAATTTTCTTGTTTAATATTACCTATAAATCTGGTAATCTGGTAAATTATAAAATGTTACCAAAGTATTTTTCAATTAAAGACAAAGCCTGATTAATAAAGATTTAAAAAAGTTCTATTTCTAATTATTTGCTAAACTGCATTGAAATTCTATTAATTTGTAGCTGATTATACAGACACATAGATCATTCACCAATAAGTAAGTCCAATTCTGCAAGCCTTATATTTTTTCCTCACCGAAAACAAAATAAGACAGAAAAATACAACCTCCATCTTTTTCTTCCTGGCTATGAACTTTTTCCATCATTCTGTCTAAACAGTGGCGATTGCGCTTACGTTTGTACTAATATATCCTGTATAAGACTTCTCAATCTTGAGTCGACCAGATTTGATATCCTGTGACTCAAACTAGCCCTTAAAACTTTTACTAAACCTATTTGTTGTATCTATCGCTCTTCCTCAGACAATTCCTTCAACGAGCTCTCCGAATTTCTCAAATCCTTGGCTACTGTATCCCCTAGGTAGAGCAGCAGAGTACTAGCAATCAGCCAGCTAGTCTCTTACCAACCTCATTAGAGATCCTACTGATTTCCCACGCATAGTCATCTATAGCCAAAGCCCATTGGATCTGCTTCTCACTTCTCACCCAAAGCTTTACCACTCTTCCATTTCGGCTCTGGGTTCCTCCGACCACTGTTTAATTACCATTTTGCTGTTCCATATAACAGGAAGTTATAGTTAGTATTTGACACTATATTTCCGCTGTTTGGGATGGATTGTGGAATTTGTACTATTCCGTCTCTTGTAAAGCTATTTGTTTATCTTCCAACAATCCAGAAATTTGTTCAAAAATTTCGGATGTAATCCAATTAGGTATATGTACTTTTATACTAGATCCTATTATGACTTTAAAACCATCCAATAATAAAACATAACAATTTTCTTAAGAACCCTACTGCAGAAGATTTACGAATTATTTCAAAATGCTCGAAATCATTACAATCGCATAATTCCCGACGCCAAAATAGCCTTCAACATACGCATAAAAGGCAAAGTTCTTTCATGCCAAAATTAGTCGCTAGCCAAAAACACGAATCAAAACTTGTGCAAAAGCTCCTTTCTACGTTTAACTTCTGGTGATGCAATCGTCTTTGCCCTACAATATGCACGAAATTACCTTCAGAGTTAAAAAGGTAAGACGTTTTCTCAAAATACTTAATATCAAAAAGTCCTCTGACCTTGTTACTTTTCCAAAAAAAGTGCGCCTCTGAACTGGCTCCGTTCCTTACCAGATTATTCCAAGTGTCCGATGATACATTCATTGACAGGCTATTCCCAAAAAGGGGATCCAAAATTCTTCCCTTTAACTACAGACCAATATCACTACTCCCAGTCATGAGTTAGGCAATGGAGAAATATATCTACAATGATCTTTTAAATTTTAAATTATCTTGAAGGTTACAAACTGATGGGCAATACGGCTGCCACCAAATATCCACAGCAAATCTTTTTACCTTCCTAACTCACACCTGGAATGAGTGCATCGAATTCCAAGGAGAAGACCCAAATTCATCTAAGTTTTACCAAATCAACGCAAACGATACGATATTCCTCTTGAATATCAATGTACTGCTATTTACAGCTATGATGACGTTGGTACACTCCACTTTAGTCTTGTTTCTAAGACTAAAATTGATGATAGGTGTATAGTAATAACTATCTATAACCGACAACCTCATTGAAATCGTTGAATGGGGAGCCAAAAACCTTGTACGATTTACCGCCAATAAGACACAATGATGTTTAATATCTTAAAATTCATCATTTAAATGATTAATCAAATGCATGAAGTTAAAGATTCCTTTAGCCTAGTTGGTAACACTTTTCAGAAATATCTTCGCTGGCATGATCACATCAACTCAATTGCCAACGCTGCCGCGAAGAAATTGGGTTTCTTCTTCTGAGATTGAAAACACTTTTCTGATGTCAACCTATATACCCTTTGCAGTTCGCAAATCAGACCCAACCTTTAGTAGTGCTCGTACATATGGAGAGCAGCATTACCTTAAATCCTTGCCAGTTAAAAAAGCTTTTCTCTCGATTGATGATCCAAATATCACAAGGAGGCTTGAATCACTAGAGCATCGTCGAATTTTGGTCGATCTGTTTTTTTTTTACAGGTATTACTACGGATTCTGCTCTGATCAATTATTATCCATTATGCCCTCCTTGCTAGGGCGACATGACCAGCGACCAACATGCATCGCTAATATATATATATATATATATATATATATATATATATATATATATATATATATATATATAATAGCAAAAATATATCATTTCTGCAGGTGCAAAACGGCCTACAAGAAGAATTGCTTTCAATTATGCCACAGTGTACCCTCCTGTGATCATGATTTCTGGGTCTCTACGCTCATCAGGCAGGCTTGTACCTAGGGAGATGTAAAATAACAGATTGCTCGATATGACAAAATCGAAACGTCAATCATACTGGAACTGGGGCTTCGGTGGTTTTCGGCTACAGATAATTTCTGCAAATGCAAACGACTTACACAGGGTATCCTCCTGCGATCATGATTTCTGAGCCTCTACCCTTATCAGGCAGGCTTGTACACAGGGAGATCTGAAATAACAGATTGGTCGATATAACAAAATCGAAACCACCGGAGCCCAATAGGTGTGTACAAGTTAAGTGTTACACTTAACATGTAGTACTGTTCCAGTATAATTGACGTTTCATCATTGAAATCAATCAAAAGTAGTTTTTCAGGCTGAATTTTTAAATATTTTATTAACCCTCCTTTTTGTTTCGATATCTTGGATTTGTACCAAAATAATCATTTATCAGTTGATACCTATGTAATTATTGATTTTTGTACAAAATTTGAGGTGAATTGAATAAGTAGTATTTTAGTAATATTTTTTAACATTTCACTAGGCCGTGCGTCGTTTTGTTTCACCATATTGGATTTTTACCAAAATGTGACCAGTGATGCTAATTTGTTCCACCATATTGAATCCGTACCAATAATTTACCAGTTTCTACCTATGGTAATGGATTTTTAAGCATAGCTTAAAATAAACTAAATAAGTAGTTTTTTTTCATTTCATTCATTTCATCTCTTTCTGACACTTAATGCTTGCCCAATATTTGAAATTAATCTCATACGTAGGTTTTCAAGATGGTTTTACTAGGCCGCCATTTTGTTTGCTGTCTTGGATTCGTATCAAAATTGTTAGTAGTTCATTTTTATGTAACACTTAATTTATTTGCAGAATTTGAGGTAAACTGGATGATTAGTTTTTTAGTTTAATTTAATTTTATTATTTCACTAAACCGCCATTTTGTTTAGCCATATGAGATTTTTACTAAAATATATTCATTCAGTTGATTTTAACATAATATTTGCATGGGCACCCAAAGGGAGGGGGACCAAATGCAAATATTCTGTATCACATATCGTCGGTACAATGCCAAAACCACGAATGTGCAAAATTGGCGATTTTCACCTAAGTACTGTAACGGATATGTTAACCTTGATATTTTTCAATGCCAAAGTAACGAAAGTGCTTCGCGCGTTTAACCCCCCCCCCCCACACTACCAATGTCTGTTTCGAGAATGTGCTCATCGCTCAGTTGTTGCAAGGCCAAAGAAGCGAATGTACGTCTATAGATGATTCGTGTTTTTGGCATTGAAGTTTTAGTGAGTTTCTGGAATTCTAAATAGTGAATGTGCCACATTAGTGTTTTTGACAGTGACAGTTAGAGACATTGGTGAAACTGTTCATAAAAATGTCTTCTCGTACGTATAAGATACTGGCGCTGAGTAAGAAATTGGATGCAAAAGGTAAGTCGAAATATGTATATTAAGAAGTATAGTAAAAATTGTAATAATAAGAATGATGTTTGTACTGTTTATGAGGATGTAATAATATTTGGTTCGTGAGAAGAACATGAGTCTGAGCTACATATCCACTTATAATGCTTCAGACTACGAATTTTTTTGCCGGTTTGTATAATATTATTACAATAATTTTATTATTTCAGAAAGCGAGCCACAGCCATGTACCTCAACTATGCAGCCTAAAATTCCTCCGAAAATATCCGGAAAAGGAGTTTTTGGTGAGCATAAGTCCAAGTTATTTACTTACTGTATGGTTGAACCATACATTTATTTGCCTTTGTGTAGCTATATATAAAAGATTACTTAGTAGAATACCTAATCTGCGTTTTTCAAGTTTAGCCTTAAACATTGAGCTACATTTTCTGTATTGACTCTTTTACCAGCTACATGCCTTGCAAGCAAAACACAAATGTTCTGAACTTGTTGATGAAGAGAATCGCCAGAAAATTTACGCGGATTTTCGTAGTTTGCATAACATTGATGACCAGCGACAATTCATAAAGAGCCACGTAGAACAAAATTTAAAAGCACGCATCACGCGAAATATTGAACATTCACGTACAAGTATTTCTTTACTGTTAGCGTTTCTAGGCATAATGTGTGCAGAGAGTTTTTTATGGCTACGCTGAATATAACGGACGCCTTAGAATCTGAGACTGATGACCAAGATGAGAATACTACTTTTCAAATTAAGTTTTTTTACTAGCTTTTTAGTTGCGTCATTCTTCGGATTTTGATTAAGTTAATTTTGTTCTTGAAGTAATGTTTTTATTTTGATAAGTTTTGTTTTAGTTTCAGGCTACCAAGACTTTTGTTACTTAGATTAATGACTGATTTTTTCCTGTATTTTCAGGAATTTTTGTTTTTTTGTCAGAATGATGCTATATTTTCTTGTATTTTGATGAATCCTACGTAATTAGAACGTCAATAAAGCACTGTTTTTGGAAAATGTGTATTTTTTCATTTGCACGAATAAAAATATTTACTTTTTTTGCAAAGCCAAAAAAACGAATGTGCATTTTTTTGAAAAAGAAAAATCGATTTTCAAGATACTGGCGCTGAGTAAGAAATTGGATGCAAAAGGTAAGTCGAAATATGTATATTAAGAAGTATAGTAAAAATTGTAATAATAAGAATGATGTTTGTACTGTTTATGAGGATGTAATAATATTTGGTTCGTGAGAAGAACATGAGTCTGAGCTACATATCCACTTATAATGCTTCAGACTACGAATTTTTTTGCCGGTTTGTATAATATTATTACAATAATTTTATTATTTCAGAAAGCGAGCCACAGCCATGTACCTCAACTATGCAGCCTAAAATTCCTCCGAAAATATCCGGAAAAGGAGTTTTTGGTGAGCATAAGTCCAAGTTATTTACTTACTGTATGGTTGAACCATACATTTATTTGCCTTTGTGTAGCTATATATAAAAGATTACTTAGTAGAATACCTAATCTGCGTTTTTCAAGTTTAGCCTTAAGCATTGAGCTACATTTTCTGTATTGACATTAACACTGATATTTTGCTATTATAGAAAACGAACCGCAGCCATCCAAATCATCCATGGACCCTGAATCTCTTCCACAAATATCCGGAGGAGTAGGTAAGCATGCGTCTAAATTATTTACTTACTATACTTTTTAGACCATGAATTTATTTGCCTTTGTATAGGTACCTGGTACCTTATTAAAAAAAGTGTTTTACAAGATCAGTCTTAATTATTTATAGTTATATTTTTTGTATTGACATTAATGGATATTTTACTATTACAGAAAACGAACGACAACCTACCTCAACTATGTACCCTCTAAGTTTTCCACCATTACCCGGAGAAGAAGTTTCTGATGATTTGGACATTTTTTCCAATTCGTCATCAGATAATTATGAACCATCTAAAAGTGGATCCGAAAGCGACTCATCTAATTCAGTTCAATCTGTTGAAGAAGCAGTCCAGAATATTCAGAGAAATGAACAACCTGACAAGAAAAAACCTGACATTAAAAGTGTAAGGAACGAGAAGGGGTGGAAAAAAATATCAGGAAGGCAAAACGAGTGAGGGGTGAATCCTATACTGGACACAGAGGCATTGAGAAGCCTGCTCGTCCTCTTTTACCAGCTACATGCCTTGCAAGCAAAACACAAATGTTCTGAACTTGTTGATGAAGAGAATCGCCAGAAAATTTACGCGGATTTTCGTAGTTTGCATAACATTGATGACCAGCGACAATTCATAAAGAGCCACGTAGAACAAAATTTAAAAGCACGCATCACGCGAAATATTGAACATTCACGTACAAGTATTTCTTTACTGTTAGCGTTTCTAGGCATAATGTGTGCAGAGAGTTTTTTATGGCTACGCTGAATATAACGGACGCCTTAGAATCTGAGACTGACGACCAAGATGAGAATACTACTTTTCAAATTAAGTTTTTTTACTAGCTTTTTAGTTGCGTCATTCTTCGGATTTTGATTAAGTTAATTTTGTTCTTGAAGTAATGTTTTTATTTTGATAAGTTTTGTTTTAGTTTCAGGCTACCAAGACTTTTGTTACTTAGATTAATGACTGATTTTTTCCTGTATTTTCAGGAATTTTTGTTTTTTTGTCAGAATGATGCTATATTTTCTTGTATTTTGATGAATCCTACGTAATTAGAACGTCAATAAAGCACTGTTTTTGGAAAATGTGTATTTTTTCATTTGCACGAATAAAAATATTTACTTTTTTTGCAAAGCCAAAAAAACGAATGTGCATTTTTTTGAAAAAGAAAAATCGATTTTCATTTCATATTGGCATAATCTTGCTGATTGAAAATTAAAATTATTTCATAGTTGAGGATCTTACTTCAAGATGTCAATTTTTTAAACTAAACTGAACACTTAAACCCCGTTTTCTCGAAACTAAACATTTGCACATTCGTGGTTTTGGCATTGTACCGACGATATTATTATATATTATGGTAAAAAAAATTGGTATTTGCCCCCCCCCCCCCTGACAAAATCGAATCTTCATCCGGTCGCTTTTGGGGCTACATTTATATACCAAGTGGATTATGGATGACTTTTATTTTTTTTGTCATCAGTTGTTTTTTAACGTTGTTGCCGCGTCTGGAAATAGTTCTGCCCGCCTCAATAAATATTTCATTTTTTTGTCAAATTTGAGGTAAACTGGATAAATAGTTTTTTAGTGATATATCTTTTTTAATTTCACTAGGCCGCTATTTTCATTCGTCATGTGGCATTTTTACCAAAATATTACCAGGACATCCCCATGTGACCTTTAGTTTTTTCCAAAATTTGATGTCAATCCGGTAAGTAACATACAGACCGATGGAATCGAGAGAACGTGTTTTTCGACATCTAGAAACCTTGAAACATATTGATCTGAAAAATAAAAAAATATTAAGGGGGAAGTAATAAACCATATAGGAAGAACTGTTTATATGTATTGTGATCGTTACTGTACGTTGTCGAATACGTGAATCTAGATTATAACTACATTCACTAACTTAACAATTTATATTTGTATATATTAATAACCTGGAACTAAATCTAAACTAAATAATTTTAGGTTATACATGTATTATAGAATGTTTATTTATTATCTATAAAAAAACTCACAATGTGTATAATAAAGTTCTCTATCTTTTCATATTCGCAGAACTCTGAATAAAATAATAAATTTTTCGAAACGTTTTTATTCATACATACAAATAAATTCCCAGAATAAATATTACAACTTGAAACAATATCACCAGGCCGAGTAAAATTAGCATCACTTTATCTAGGGCCCAGACTCCTCTATATAGCAAGACATTATAGTTTTTGTTTGCAATACTAGCCGAATTCCGAACCGATATTTTTACGGTTGTATAATTATTCTCGGGAATTCCAAATGAAGCAAAATAATTCTACAACACTTAATAAATTTGTGAAAGCGGTCCATCCTAATTGTGCTAAATTTTTCATGATCAATAGTTTATGTTTTTTTGCAGTGTAATTGATTGTTCTCTATTCGCAGTTGCGAAAATAGAAGTTGCTTAGGAATAGCACAATGCATCATTTAAGAGATTATAGCAGATGTCCTAACTAGGCAATTTGCTAAAGTAAAAATTAAAATTCAATTGAAATTTTTGTCCATTGAATGGTAATTTCAGCGTATATCTTTTGCATCCCGGTAATTAAAAATATTGGCTGGTGAATAGTTTATTAATTCTTTTAAAACTATAGAAAAAACAGTAAAGTACACTTGAAATTATTGAAAATTAAGTAAAGTATTATTAGTTACTTTTATGACATTCATTAAGTGTTATTATCTTGCTTATATTAATATAATATTATATAACTATAATAATTGTGCTACATGTTATTTCGTACAGAATATGTTATAATGTATTTTGACAAAATGATAAGAAGCATTATATACATATATATATATATATATATATATATATATATATATATATATACATATATACATTCCACTTAATTTTGTGGGTATATTTAAAAAATAAATTGAATAAGTAGTTTTCGACTTTGATTATTTTAAATTTTTATCGTCGTCGTCATGTTAAATTGGTACGAACATTTTAGTTATATCTAATTTTTCTCAACTGGATAAGAAGATATTTTATGTTGGTTTTTTTAAACAATTTATTTGGCCACCATTTTGTTGTGGTAGAATTCCTACCACAATTTTACCAGTTTATCTATCTCTATGCC
Source organism: Kuschelorhynchus macadamiae (assembly GCA_030620095.1). Classification (NCBI taxonomy): domain Eukaryota; kingdom Metazoa; phylum Arthropoda; class Insecta; order Coleoptera; family Curculionidae; genus Kuschelorhynchus; species Kuschelorhynchus macadamiae. The sequence goes on from JAUTXW010001725.1 coordinate 294,558, forward strand.
TCATTTTATTCTTGCACAAAATTTGAAATCAATCTAATAATTTTTTTTGTCAGGCTGATTTTTTAAATTCTTTATTAGGCCAGCATTTCGTTTTGACAAATTGTATTCGTACCAAAATCTTATCAGTTCATACGTATTTAACACTTTATTTTGTGCAAAATTTGTGGAAAATTGGGTAATTAGTTTTTAGTAATATTTTTTTTGAAATATCTCTAGGTTGCCATACTGGTTTTTTTCTCCATAATGTTACCAGATTATCATCACAAGACCCTTAATTTTAACCAAAATTTGAGGTAAATCGGGGCTATGTCGCGAATTGACAGACAGATAGCCAGAATTGAGATTTTTAGCAACGGAACCCTAAAACTCGACAATATGTAAAAAACCCGGATGAGTGATTTATGCATGATTACAAACGTTTGGCCACCCTCTTGGATTCACCAAGATTCTACCAGTTAATTTTTACGTAATATTTGATTTTTATACAATATTTGAGGTAAATTGGGTAAGTACTTTGTTAATAATAATGTTTTTAATATTTCAGTAGGCCACCATTTTGTTCCGCCATATCGGAATTTTTACCAAACCATTTTGACCAAAATTCAATCAGGCAAGTAGTTCTTAAGACGAAACAGACAGGCAGAAACACCGACAAGCGGTCCGAATTGAGAAAACAAGTTTTTGCTATCTAGGAACCCAAAAACAAAAAAAAACTGAGATGATGATTTCTTTACGATTACAACACTTTAAGGAGAGCAAAACATCTAAAGCTCAGCTACTTTGGATATACCTTAATAAATCAATGATTTGAGATATGATGCATTCAAAAACTATAACATGATCTTTCCTATTTTTGTATATAATTTAAACTTACTTCATTATAGAAAAAGATGCCGCGCAATAACTTCTACCTGGTTCTTCCTGTTCCTAACTTACATTTTTTACTTCTTTCGTAAAAGAGAACTATTGTAACCGTGAAACAATACCCGGTTTTTACAGATCTTCGCGTTTTAGGGTCCCTAAATGTCGAAAAACATATTTTACCCTCTCCGTCTGCCTGTCTGTTCGCGATATAGCCAAATATATTCTATTGTACATCTGACTTATTACCAATTTTAAACGATTCGTCTTTATATTACATACAGAGGCGTAAAGGAAGTAACGAATTTTTGATATGTCTTGAGACACCTTGTGAAGTGAGCAACTGACAATTGAATACAAAAACCAAATTGTTGCCTGATTTTTTTCCTTTTCATTTTCATTTTTTATTCACTCTGATATCTCAATTATTAGAAAAAAATACAAGTTTCGAAAAAAAGCAGAATTTTATTCTAAATTTTATTTTGAACAAGAGAAATGGAGAATTTTCACATTGATACCAAATTCTTTGACCCTTCTGCTAATGGTACGCCGACATATTCTGGTTTTGCGTATTTCTTCATGTTCGCTTCTTATTTGAGGTGCCTTTCGACACTTTTTTATAGGTAATCTATTGCCACGATCTCCAAATACAATTTCGTTTATGTCATTTGTTATTATCAGAGTCAAGCGGAAGTAAACATTCATCATTTCCATTGTTAAAAATCCAACATGGGTGATATATCTCTTAGTAATGTGGCAAGGGCTGTAGCGTTGATTGAAAGTTGTAGAAGTTACAGTGATGTTAATCTACGATCTATCGCCATGTAAGACGTTGGAGGCAAACCGAAGAGTAAGTGAGGAGACGAGGTCAAGTTAGAAAACGATCAACCACGGCTAGAGATGACAGATTCATAGTCTTGCAAACATTACAGAACATGCCTAGAACAGTACCACAAATAAGAAACGAACTGGAAGAGGTACGTGAAAGTAGAACAAGTCATCGGACCATTAATAGACGGCTCAACGAAGTTGGTTTAAAGGCCTGTAGAACAAAGACTTATGTCATTAAATGAAAATATGAAATGTGACATAAATAAAAATTGGAAAAAATGTATTTCATATATTATATGTTAAGTTTTCATATATCAGACAAATTATTTAATGAAAGTTCCCATTAGGTACACCTACTGTACCCCCTGGGTCATATAGCACTAAAAGCTCTTAAGTTAAAGATCGTATCACTTAAATCTAAACTCTTACAGCGTAAGTGAAATCAATGCTATAAAATCTTATACAATAAATGACATAAAAATGCCGGCGTAGCTCCTACAAAAGACTTCCATAAAGAAGTTATTAGCATTTTAATATCCCATTTATCGGTTGGTAGATATTGTTAGTTATTTAATTTATTAGAACTAACTCGTGCAAGGATGTGTGTAAGGAGAGTTTTTCGAGATAGGATTGATAACTTCATTAATATTAAAGGGCAGGCCAATAAACAACGCTGTTGTTTAACTGTATTGCTTCTTTGTCTTCCTAATTAATGCAACTTGATGATAGAAACGGTTGGTTGGAAAAACTCATAAAAGCAAATCTTTATGCAAATTAGGCTACTATTTATTAGTTTGTTTATCTAAGTATAATTCATTTTATCATGCAAGACCAATCAATAAAATCTCATAAAAGCAATTTTCACTGAGCTAGATTTAATTAAAAATATATTAGCTTTTAAAGTGAAATTTTGATTCCTCAATATCTAGGTTTTATACAGTATGTCCGCGGATGAACTTTACAAGAGGACAAATGGACTAAAAATTGGAAGATACAAAAAAGTCACTCCCGATAAAAGTTTTTGCTTGAAAAATAAATAAGGTTCGCGTTATCAATAATTAATTTTTTTATTCAAGGGCATAAGAAATACAAAAATGTTATTTTGCGTAAGACTAAAAATGTCTCATTTTGCAAGATACGGAAAAAGTCACTCTTGATAAAGTTTTTGTTTAAAAAATGAATAACGCTCGCCTTATCAAAAATTTAATTTTTTATACAGGGGGCATGATGTTTTGCGTAAAAATCATACATCGTCTATAATTTTCTCTTAAAAGTACAGATATTAAATATGTTTTGAATTAAATCCCAAGCATAAATACAAGATTTCGTTACAAGATTTCAAATTAAGAGTATCAGTTTTATCACATTACGTTTTAAAGTCCCAAATATTCTCAAGCACACCTTTAATCTGAGTACCAACTAGTTTCTAAAATAATTATGACGCTTAACGACGTACTTGTCAATGTCTCTATTTTATGAAATAATTATCATTTAATGTAAACTGGTTTTTATCAAAGTGCTATCTACTGAGCAAAGGATTTTTATAATAAAGTGTTACGGGGATGGTCAAGTATCATCAGCTACATCATGGAACAATTTAGCGAGAAAACTGAAGACGTACCAATAACTCAGATGGCAATCTGCAACATAATAAAAAACTCCAAAAAAACTGGTTCTGTTTTGGACCTTAAAATAAAAAGAAATTTAAGCTGAATGATGCAGCCATAGTTTTAGTTCTTCAGTCTGTTAAAGAAATATATAGTTAGCAGTTGCGAAAAAAAGTCATGTTTAGGAGATTTTAAAAGAAAATATAATATTTCTTTACTTTAATCATACGTTAGAAGAGGGAGATGGACCGACAAGACTACATATTTGTTTGCTGATAGGAGACAAAATATTAGTTTATAAGTGTATAATGCGCTTACACGCATCTTTATCAAAAGTTTTTGGCCGGAAAAGGTATACGTAAAATATCAAAAATATATAATTTCTGCAGGTGCAAAACGGCCTAAAAGAAGAACTGCTTTCGATTATGTCACAAGGTAGTCTTCTGCGATCATGATTTCTGGGCCTCTACCCTCATCAGGCAGGCTTATACGCAGGGAAATAACAGATTGCTCAATATGACAAAACCGAAAACGAAACGTCAATCATAATGGAACAGTACTACATTGTAAGTGTAACACTTAGCGCCACCTATTGGGGCTTCGGTGGTTTCCGGCTGCAGACCCATAGGCATTTCTCTACCTATGGGGTATTATTATCTATTGAGTAGTTTTTTTAGGCCGATTTTTTAAATAATTTATTAGCCGGCTATTTTATTTTGCTATTTATATTCATACCAAAATGTTAAAAGTTCAAAATTTGAGGAAATTGGATAACTAGTTTTTTTAATAATAATTTTTTTAACGTCCTGCCATATTGGAATTTTACCAAAATAATAACATGTCATCCCACAAGACAAACAAATGGACCTCCGGAATCGATAAAAATATATTTGGGCATCTGAAAATATGTAAAACTTACAAGGGTGATTTTTTTCCGATTACAAAATATTTTATTTGACCGCCATTCTGTTCTGCCATCTTCAATTCGTACCAAAATTTTACTAGCTGATTCCCATTCCACCTTATTTTTGTCCAAAATTTGAGATAAATTGGATAGGTGGTTTTTAGTAAAATTTTTTAAAAATATTTCACTAGGCCGTCATATTGGACTTTTACCAAAATGTTACCAGGTCATCCCCCTATAACCCTTAACGTTAGGCCAAAATTTAAAGTCAATCAAATAAGTATTTTTAACGGTGCCGCGCAGATAGGCCGACAGACAGGCAGATAGACCGACGAATTGAGAAAACATGTTTTTCGGTATGTAGGGACCCTGAAACGCAAGGGTCTGAAGAAATCTCGGAGGGAGATTTTTTCACGAATTTCCCTTTCATTTTACGAGGGAATTAATAAAAATGGTTTAGCACCATTTTGTTTCGCTATCTTCAAGTAGCACCAAAACTTTACAAGTTTAGCTCTATATCACACTTAATGCGTGCACAAAATTTGAAATGAATCTAATAAAGCCGCTATTTTGTTTTACTGTATTGAATTCCCATTATTATTATTTCATTATTTCTCAAAATGTTACCATTCCTATGTAACACATACATTTTGTGCAAAATTTGACGAAATTGGATAAATAGTTTTCTCTCTAATGATTTTTGTAACGTTTCACTGGGTCGCCATCTTGTTCCGGCATATTAGATTTTTATCAAAATATTGCCAGATCATCCCCATATGATTCTTAATTTTTCACTAAAATTCATTGAAGTCAATCTGATGAGTAGTTTTTAGGCTATGCCGCGAACTGGCAGACAGACAGACAAACCGACAGACGGACTGACGGAATTGATAAAACATATTTTTTGGCATCTAGAGATGCTGAAAATAAGTGAAACCTAAGAGGGTGAATTTTTTACAATTACAAATATCTTGACAACAAAAATCTTTTTTTGGCTTTTTCGCAACTGAATAAAAATATTTAACTTTAAATTAGTTGAAACAAATATTTAATATAATTACATACCTCAACATGTAGACTAGTCTGTCTACGGAATGTTTCGATACATAATATAAACAATATTATTTAAGCAAGCATAAGAAATTATATCATTAACCTTAAGTTTTTATAGACACATAGTAATTGTACAAATACTTTCATCCTATCGGGACTCATCAGTACGCCGATCGTAAGAGAAAAACATTAAATAATAGAAAAGAAATGATTTCAAAATTTTAAAATGTGTCAGTTTGTTTGACATGTAACCTAGATATGATAACCGCACTGATGAGTCCCGGTAGGATGAAAGTATTTGTACAATTACTATGTGTCTATAAAAACTTAAGGTAAATGATATAATTTCTTATGCTTGCTTAAATAATATTGTTTATATTATGTATCAAAACATTCCGTATGCAGACTAGTCTACATGTTGAGGTATGTAATTATATTAAATATTTGCTTCAATTAATTTAAAGTTAAATATTTTTATTCAGTTGCGAAAAAGCCTAAAAAGATTTTTGTTTGTCAATCTATACGCAACAAATAATCTGAACACATTTACAAATATCTTATTTGACCGCCATTTTGTTCCACCATCTTGAATTAGTACCACAGTTTCACTAGTTCATCTTTGTACAACAATTTAAAATTAGTCCACTAAGTAGTTTTTTCAGGCTGAATTTTAAATATTTTATTAAGCCGCCATTTTGTTCCGCCGTCTTGGATTCGTACCAAAATTTTACGAGTTGCTTTCCACATAATACTTGATTTTTGTGCAAAATTGGACATAAATTGGAAGTAGTTTAGTAATATTTGTTTTTTATATTTCGCTAGGTCGCTATTTTGTTTTGTCATACTGAATTTTTACCAAAATGTTACCAGGTCATCCCTATATGATCCTTAATTTTTGACCAAAATTTGAGGTCCACCGTGTAAGTAGTTTTTCAGCTATGCCGTGAGCATACAGACCGACGGAATTGAAAAAAACGTGTTTTTCGGCATGTAGGGACCCTGAAACGTAAAGATCTGAAAAAATCTCAGAGGGTGCTCTTTCAGGGAGAAGTAAAAATATTGACTAATAGGCTCATTTTATGAAAAATTTGTGAAAAAAGTATTTGTTCGTCCAAGTTTTTAGATAATTCCATAATTTTTTGTAATTTTTAAATTAATATTTAATAGTGTACGCTTTTTTTATTGAAGCGGCCAGTTTTGGGGTATCGTAACTGCTTAGGGCTCGCAGCGCTGAGGTATATTTTCAACATTAAATTAAAATTATTAATAATAGATATATAGTTCTGGGAGTTAAGACTTTTTTATTGGAAATCCTTATCCTTAAATGTTAATAGTTTCCGAGTTATTAGCAAAAAACTAAACTCCACTTCTAAAATTTTAATTTGTTAATAACTTTTGAAATCTTTTATGTGCCGGTTTGAAACTTTTGCATATTTTTCTAGACATCACTGTCATTCCGTATCCAGTGAGCCAGAGAATTGACACCAATTTGAGTTTCTAAACTAGACCATTTGTGCCGGCATAATTTGCCTATAATGGTAAACCTAATAATTTCGCCATGCTACACAGATATACTTATGTTGTTCTGCCGATAAAATAAGAAAATGAAAGATAACAATTAGAATGTGCAACAAATCATATAACTCTAGAGGATAATAATTTATACTATTAATTATACCTCTTTTCTCTTGTAATTATCAAAATAATTTATAATCTTCTGAACATGTTTCCAAAATAACAATTTAAACTACCGCAGTAAGTTACTCTTAAAAACCACAGAATGATAGGCAGAACAAAATAATATAGATAATATATTCTCTTCGGCAAACAAAAATAATTTATCTTGCAATGATAGGTAGGCCAAGCACTATTGTTATAAGAAACAACACCGTCAACTTTCCCAGGTATCTCTTCTTCTCAGTATATTCATCCTTCCGTGCTTATCTTCGATCGAACTAGTTTACCTTGAATGAGAAAATTTGTATAAACCATTGTGTGACTTAAGTTTATGTCTAGCATTTTTAAATACTACACAAAAATTGGAAGTTTATTTATTTTTGAAAATTGCATTAAAATACTCACTGCAAATAAGGTTTTCTAAACATTTCTTTTATATTTGGAAAGATCGCGAAGGCCAGGAATCAAAGAACAACGTAGTAGTTATTGCTATGTTGAGATGACTTAATAACCCTTTATCATGTCTCAAACGTTTTTTAACTATGAAATTATTGCACTCTATATATACTAACAGAAATTTTAGTCTGGCTGCTATTCACCCATTCAAGTTCTAACCAGGTTCCACGATACTACACTTGACTGACCTTTTTTAAAAAACAAATTACTTACTAACCTACCATATTTATTGAAAGCTAAGTAGCCGAAGACTGACTACACAGTTTAATAAATGAATTGAAGAAATTTAGGATCGGATTTTTATAATTAAAGTTTTAATACCAAATAAGAGTTCTGAATTTACAAATCGTAAGTCATGCTGGGTATCTTGCCAGTATGTGACCTTTATTTTTATATAAGTAGTAGCCGATTTTATATAAGTGGTAGCGGATTCAGTAAGTATTAGCGTTGATTGAAGGAAAAAGGAAGATGCGCAACCCTATGGGCGAATTCGTAGCACAAAAGGTGTCACAAAAGGTTTTCTGGCGGCGACGATGTCAGTCGTTTACAGCGAAACAGCGGATAGATCGAATAGTCGGCGGAGATGTATGAATCGCTTACCTGTATTGTTTACATCATAGTGGTTATTGTTTTTTGCTCGTTTTCGAGCCAAACTCGTGAATTTTTAACTCTATGAAACTGGAGTACGTTTCATTCTTGTGAAACTGTTAATTAAAGAAATTATGTCTGCCAGAAGAACAGAATGTGCGTATGTTGGATGAAACAATAAAAAAAAAAGAAAACTAATTAGGTGAGCTTTTTTAAATTCCCCGTGACGAGGCCCGATATTCTTTGTCAATGGATACAAAACTGAGGCAATTTGATAAATAAACGTTTATGTGAAAATCATTTTTCTAAACACGAGATGTATTCAAGTGGCAAAAGACAATTACTGAAGAAAAATGCCGTTCCTATATTTTGGACAGGTAAGTGTTTTTTATTTCGGGTTGTTTTTATCTTATTTTTCGAATGTCCTTGCTAAAATTAAATTCAAATAAAGATATATATATATATATATATATATATATATATATATATATATATATATATATATATATATATATATATATATATATATATATATATATATATATATATATATATATATATATATATATATATATATATATATATATATATATATATATATATATATATATATATATATATATATATATATATATATATATATATATATATATATATATATATATATATATATATATATATATATATATATATATATATATATATATATATATATATATATATATATATATATATATATATATATATATATATATATATATATATATATATATATATATATATATATATATATATATATATATATATATATATATATATATATATATATATATATATATATATATATATATATATATATATATATATATATATATATATATATATATATATATATATATATATATATATAATATATATATATATATATATATATATATATATATATATATATATATATATATATATATATATATATATATATATATATATATATATATATATATATATATATATATATATAGGTAATGGCCGTATACTGCCAATAGTATAAAGAAATAACGGGGATTCCGCCAAAAAGTTTATAGTACACTTTTTTCTAACTTCGAAATAATTCATTTCTTCTTCAGGGCTCTCTAATAACATAATTATCAGAAAATTAAAGACTTTTTTTACAATTAAAAAGTACTTACACTAATTAAAATGAAAAGATAATTTCGAGGGAATTTTCAGAAAATATAAAGTATAAAATTGGATAGATTTTAACTACTAAAATTTTGACACCATTTGACAAGAAATAAAAAATTTAAACCAATGGTTTTTCTATCAAATAATAATGACAGAAATAAGTTAAATATGTCAAATGTATAATTTTATATTTTCTGTAAATTCCCTCAAAATTGTCTTTGCATTTTAATGAGTGTAAGTACTTTTTAACTGTAAAAAGTCCTAAATTTTCTGGCAATGAATGCATAGTCACAAAAATAAAGATTTGGAAAACAAACCACGTTGAAAAATAAGAATTTTGTCGAATACATAATTTTTTCAGTTTCCTTTCTTGACCGTGATGGTAAATTTAATACTTACTATTTCAATTCAGTGTAACAATTTATGTTTGGTTTGTTATTTAAAAAAACGTGTTAAAGCTTTTTAATATTTGTTGCAAAATCTATATATTTAAGACACTGATCTAAAGTTTTTAGCAAGTTCGTGAGAGAATTGTATTGCACCGATTTATATGATTTTTTTTTAAATGATCGTCCGAGACCTTTCAACACTATTTTTTGTATTGTATACAGGGTGCTTCAAAAAATCGGGTCACTGATTGATCACGATTCTTCTCAAACTGCTTGACGTAAAAAGATGCATTTTGGCACACAGGTTGGTAGTAAAATGTGGAGGTTGGATAAGAAGGAATTTTTTATTTATAAAAACGGTTTGTCTTTCGGAAAAACGCTTAAGCTCGTGTATTTTATTTGGTTATTTAACAAATTTTAAGTTTTCTTAAAAATTTATACAGGGTGTTTCAAAAAATCGAGCCACTGATTAATCACGATTCTGATCAAACCGCTTGACGTAAAAACCTGAATTTTAGCATACAGCATCAAATTTCAAGGGGATGAAACCGCCCCTTAAATAATGCAATATTTTTTATTTGAAAAACGGTTAATTTTTCAATACAGCATTTGATCAGGTATATGTCATTTTATTTTTTTTAAATGTATACAGGGTGTTCCAAAAAATCGGAAATAATTTATAAACAAAAATCTCTCAAGCCCCTGTTGACAAAAATTGAACGAAAAAGCAACAACGTGGTTTCTGAAATTTATAAAAAAATAAGTTAATCTAAGTACCAATTTATATCCCTTTCGTTAGCATCATACGCGAACGAAATCGCGGGTACTCATTAGCATGTGTTTAACTCACGAAAATCATTTAAGGAAAAAATGTCTCAAGCAGAAATTTGGACGTTTCGCATAATTATTTAAGTAATAGCAGCTAAATGGCATTAACAAAAATATACTATGCTAATATTTAAAAATCTACAGAAATAGCGCGAGCTAAAATTTATAATTAAATAACCAAATATAACTTTCATGTTGTAGTATGTAAAAAAATACCAGTTGTGTAAATTGAATGTATTTAATATTTATGTATAGTACCTATTTAGTAGTTAAAGGTACAGCGTTTTTTCTACATGTTCATAATCTTTTTGATGTAAACATTGCATATGTATTTACCTTTTGTTTTGATTATGTATTATTTGTAAATTAAGTGTTTTGTTTGAAAATTTTGAAATAAACTCAATATATTTCAACTTTGCTTTAATTATCTATACTCTACTCAATGCAAAAAAAAATAAAACCTTTTATGAACAACATTTTTCTTTCATTTTTAATTAAAAAAAAAACTACTTTACAGGGAAAATCCCTCACTTGCTGTACAGCATATCCCAATATCTAGGGTGACAATTGGAAAAAGCTATACAATATATAGAAGAGTTTAAATTGTGGCAAAGTTGCGCAATTTTGTGCTGAATCAAATGCCGTTTTGAAATTGAGGATATTTATAAGACTTCCGAAGATAGCCTGGAAAAAAAGATATTTTTGAAAATCGTTTTAATTTTAACCGAGTTTTTTTAAAAAGATATTTTTTAAATAAATGTACATCATCACAGCCACCTTTTTCCTTCTACCAAAATACATTATTAAGTTTACGATTCGACGATTCATCTCCGAACGATCATGATAAACTTATCTTTTTAAAAAGTCAAAAATGTTGTGTTCATCTGAATAAACACTAATTTTAATTCTAAATTCCACAGCATATCAGACTTAACATTTTTCTGATATTTCGGACTAAAAAAACCCATCATCAATATTAGTTAATAATGACTGCGGAGAAACGGAAAACCCACGTCGGGTCAAAAATTCAATTACCTACGTCATCTTGAAGCGGACAAAAATGTGCCAATGGAAATGTAAAATTTATTTGTCTCTGCCTCTCTTATTAGAATTAGAAAAGAAATACTTAGTTCAAAAATATTTCACTGTTTTGTTCTACTCCGGAAGTTATTTGAAAATCCATGCTCATTGCCATTTTTTTTTGCCATAAATTAGCACTGATGAAGAGTTTTATTTGTCAGAAACATTAGAGAAACGCTCAAATTTGGATCGCCCTGTGTTTTTTAGTTCAGAACAATGTAAAAAATAAATTTTGTCTTAAAAAAAGGTAAATAACAATCATTTGTAAATTAAAATTTAAATTTAAATGTAGACCTAAAACAATCTGCTTTATTTTGTAGTCATAAAATAGCACAAGGTTTTTTCCTATTGTCAAGACTTATATTCAAGGAAAAAATGTCTCAAGCGGAAAATTGGACATTTCGCATAATTATTTAAGTAATAGCAGCAAAATGGCATTAACAAAAATATACTATGCTAATATTTAATTTTTAAATTTAATATTTAAAAATCTACATCTACAGGTATAGCGCGCGCTAAAATTTATAATTAAATAACTAAATATAACTTTCATATTGTAGTATGTAAAAAAACGACACCAGTTGCGTAAAGTTTATGTATTCAAAATTTATGGATAGTACCTATTTAGTAGATAAATGTAAGTTTATTTTCACGTTTTTTCTAAATTTTCATTTTATTTTTAATGCAAACATTGCATATTTATTTACCTTTTGTTTTGATTATGTATTATTTGTAAATTACATGTTTCGCCTGAAAATTCTGAAATAAAGTCATTATATTTCAACTCTGCGTTTACTGATCTATGCTCTAGTCATTGCGAAAAAATTAATATCTTTTATGAACAGTATCTTTCCTTAATTTTTAATTAGTTCCGAATAATGTAAAAAATAAATTTTGTCTTAAAAAGGGTAACAATAATTTGTAAATTAAAATTTCGATTTAAACGTAGACCTAAAACAATTTGCTTTGTTTTGTAATAATAAAGTAGCACAAGGTTTTCTTCCTATATTTACGGAGAAAATGAAATAGTAATAGAAGCAAAATGGCGTTATCGAAAATATTTAATATTTAGCGCGCATTTTCATGTGGTAGTATGTAAAAAAATCGGTAAATTCCTTGACCCGGAACTTCACTCGTTATGAATTATTTCTTTTATTAGGAAGAGTGAAGTGTCATCCAAATTAGTTCAGTACATAGTCATAGTGTATACGTGTTACATATACTATCTCTTCAATTTTATTGGACGCCATTTTGTTCCATCATATTGTATTCCTACCAATATGTTTACCATTTCCTTTCTACCTATAACACACTTGACTTTTGGGCATAATTTAAAATAAATTCAATAAGTATCCCATTTTCACATTTAATTTTTCTGCAAAATTTAAAATGTATTGAACAAAAGTTCTCTACGTTGATTTTTTAAAAATTTTATTTGGCCGTTTTTTTGTTTCACCATCTTAAATTGATATTCATATTATCAGTCTTTTCCTACTCCGTTGGTTAGCAGATATTCCAGATATTAAGTTTCAGAATGGTTTTCATTAACAATCCCCTTGTTGTTATGTTAGAGTGGTGTATTATTTGGGGTTAAGATCCAATAAAAAAAACAAAAGCTCTTTTTTTAAATTGCCGACGTTTCGACAATTTATTTTTGCATCCTCAGGGCACATACATTTTCTATCATGTATGAAACCCATATTAGTCTCTACCTACTCCATGGGTCCGCAAATATTTCCTAACCCCAAACAATACACCACTCTAATATAACAACGAGAAAATCGTTAATGAAAACCATTTGGAAATTTCATATCTGGGAAATATCTGCGAACCAACGGAGTAGGCAAAGACTGATAATGAGGGTATCATGCAGGATATAATATTTATGTGTCCTGAGGATGCAACAATAAATTTGGAAACGTAGACAATTTAAACCTGGCACATAATCTGAAATCAACCCATTAAGTAGTTTTTCTGGTAGAATTTTTAAATATTTTATTATACCCCCATTTTGTTACTCCATCTTGGATTCGTACCAAAATTCTATCAGTTGATTACAACATAGTACTTAATGTTTATGACAAAAATTTGAAATACATCGGATAAGCATAATAATTTTTTTAAAATTTCATTAGGCCGCCATTTTGTTTCGCCATTTTGGATTTTTGTCAAAGTATTACCAAGTCATACGCATATGGCCCTTTATTTTTGATCAAAATTTTAAATCAATCAAGTAAGTAGTCTTTAAGCTATGCCGCGAACTGACAGACAGACGTACCGACAGACCGACCAACAGAATCGATAAAACATATTTTTTTGGCATCTAGGGACGCTAAAACGTGAAGACGTGTAAAACCTGACAGAGTGATTTTTTCACCATCACATAATTTTTATTTGCCCGCCATTTTGTTCGGCCACCTTGAATTAGTACCAGAATTTTACTAGTTGATCCCTATAATACCACATTTAGTTATGACACACAATTTGAAATCAAACCGTTAAGCAGTTTTTGGATTGATTGGATGAAAAGTTTTTTAATAATAATTTTTTTAACATTTCACTAAGCCTCCATTTTGTTTCGCTATATTGGATTTTTACCAAAATGTTACCAAGTCAATCGAATAAGTAGTTTTTTAGCTACGCCGCGAACAGACAGATAGACAGACCGACGAAATTGAGAAAACCTTTTTTTTCGTCATCTAGGGCCCTAAAACGTGAAGATCCGAAAAAATCTCGGAGAGTGATTTTTTCACGATTACAATACTTCTCTCGTTTTACACCAGTTGCGGAAATTGTATGCATTCAATATTTATGGATAGTACCTATTTAGCAGTTAAATGTAAGTTTATTTTCACATTTTTTCTAAATTATCTTTTTAATGCAAATTGTTTGTTTGTTTGACAATTTTGAAATAAAGTCATTACATTTCAACTTTGCTTTTACTTATCTATGCTCTAGTCCTTGTAAAAATAATTAAAATCTTTTATGAACAATATTTGTCTTTAATTTTTTGATTAAAAAAAAGCTCTTTTACACGAAAAATCGCTCACATGGTTTACAGGGTATGCCAATTTCTAGGGTGAAAATTGGGAGAAGCTATACGAGATATGTGCAAGTTGCGCAATTTGTGCTCATTTAAATGACGTCTTGAAATTGAGAATATTTATAGTACTTCCGAATATATCCGGAAAAAAAGATGGAAAAACTACTTATTGAATTTATTTTATATTATGCTCAAAAGTCAAATATGGCGTAGATTGAAAGAAACTCTTTAACTTTTTTATAATTTGACTTTATTGTAGCTGCCAATAAATTATTATTTATAGGATAACTACATTCTATTGTACTATTTTGGTTTGGTATTCTGTGCGAATGGATGTTAGAGGTCTTGATCTAGAGCTATTAACATTTATAAAGACAAATCCTTTTAGAAATCAATTTAAGTAATATTTGAGTAATATTCGAAGTATAATAAAATACCTGATGAGCAATATTAGAATATGTATTATATATTTAATAATATTTCGGAGCACAGCACAAATTTTCTGTAAATTTAGAGTTTTCTATTAAAAAATAATGTCTATATATATATATATATATATATATATATATATATATATATATATATATATACATTACACAGTTCTTATACAAGGTTTATTACTAAAGCTATACGCAGAATACTAGAAAAATTCCCAAATAGATTAGAATAAAAAATGTTTTTAAAACACTTACCTGGATTATTGTATTGCATATATCTACTGTGAGAAACTATTCTTTATCGCCCCATGTCAGAAAATGACCAAGTAAAGCAGATAAATTAGTAATATTCATAATAATAATAGTTTATTGTTTACGTCTACAGTAGCAGAAATCAGTAATTTTATAATGTTGCATTTTACAAAAACTAAACAAAACGCGGGTAAATTTAAACTTCCCCTTTTGCACACATGGCGATGAATAAATAAAAAAAAATAATGTCTACCGAGAAAAAAGAAATTAAAATTGAAATGTTTTATTTATATATATATATATATATATATATATATATATATATATATATATATATATATATATATATATATATATATATATATATATATATATATATATATATATATATATATATATATATATATATATATATATATATATATATATATATATATATATATATATATATATATATATATATATATATATATATATATATATATATATATATATATATATATATATATTAAATAAAACATTTCAATTTTAATTTCTTTTTTCTCGGTAGACATTATTTTTTTTTATATATTCATCGCCATGTGTGCAAAAGGGGAAGTTTAAATTTACCCGCGTTTTGTTTAGTTTTTGTAAAATGCAACATTATAAAATTACTGATTTCTGCTACTGTAGACGTAAACAATAAACTATTATTATTATGAATATTACTAATTTATCAAGTAAGTAGTCTCCAAGTATTTAGATACTTGGTCATTTTCTGACATGGGGCGATAAAGAATAGTCTCTCACAGTAGATATATGCAATACAATAATCCAGGTAAGTGTTTTAAAAACATTTTTTATTCTAATCTATTTGGGAATTTTTCTAGTATTCTGCGTATAGCTTTAGTAATAAACCTTGTATAAGAACTGTGTAATAATTTTAAATTTCTTTAGGGTCCAGTTGCTGACAACTATTGGGACAGTTTCTAGGTGATAATTTTTTTGCATTCTTCGTATAATTCAAGGTCTTTCCTGATTTTCCCTTTTTCTTGCTGTTTCAGGTTGTAGTCGTTATGACGGAATACATCGTATATATATCCAACCTTCTGAAGCTTATCAAGTAGGACGATATTACGAGCCAGCAAGAGTATCTAAATCGAATTTTTCACATAAAGATTTAATATTTATAAACTTCTAAGCATCGAAATTATTTATTTTCATTTTTCTAACCACTTTTTAGTCTATTGTGAAGTGCAAAAAAATAAAACTCCTACAACAATTATATACATAAGTCTGAAAGATATAAACTTTCATCTATTTCAAAGGTTTCTTCGGTCAATTAAATTTAACAATATTTATGAAATACCGGAAATTGATGAAAAAATTTCATTTGTAAAGAATGTCTTAATAACTATTTTTGATGTCCATGCTCCTCTTTACTTTGCGCAAATAGCCACTTCAACCGTGAATAACAGAAAATATTAAAAGGATGCAAAAACTAGGAGACACTGCTTTTCGAGAACTTAAATGCACTAAGCTCACTGGAAAATGGAAATATTATCAATCATTAAGAAATTTAGCAACATCTTCAATAAAAATGGAGAGAAAAACAAACTATAGGCATACATTTAAAAATTGTAATATTAAAGAAAAATGACAGGAACTTAATAGACTTAAGTTATCTAAGATAAAGAATATCCCGAAGATGTTCGGGGATGTTGATAAATTAAATAACTTTTTGTTAACTCAACTATCTCATCCATCCGTGGATTATATTTTTATTTAAATAACAAAATAAATAATATCAATTATTTGCTCGATTGACCTTTGTTGTACTTATGTTTGTGATTATATTACTCAAATAATAAATGAGTGCCTGAAAAAAAAACTACTTTCCTGCGTGTTGGAAGCAAGCCGTTATCATTCCTCTTCCTAGAGTAAGTAATCCTAGAGATTAGAGCCATTTTAGATCAATAATTACTGTAGCTGTGCAACGGGGGTACTTAGCAGATGTGATCGACAACATTTTTCATGCACGAGACAATTATAAGATATTAAGATGCTAATAGCTCTACTACACTAATCAATTCCTTCTTAAGTGATAGGTTACAACTTGCGTTAGCTAAGATTTTCTTTGGCTACAACGGGTTAACGTGGATAATAATCTTTCAAGCTGGCTTTTAGTTTTCAATGGGGTTCCTTAGGGAAGTACATTGGGTCCATTGTTGTTTAGCATGTATACATATTGTTTTCCTGATTTTCTTAAATTTTGTCAGTATCATTTGTATGCAGATGGTACTCATACATATTATTCGTTTTTACCCTCTGACTACCGAACAGCCATAAATAATATAAATTTAGATTTGGATGCACTTGTTAATATTTCAACTAGACATTTTAACATATACATAACTAAATTGTAAAAAATCCATCGTTATTGTTTTTGAAAATAAAAATAATATCAATGAAATATCAAACGAGTTTTCTTTAAGTATTGACGACCAAATACTCCAAAACATGGAAAACACTAACAGCTTAGGTTTAATCATTGATTCGCAACTTAAATTTTCCAGTGATATATTATATGCTCTTAAAAAATCTAATTGCGGTTTAAAAACAATCAACCCTCATAGACATTATCCTGACCAGAATATCAAACAAGAGCTATGTGACTTACTTATTTTATCACATTTCAATCATTGTGACATAGTGTATGGACCCTGTCTGGATATTCACGAACCTCATAGTATTCAAAACATGCAAAACTCATGTATCCGATTTATTTTTGGCTTTAAAAGACAGAGTATCCTACAAACTCGAAGATCTTAAGTGGCCTAGTATGTTAGAATAGAGAAAATTGCATTCTAATCTATTCTAAGACCGTTCTCCTTATCTATATAACAAGATTAAATTTCAAATTGATTCAAATCGTTTTCTTGCAATATTTGTTGCCATATTAAAGCCATATCACATGATTCAATCGACTTGTCTAATTCATTTCTTACATTTAAAAAAAAGTTAAAAAAAGCTGCGGGAATGCCAATAACACCTTAGATACAGATATACATGTGTACATCATTTCGTTAAATACATTAATTATTGATAAACCTCTATTTTCCCCTTTTTCTCACCTATCTCTCAATAGCCTTCCCTTTTCCCATATCAATATGTTCTGTTTTTTTCTTGTGGTTTCTTTCTTACTTGTGTAGTTATTTAAGTTGATTGAAATTAGTATTATTATTATTATTATCTTGCGCGTTGATAATACAGAACATGCAAAGCTGCTTTTAATTAATCTTGCTAACATACTGTTCACCAAAAATAATTTTAACAGCGTCTTTTAGATAAGGTTTTCCTATTTATTTAACATCTTGTGTAAGCTTTTTTTCCTTGCCGTGATGTAATGAGTCTTTGGCAAAACACTTAAAGGTCAGATTTACTAGCCTAATTAAAACTATCCATTTTTTTCCATTCAAATATTTTTCCTTCAATATACCAAATTAGCTCTTTTACAGATTTTACAGTAATATTTCCCTTTACAAAATAATTCTACCTTTGTAAATGTGTTATTTCGCTCAGATAATAAACATAACAAACACAGGTATATTATTTACAATATATATGGATGCTATGAAAGGGAGGGGTACCTTAAAAGCATTTGTATGGATACTTAGAGTTTAACCAATCAACAAGGTGTAAAGAATCGTTCCCATAGTTACTTGCATTCTACTACTGAGTACAGATATCTAGGTCAGGATGATTTTGATAAGAAATTACCAAATTGTATTGCAATTGCATGATGATTACTTGCCTAAAAAATGCCCAGTACAACCGGGAGACGTGTTTTTAAGTTTTACTTAGTAAATATCGCGTTGTCTAAAACATCGTGAAATAAGAGTAATAATATAATAAAAAGTAATTTTTGAAATCTTTTTAGAAAATCTCGTACGGTTTATAAGAAGATTATGTGAACTACTAGGCGCTGGTTTACTTGTCTTTTGTGCCAGGCCTTACTGAACAATATGGGTTCCAGCCAAGCTCGAATCGAACCTGCCATATATAGGTCAACACACGTAGAACGGTTTACACGCTTATATAGGTATCTTGCTTGTCCGTCAAATAAGATAGGTGATCTCTTTGTACTTGGAGAGAGTTGATAAAATCTAACCCATTTTGAGCTTGTCATCTAGATCAAGAAATAAATAATCTAAAAATTTTATTATTTAAAACAATTTGATAAATAAAACAAAGTAGAGAAATTAGTGGAAGCCTATGGAATATATCACTTGTGCCTATAACTGGACCTACCAAACTATCTAGTAAATTAAATTAGCAAATACAAACTGCTAAACACAAAAAGCCCTAAAGATATAGCCTAATAAAAAAAACATATTCATTAATAGAATGACTAGTCAAGTTATCGGCTTAGTAATACATGTAATTATTAATAATAGAAAAATACAGTTTGTTCTACTTTTCTCAAGCCATCGCTCAGTTAAAAGGAAAATCATCGAGATAAAACCGCCTTTAGGTGTGTTATATACGTACTTTGGTTACGAATTGGTTTTTCAATTACAATTAAAAATTATGGTTTCTAATAATTTTCGGCACATCTCTGTTACTACATAGTCATGTCAATACTATAAAAGTAATTTATATACCCCCTGCACGCCAAACCTAGATGTTGTCAAAAATACCAAAAAAAATGACACACAAACCTTTTCGTTTATATGCTTATGCTGCTCTTGTATGAACCTGATTTTTAGTGATCATACTTGATAATGTCTTTTTCGCAACATTCTCTTGTACTAATATTACCTGAAACATTTAAAAATCAAAAAAATAAAATTAAATAATTTGGATTTATATTTCGCCCAAGCAGCAACTACAACTTCATCGATGCTATGTTTCTATGTGGAAACTAGCTGTGCTAAGAGACAACACTGTCATGCGCGGCATATAACTAGATTTAGTAGTGGAAGGTGCAATACTCTCCAGTTTACTCGTCTTCTTTCGTGGATACGATGCGTGTCACAGACAGTAGTGTAGTTGCTATGTAAATTTACTTTAATTTTTGTTAAATTGGTAATTCTCTAAATTCTTATTTATTGTACTTTTACATAGCTTTTTATTTTAGACTACAAATTATATGACCTAAACAAACTTTCTGTATCCTCTAATATGTTCTGTGGTAATAAAGAATAGAAATGTTCTCATAATGCTTTCAGATATACTGCAGCGATGCATCAACACTCTTCTTAATTTATCGTTCATGTATATTCGTTATATATACATAATGCTGATGCATTTGTACTGTAGTATTCTTAATTTTAATATAATACGAGTCGTTAAAAGAAATGTCAAACAAAACTAAGGTAGAAATGCAAAATCGGTTATATTCCGTAAAATAAAAATGTTTAGAGACCCAGGGAGAAATTTTCAAAGAAACGCGGCGTTTAAAAATATATATTTTAGTTTTGAGATACATGAATTTCATATTTTAACACTCAAAAGTAGGGAAATATTCCACTAAAACAAAAAGCATTTTAAATGGGTGCCTCGTACTTCAAACGTTGTTACATCTTGATAGCTGTTTTAAGTTTTAAATACAATCATACATCACATTTGGCACTAAAATATTTTAAAATGTGGCAAGGACAATACATTATAATTTTTATGATCTATATTAATTAATTAATATATTAAATTAATTTGAATACAGGTTCTCAAGCTGGTTAGAATTGCCATTTTCGCCACAGAAGCCACAAGGGCAAGAACGGCCAATTCCAGGTTTATCGCATCTAGAAAAGTAAATAAATGTATTAATATATTGTATATATTAATATATATGTTATTAATATCAACCTATAGTTTGAAGTACTCCATAAGGATAATTTCTTCAGTTTCAGAGGAAGATTATTATATATATAAAACTATTCACGAAAAAATCAATATTATTTATTGGTATTATATTTCATAATTAAAAGGTAAATAAAAGAGGTACAAATTTATTAACATCCAAAAGATTATAAAAACGTTTATTTTTCTATATAAGATACATTTCATACTTAATTGATTTGGAAAAATATACCAGTGTTTGGTTTACCGTCTGTTAAAGAGTGAAGCAATTTGTTCTCTAAAATGGCTAGCGTTTTTAATTTTATTTTCGAGTTGTTGAATTAGTCAAAGTGATTTATTGAAATGATTTATGTAAAATCCAATGTGGCGAAATAAAATGGCGGCATAGTGAAATGTTAAAAATATATTATTAATAAATTACTTATCCATTCTATCTCAAATTTTGCACGAAAATAAAGTATTATATAGGAATCAACTGGTAAAATTTTGGTACGAGTCCAAGATGACGGAGCAAAATGGCAACTTAAAATATTTAAAAATTCAGCCTGAAAAAACTACTTAATGGATTGATTTCAAATTGTATGCTATAATTAATTGTGGTATAGGGATGAACTAGTGAAACTATGGTATTAAGTCAAAATGGCGGAACTAAGTGACGATCAAATAAAATGATAGTAATCGTGAAAAAAGAAACACCCTCTCAGGTTTTACATATCTTTTAAAACCTACATATCTTCACGTTTTAGCGTCCCTAGATGCTACAAAATATGTTTTATTAATTCCGTCGATCTGTCTGTCTATCTGTTTATCATTTCGCGGCATACCTTAAAAACTACTTACCAGATTGACTTCAAATGGCCTTATTCTATCATAAATCTACAAAACCACTCTCTACGTATATATATATATGTATATATATATATATATATATATATATATATATATATATATATATATATATATATATATATATATATATATATATATATATATATATATATACATATATATATATATATATATATATATATATATATATATATATATATATATATATATATATATATATATATATATATGTATATATATATTTATATATATATATATATATATATATATATACATACATACATATAACTTGGTTAAACGTTACTAACAAAATATTTTAATAAGGTCTTGCTCAGAAAGAATAAAAATATTTCTAGTACATCTCTGAGTTCTCCGACCAGCTATAGGATTCGACTAAACACGTTTATGAATGAAAATTCTAGTAGTGCGGTATCTGATTATTTGTTAATTTGTGACTATACTATACTACCACAGATTAACAATCACTTGTGATACTACTATACTATACGTACTATAACTAGTTTACGCCAAGCTTTATTAAAAGAGCGATTTAAGTTAAAGCATCTTCTAGCGGAGAAAGGTACATAATATTCACACATACTGGTTGTAAAAATGCCTCTATGTACAGAACCGAATTAACCATTTGTTGAGCCATAAGTTCGAACATATTTCATAAATATAATCTAGTAAAACCTGTCAATAAAAGAAACGGCGCCTTGTTTTTTTGACAAAATCTATATCAATTATTGCTAATGAAGTTAAACGCTAGTCCACCCATTGTGCTGCGTAATTATTTTTGTACACGCTTATGAGCGGAAAATAAATGTACAACAATTGTATTGTTATTATATTTTATGAAGATTTTATTATTTATTATAGTTCTAATGATGATTTTATCATCGAACCTGATGCTAACCTAACGGGATGGATTGCATTTAAGTAAAATATCGCCTATTTATAGTAAGGTGGTTAAGTTATAAAAATTATCTACTAAACCGGGCCTCCTGTTTTATTGGCTCTGTATGTGGAAGGCGTTTTACTAGCGTTTGAGTCAAAGAAAACTACTGATTGGCACGAAGCATACATGTAGATGTTTTTGGAGAATATTTTATGCTGATGCTGGATCTTTATCCTCCTCAGTCTTTTATTGTCATGGATAATTCTAGTTACAATTTTAGGAAACCTGAAAAACTACAAGCTACTTTTTGGAGAAAAAGAATTACTATATTCTATAACAAGTTTGGAATATGTACTATTTCCCACGAGTGAGTGAAGTTTGTCAGCGATGGTGATGGTTCACGATTGAGGATTACGCCATTCTAAACGTGTTTTAGATCATACTTTTTCTACTCTCTAAATATTTAGTGATTGCCAATAGATATCTCTACTGGTACATATTCTAGCACTTGTTATGGTGTGATTTATACCGTAACGCGTCATAAAATCGAGATGATTCGTAATTAAAAACGATATCGATATGTTAATATTCCCTAACAGCTATAGAAAAAAGAGATTACCCGATTGCCTACTTTAAAAGAAATACCACATAAAAATGACATAATTGAAAAGAAATTACTTAAAATTTTAAATTTAAAAAAGCCTCCTTGCACAAAGTATGCGGTTGTCGAAATTACTCTAAAGCTCTCACGATACCAGAGAAGAACCTTTATTGCCTTAATCTTCCCCGGATATACTTATATCCCTTTTAATTTTCCTTCATTGTTATCAGGGACGTCCCCAGACCCTTTTCGTTGGGGACGGCACGAAAGGAAAACTGTCTTAAAAAAAACACCAAAAATGTCAGGCCTTTTGTATTACGGTAATTCGAATGATTTGTTGAGTACGTTTAACACTTCAAATAGATTTTTTTTAGAACGGTTGAATATATTGCCCCCCCCCCTTAAGATTTCTTTATGCTTTGTAGGGAGGTCCTGATGTAGAATATTATTACATTCTCAGGGTCTTGTGTTAGGCGTCAGTTTTGAACCTGTTGTCTAATCTTAGAAAAATAAGTTGTACCTGTGAAATTAAATTAAAACTGAACACTGACGATCAGTTTTACAGATAGTTCTAATTTACATGACTTTACTTCCCTTTTTCATAAGTTTCACCTTTGCCATACGAAATTACGATTTTACCTTAGGGTTGAAATGATGTTGATGTCATGATGGTATTCCGGCCCCAGTCCTAAATAAATGCGTTTCTGAATTGGCGCCTATTATCACCAGCTTGCTCCAAATATCCTAAGACAATGGAATTTTCCCTAAAAGCTAGAAATCTGCTTGAGTACATGCTATCCCCAAAATGCGATCCAAAACTGCTCCCTCCCACTCAGACCCATATCTCTCGTCCCAATTATGCACGCAATGGAGAAGTATATTAATGATATATATAAATTTATACACGACAGACAATACGGCTTCCGTCAACAAAGACCCGCAGCAGATCGTCATACGTCCGTAACCCACACCTGGAATAAATCCATTGAATTCCAGGGAAAACCCCAAATTATTACCTTTCACATATCCAAAGCATTTAATAAAGCCTGACATGTTGCACATCTTAACAAACTTCCTGCTTATGGTCCTCCTCCAAAACTTTGTACTTAGATTGCAACTTTTCATTCCAATAGAAGTATTTCTGTAGTGGTTGATGGCCATTCATCAAACTTTCTGCACATCAATGACCTACTTTCTTCTACCAGCAAACCTATTTACAGCTTTGCTGACGATAGCATACTCCACTTCATTATACAATTTCTCAAACCTGTCTCCAAGAAATTGATGATAGGCGTAAAAGACTTTATCCTTAACCGAATAACTCGTTAAAATGGTAGACTCGGGAGCAAAAAACCTTGTCTAGTTTAACGCCACTAAGAAAAAATCTTATTTATTACTTCACAAATTATCTCGCAGTACTCAAACTATTTAAATGAGTAACCAAATGCTCAAAGCCGAAGATTTCTTTAGCCTGTCCGCTATCACTTTTCAGAAAGATCTTGGCTAGCATGATGACATCTCTACAATTACCACGGTAGCCGCGAAGAAATTGGGTTTTCTTTTCCGAGCTCGAAAATACTTTTCTTCTGCCAACTTCTTTACCCTTTCGAGGATTGCTCAAATGTATGGGGAGCAGCATCTCGTTCAATCTTAATATCCTTGACTCTATCTAAAGAAGAGCTATTGGTCAATCGACGATTCAAACATCATTAGGAATCTTTAATCACTAGAGCATCATCGAATTGTGGGCAATCTGCCTCTGTTGTACCTAAACTACCATACGACGAACTCTCTTCTGATAGTTATCATCCATTAAGCGCTCTTTAGTCACTCCTGCCAGGGAGACACGAGCATCGATCCACATGCATCCCTTCACCGTCCAACCGCTAAGACAAAGGACCACCTACTTTGTTCGCTCCTTTATTCCCATAGCGTCCCGTTTATGGAATGTACTGCCAACAAATGCCATTTCTTCTTTTCCTAATGTGTAAGCTTTTAAATCCCGCATCATTCAACTTTCCATACCCTCGATGTCTGCTCATAGTAAAAAAAAAATCTTTTTGTAGATTTTGACAAAGGTATCAGAATTGACGTCAAAACGTCTGAATTAGATTTGGTTTGTTAAAAATACGCTTAAATCTGAAGTAGGATGCCGAATTGTAATATAAGTACTGAGATCATGGCGTAATTACTTTAGAAAAAGATTGTAACTAATGAATACGCTGCCGAATTATAAAGCGTATCTATCTATATATTTGGCTATTTAGCAATGTAAAACCGACCATAGAGCTTTGTAGAAGTTTATTTTACTTAGTGAGCGATTGTAATATATGTCTGAATGTAACTATAAAAAGTACCTAGGTACGAATTGAGAAACTTCCCTATTTTATATTTTAAATATTTTTCTGGTTTTCAATTTTCTTCAGAAACGTTAACCGGGGAACACTTAAAATAAATGATTAAATACAAGCTAACACGTAACCACAAAATTGCTCCGGGTATAAAGGAAATCACATTTACGAGACAATATATCTACTATTTAAAGAAAACTAAAAAGGAATGTCGTTGCCCCTGTCTGCAACCTTTTAAAAAGTAATCACTACTCTAGGAGTTAACTGTATATATGTATATAAAAAGTTAGTGTTTTGTTTTAGACACGGTTTCAATGACAAATCAGTAAAGTTTTTGTTTTTCTTAATCCAATGCAAGAATTTCGATGTCTTTTTAATGATCAACTTAAACCGCAGACTATAAATTTTTAACGTTCAACCAGATTCTTTACAGTTGACCGCCAAAATGTCGACAATACCGAGTATTAGCGAAAACTTGAACGGGTGACTTTAATTTGCTTAATTGTTTTGGAGGTAATTTATGTCCGCTTAGCATGCTACTTTAAATAACAAGACCGGTAATGAGTAAAGTTGAAAAACAATGATTTAGCAACAAAACATTCCTCATTAAAGGCTTTAAACTAAATTAATTAAATGGCTCTGAATAAACATAACTGTAATGAGGGTATGACTGACATTTTTCTTACGACCAATATGAACTTGACAAAAGAATGACTTAGCTTAAAAGTGTCTATATCACAAAAAGTTTTCAACACGACAGTATTTGAAAGATGGTGGGTCAAAAAAAGTTTGAAAAAGCAAAGCCTACTTTTAACTTATTGAATAAAGTAAATAAAAATAAAAGTTCTACTGAAGATTTTTTGTGTTCTAGGAAAACAACATCGTTTATTACTCCTGTTAAAGTGACTATTTTCAACCTCGAAGAATTTCTGCTCTGGGCTAAAGCATCGCCCTAAATACGTCCTCGATTGAAAACTTCTGCTCGATTCAACACTTATTATGTAACAACTATTTATAAATATCGTCTTCATTATTGCTCTTTTCAAAGATATTTATTTTAAACTTTAGGTACAACTCTGGTTCATTTAAAAATAAGCTCTTTAAGATCTTTCATTCTTAAAATTATTTAAAAAATAAAGAATTAGAGACATGTTTTTTCTTGGTTGGATAGAAAAATGAATTATCGCCAAATAAAAACTCAGTATTAATTGAAATATTAAAGGATTCTTTTATTTTTTTTCGTTTTTCTCCGACCATATCATTTTTCACTTGTTCTTTGACAACTTGTTTTTCTTAGAGAAATGTTCGTATTTTTCGGTTCCTTAGAAAGTGAGGTTGGTTTACTTGCTTCATTTGAAGTTTTTGCATACATTGTATATACAGGGTGATCTCTTATATTTTGCACCCCCATTTGCACAAAAGGCAATGTGTATGAGAGAGAGGCTCCACTCTATAGAGAGTCAAATGGAATATATTGCCTCTTATGGCAAGGTTTTTCTCAAATTACTCAGGCATCTTTAGAGATACAAGAATTAAACTTGGTATATTTATAACCAGCTAGAAGACACCCATTTGATAAACATATAATATACAGGGTATTCGATAAGAAATAACAAAAGTTAGGTAAATAGGGCTGATTTTTTATGTTGAATTGTTTTTTGTGATCATGTTATAAAAATTCTGTAAAACCCTAGAATTTTTTTATTTAAAGTTTTTTGCTATCTTCTTAAATAATCGAGATACGGGGAGCGCAAAATATAAGAAATCACCGGGTGGTGGCTCACCAAGCAAATTGCTAAAACCACTACCCTTTTAATTTATTAAATTGGTTATCTGACATTTTCTTAAAATATTTACCACACGATTTTCTTTAGTTTTTCCCGTCCCTAAAATGAAAATTACAAAAAATAACCTAACGAATACCAAGTTGTTTATGCTACGGAAACTTTATTAACCAACCAGTTTTACTAATTTCGTTTTTCCTCAAAAAATTTTCACATAAAATGCCAAATTAATCATTTGCATATCTGCTCTTTACTAAATTATTTATAAAATTTTTTCAAGAATTACAATTTACGAGAGATTGTAGATAGAGATTGCGCAACCACTTAAAGTTATAAGGCCATCACAGATGTATTTGTAAAATCCGTAACATTTAATATAAGAATTTTTTCTTATGGAAAACGTGTATGTCAGGCAAGGATAGGAAGGAAAATATGGCGTCTCAAATAAGGCAATCCAGCAGCCTGATAAAATTTGTTAGGTCATTGGGCTTGGAGGGCAAACAAAGTTTTAATTTACATTTCATAACATTCCCGAATTACCAAGCTTAAAATTATCATACTAGGAACGTATTTCATTGTTAGGCTGGAGTAAAAAAGTTTCATTACGAGAAAAATGTCTGTAACGTATTTGGTAGATAGTTGTGAAAACGGCAGAAATATAAATAAAATGGGTTTCTACTGTATTCCCGATGTCCTGAATTATCAGTATTTTGTTAATTTAAATGATATTTCAAGAAAAAAGTAAGAAAGGTGGACAACATGCTGGATATTGAAACCGAAAATCTGACCCTGTCAATATTAAGAAACCTGAAAACTTGTAACATACATTTTATTAGTAGTAAGTTCATCTAGATTCGTTGTGTTTTGATTTAACAGGAACTAGATCCTAAACGTCACTCTTCGAATTTTACTGTACTTACTGTAGCTCGTTTTTTGTGCCAAAACAATTGTAAATTTAATGTTAGTTTAAAAAACATTTACATTTGTTACTTGCTGATAACATGCTGTTCTATAATAATTGTGTTCGCATTTTTATGGAAGTCATCAATAGACGTTAATTATCCCTATTGGGACTCTAGTGGTCCACTGCAGCATATGGAGAATGCATCCTAGCCAAGAACAAAAAGAAAATCTGTCTGTTATTAAAAAGAATGTTTTTCGAATTAGTAAAATTACACTTCATAACTTTGAGATTAAACTTTATATTAATGTCATTTGCATCAACTATAGGTGTCCGAATTGTGACCACCAGTCAACAAATTTTGTTGAGTTTTCAAAGCTCGTTCCCTCATTTCCTTATTTAGATATATTTTGCACTTTTATATAAGTTTATATAAGAAGGGATGTAAAACTTAATTGTTTTGTTGTATCCCTGTTCTTCTATTATTTAAAAACTAGCCCTTTAAAGAAACCTTATTTATGATATCTTTTAGTGTAATATGTTCTTACACTTCACTAACCTACCAGTTAACAGTTTCCTTTAAGAATCTCAGGCTTCTCTGAAGAATTTTGATAAGAAGTAATATTTGGTTTAAAACTTTTTTTGAATTAATCTTAAAATGAGAAAACTATTAGGATTATTATTTTATTTTAGGTGTCAGTGAGCCACTTGTTCAGCCCCCTGATGCTGCCATGCCTGAATACTCTGTCTCAGCTAGGTTAGGTTAGGTTAAGTAAAAATTAAGTGGATCATATCAAATCTTCACTGCGACGCTTCAGTCTATTGTAAGTCATACCTATAATTACACTTTCCCCTAAAACTCCTCAATGAGTATTACCAATGCATTTGGGCGTGTACTTCAATTCCTCTGGCAGCAGAATATCCCTACCGAATATGGAGAACCTGATCTTGGCATCCGCCGAGCTTTAACACAGCACACTTCTGGCTATCTCGTCATCCTCCATACATAGGCGAGACTCGCAGTTTTTAAATTTCATATTGAGCAAGTGATGTCCTAAACTACAATAACCAGTGTACAGGTCTATTGCCGTTTTGCCGGTTAATTCGGTACATACTAAACACACTTTCTGTTATCGTCTTCTCCATAGGTGAGGGAGACAGACCTGGTAGTCCAAGTGTGTAAGTTATCATCATTGCTTCCTCTTTCACGAATAGGTGAAGTGGAGCGGATCGTCCTGCAATTGACAAATAAGCCTGCCTCTATAGTCCACTTATTTGGCGTCGGCAACACTTTCCCGTCTCTTGCCCCAACAGACTAAAGAGCCATAGACTGTTGTTCTAGTTCAGCATCTTATCTTATCCAGGGTAATTCCCAAATACTTCGCTTTTGCTGAAAATGGTATCACCAGTCCCAGTAAAGAGTATGGTTGTAATCTTTCTTTTTCTTAGTGTAGGGAACTATTACCACTTTATTAGGGTTGATAGATATTTCTTTCCTCTCACATCATGTTAGTGTGATATTCATTATTTCCTGAAAGTTTGCTAAGTCTTTAGACAGCCCCACAGCCGAATTCCAGTCAGCAATTTATCCACCAGCAGTGACCACAATAAGGGCGACTGCACTCCTCCCCTGTGAACATCTTCTTGCAACCCTAAGCCGGCGGTTTTCCCCCTGTAAATAGGTTATTATTCTTTTGTTTTCCAGCATTGCCCGTGTCCAGTTACATCTAAGAGGTGTACCCCTCTTTCAGCAGTTGTATCATAGAGTTATCCTCTATATCCAAGAATGTCGCTATTGCGATCTCCGATTTATTTTATGTTCCCAACAAGATTGATGAGAGCCAGTCCGATCGATTTGCCTCGACTAGATCGTCCTGTGTACGGCTGTGGTGTGCGGGAGGTAATACACTCTAACCACGGAAATGTTTTTGCTAACTTTTGAGATGTACTGCGCTACAGAAAAAAGTATATTGGAGCAACGGTTTAAAAATCTATTCGTTGAACTCATGAATAACTGTAACAACAGCAAGAAATGGAAAATTTTACTAAGTATTTTCAATAAAAAATATTCTTCTTGTTTTAAAGAAGCATTTAAAAAAACACACAATTATTGTTGATTATTTTGAGTTATTTATCAAAAACTTCATTAAAATTGTGATGTTATGGCTATATTAGGACACACACATTTTTGCTATCTATGGATCTATGGTATATATGAATTTTATAATTAATTTTTTAAGCCCGATTTAAGAAAAAACAAATTTGAAAAAACCGACATCTATTTAGTAATGCTAGTCTCTTAATAAACTTATAAATTTTTAGAAATTCTTAATAAACTTCAAAAATTTTTTGTAACTGTTTCTGAATCTGTTTGATTCGGCCAATAGCTCAAAGCGCTTTGTAAAGTTTTTTACTTCATTTTATTAACAATGTGTAGTCCTTTACATCCCTATCTATGTTGAATTTACATAGAGCTTCTAAAATGATTTTTTATCAACTATAAAAACGTAGTTACAGAGGTATTATTCCAAATTGTCATTAAAAATATAAAAGATGAAACATGCAATGCTGCAGTATTAGATTCTTAATAAAAGCTTAACAATATTTCAACAAAAAAATCTAGAAGATACATATATTTTTAATACTATTAATCAATTAACCACAACCGTATTATGCAGATATTTTTATAGCCGGACCACACACTGCTATTCCCGCAGACTTATTCCAGCACATCATCCATTTTCAACATCGTAGACCATCAATCACACTTCCAATTTTAGCTTTGTCTAATGTTTATAAGGCATAATTTCCATCTGGTGTCTTTTATAAATTATCAGTGTATGGTATTATCTGCCCACATTTCATAGACAGGTTTCTTTAGCGCAGATGAAAGCGCTTTCAACGAATTTTTTTCCGCCAAATTACCAGACGTTCTTTTCTTCTTTCAATACGATTATATTAAAATCGTTGACGCGTGATGACTGAATCTGTATTAACTCAAACCAAACACAGATAATAGACGATCCATCCAATATTAAATAAATTATTTCTAAATAGATCGCAACTTTGTATTGTATTACAAATAGTAGAGATCTATCGGGAGATTTCTGGGTAGTACAACGCTCGGGGGGCCGACGCTGTTGGTTTCGCACAATGCCCAGAGTTCTCAGTCCGCGACGTACTGCATTCGATCGGATGTTATTGTTAAACATTATTTTTGTTTTATATTTCAAAGCAAGTAGGCGCTTTTGAAAATATTGAACATATTGTTGCGTGTGTTTTAAATAAACTTTTACACGAATAGTAAATGTGATTTATTTATTTGTGTCTGATCGATGGTCTGTAAAGGGTAACATGCGATTTATTTGGTGCTCCTTTCATAATTCAGTTACTAGAATTTGTTTTAGCTTTTTTCCAAAACATGCTGCTTCTCAAAAAAATAAGAGAATTACCAGGCTATTTAGGATAAAGTCAAATATTTTGAAAACAAAGAGGTATCGGTTTGCGCTCCGTAACATTTAAAACTGCAAAGTTTATTTTTATACAAGGCAGTGGCGGCTATTCAGGTGAAGTAGGTGAAGTGCTACTTCACCAGGAAAATTAAACAAGCAAACATCTAACTATATTTATTATATATCTCTTAAAATTTAAGTTTTTACATTCATCTATTCACCTAATTGGCAAAAAATAAACTGTACATCTCGAATAAATATTTTACTTGACCGTTGGCGGAATGTCTTTTTAAAACTTTCAATCGAACTTTATTATAACAACTATAACAGTGGCGCAAACCGCTTCGACTTTGCTGGAGGTGCTATGTTTAGTTTACGATTTTCTTACTACGTTGCCATCACAACGCTCTCGGTGAATTGCTAACGCAGTACACTACACCCACGTGTCGTTCGGTTTGGGGTGGTTGTTTACTTTTATTTTCGCGGATTTCGCTGCAACCGGTTAGTTCCTTTGCAATTTACTTGACTGTTTTATGTTATATTTATTTATGGTGTTGTTACAACATTATTTGGTGTCGGGTTTATTAATTTACATTATTGATGAATCCGATCCGATCCGGATGTGGTTTGCATTTTGTTGGAAATTCCATACAATCGATGGAAGGAACAAGATCAGAGTTTTAATCGTCATCCTGTTTTTTGGCGTACAAATGGTTATGTAGTAGTCAAATATTACAAAAATTGTTTTGCTGGCCTTGTTTACTAGTTTCCAATAAATATTCAGTGTGGAATAAGGAAGGATTTGCAGGTATGTTAAATATATGAAGGTCTTGACATAAACATGAAGACTCCGCGAAGCATTTAAAATGCGAATTAATGCTAAAAACATTTGTAAAAAATCAAAGCACTATCGCTGACAAAAAAAATTATTATATAAAATACATTTTAACGAAAACATCCGATTAAATAGACTATTTATGTGCTTGGTAATTGTCGCAGTTTTGTACCTTGCAAAACAAGAGTTAGTCTTTCGCGGCCATGATGAGAGCATCGAGTCAATAAATAGGGGGAATTTTAAAAAGCTTTTAGGTTTATTAATATCAAGAGGTTCCCAATAACTAAAAGATCATCACGAAAAAATTAAAAATGTTTTTACTGGTGACTCGAAAACTATTCAAAACGAAATAATTGATTATTTAAATGATCATGTAAAAAATGAAATAATGAACACAGTTTTTTTTGTGCAAGTGGATGACACCACTGATATTACTTAAACCTCTCAGTGCTCTATAATTTTAAGATACGTTAATTTAGAAGGTTCAGTAGTTGAGAGATTCTTAGGAGTTTATAATGTCAGCTCCGATAGAACGTCGAATAATTTATATTTTCTAGTGAAATCAAATTTTGGACCAATTTCACTATAAACATAAATAAATAGGGTAATGTTACGATGGCGCAAGTGTGATGTGTGGCCATCTAAATGGCCTTTTTGTCCATTGTCTCGTTCATCGTCTTAACCTTTTGATGCAGCAAAGTTTAAAAATATTTCCAAATGTCGAATTTTTTTTGCAAGTCTTAGTGGTATTCCCTCATTTTTTCATCACTCAGCCAAATGAACTTTTACATCTGCATCTATGAGGCATATACCAACAATTACAGAAACTTGTTGGTCTTCAAATTCGAAGTTAGTAAATTTGATTGTTCAAGACTGGAATAAATTAAAAGACGTCTTTGAATTTATTACAAACTGTAACAAATCTGATGAAAAATCAATCCGGCTTGCGAAAGGATTTTTAGGTGACATGAACGATTTTGAATTCACGTTTCTGGCATTAGTGTTTAATGACATTTTTTCAATCACGGCTATACTATTTGCGTTCTTCAAAAAAAAATCGCTTGATATTCATTTTTGCATATCCAATATAAAACGCTGTCGTGAGGCGCTCTGTAAAAAAAGAAATGAACATTTTTTTTAATACCATGTTTGAAAAAGCAAATTCTATTACAGAAATAAATCATTACAAACGTGAGCTTGCTAAGCTTTCACCTAAAGAAATTAGGGCTAAGTATAGAACCCTTTTTTATGAAATATTGGGCCATATTTTAATGAATATGACACTAAGATTTCAAGACTGTGAAAAACTTACATTTTTATGTTTGGCAGGTTCTGCTAAATTTTTTGAATATAGTTTAAATTTTCCGTCTGGCCCGTTTGTAAATTTGTTCAGTTATATGGGGAAATATTTTCAAAAAGTCAACTACTTAAAAATGGGCTTGGTCTTATTTTTGCCAATGACAGTAATTGGAATATATCGCTGCAAGAGCAAGTGAAAAAAATTAATGAAAATAAAGATATTGTAACCAAAACTTATAAAAGTGTATTCCCTTATTTTGACAATACCGTCGACAATTGCTTCAGTGGAAAGAAGTTTTTCTTGCCTCAAACGTGTAAAAACTTATTTAAAAAATACAATATCTCAAGAAAGACTTGCTTCTCTAGGCAATATTTCAATTCAAAAGGAATTTCTGGAGGAGATTAGGGCAACTCATCCAGTTTATGAGGATGTTATAAATAAATTTGATGCCATGAAGGATAGGAAAATTGATTTAGTATACAAAATTTAGGTAAGTCGTAAAAAAATTTTCTACCCCTTCCACATATAAAAAAAATTCTGGAAAAAAAATTATTGCGATTTTTTCTTGCTTCATTTGCACTTCACTTACTTTTTCACCCACGAGCCGCCACTGATACAAGATATTTTAAAATGGTTTTTTTTTATCTGAGATATTTGCACTTGGGGGATATATAGGGATAATTGAAAAAATATAATAAATTCCTGATATTTCGGATGCACTCGTTTTTTTTGAGTTATCAGGTTTTTCCAAAAAAAATCATAATTAAACTAAATTGTATTCATATATAATGCTTATCTGTCTAAAAATTGTTAGTACTTGTCTTTAGGAAACACTCTATAAGTTAATATGCTTTTTGTAAAATTTATTTAAAATTTCATGTATTCGTTAAAATAAAATAAAAATAAGGTTGTATAAAGTCAAAATCTAGTAAATAAGGAATACATAAAGCGGTTAGTTAAAACCCAGTTCGCTCAGAAAGGTATTTTTTTACTTAAAAATAGTTCATACGGCAGATTACGCCGAAGGGGTTCAATAGCATGCTGTATCAGTTTTTGGTTTATTTATTTCCATTGCCACAATTTATGAATTTTTCAAAAGAAAATGTATTAAATGATAAAGTGTATACTGTTCCTTTATTTTCCAGTATTTCCATTTTTTGCACTTTTATTCAAACATTAACGCTTGTGTGAAAACTATAAAATTTTTGCCTTTTAAGTGAGTTTCATAAAAATAAAAAATCAGTAATATAAAACTACTTATGAAATTAAAGGATTTATACAATTTTAACGCGAATCTAGTATAGCGTAATAATAAATAGCTTAGATTAAATACACGGAAAGACACCAAAACAATAAACTATAACTAAGGGATTAATTCTTACCTAACCACCTTGCACCATGAATACATCTGTTTGTTTATTCACTGATTGATTAGATTTATCAATTAATGTCTTTGGTTTAGGGTTTTGGAGACATTTAAATACTATTTATAGCCTCATCGTCACTAAACAGCTGGAGCTCGTTTATCTTTTTACAGGTTAGAAGCCCTTTTATTGTCGACACATAGCAGTTAAACTTGGAAACTTTTTAAATGTAAAGTAATATTCTATTTTTTATGTTTAGGACAGAATATGGGTTTTTAAATGAGATAATTTCTCTTATGACCAATACATTACTGATTCTTAGTTGAGTAACTTTAAATAAATATAGTATTAGATGTAACTTGATTGTAAAAGTGGTGTAATCGGTTAATAAATATATTTTGACAGATTATTTCATGTTTTACCATTTTTAGTGGTAAAAGAACATTGTATTTGCAATATATTATATATTGCTTTAATAAAAAAAAACTGTTTTCCAAAATATAATGGAGAAGGTGAACTAAAGAACTTTAAAATTTGGGTAAAGCCACATAACTCTGCAAAATTTTACTTAGATCTTTCTATAAAGAGGTGTTTGCCAAGGCACAAATGATTTAAAGATTTAGGTAAATTTGTTTATTAAGTCAATTAAATGTTTTAGTTGTATGTAAATATAAAATGTCAGTAAAACATCATAACAATTGAATTTAGAACGTTTTTTACTACAATATTCACCCCAAAATTATAAAAGGACAGATATAAGCCATAAATTAATACTCACCCACCCCCCTCCCCCCACAATCAAAAATGCCAAACAGGAAAGAAGATCAAGTGATACCGGTTTTGAGAGGTTTTCAACAACATTATATTTTATCATCAAATTATATATAAAAACTAAAAACCTTTCAAAGGAGTTATCACTTGACCCACTTTCCCGTTTGATATTTTTAAATGATGTGAAGAAGTATACTTAAGATTTCTTGTCAAGTTGCACCCTTAGATAACATTGTTGTACTGATTTTGGCGAATTTTTTAGAAGACCTAGCATTCTGATAAACATTATATCGAAAAACTCAAGGGAATAATGTGTCTTCGAGATCTAGAATTATATGTAATAATAAATGCTATTTCTTATCCGTTCAGGCTATATATAAAATGTTATTGCATGTCTCATATGTTTCATATTTTGCAAACAACATCAGTAAACAACCCCGAGGTTTTGGTTGAGTCACTATACTCAAGTCAATTGCTCTAGGCGTTATGTATCTTCATGTTTACTTAATCTATGATAAACAGCCCTATTCACTAAAGACATTTAAATCTAGACTAATTTAACTGGTGATATGTGCAACAGTGGAACTAATAATTTTCTAAATGACATAATATATGACAGTGACATAAGCAAAACATAACAGGCAAACTAAAGTTTGCCGCACGAATCTGGGGCTATGAAAATAATGCGAGTAACTATGGAAATCATGCGTTACTCATTGGTGGTTGGCTAAAATTCTGCATATCCATGGAAATAGCCTGCTATGCCAGGTACACCTTTAAACAATTGATATATCGAAAATGCCTCCTAAGACAACCGACGATCCAAAAACATGAATTAAAGAAACTATAAGGGAACTCTCATCGGAAGAAGATTTCATAAATAAGGGATTTCACAAAGTCATCGAAAATTTGTCCGCCGTCGAAAAAAACTGTCGTACAGTAACAACGTACAATTCAACAATTAGAAGCAAAAATTGAAAGTATTCGCCCAAACGAGAAGACAAATAACGTATGTGTTTATGGTATCGACGAGGATGTTAACGAAAACATTAAGAATAAAATGATTGAAATTATAAACGAAAAGATGAATGTTCCAGTAAAAAGAAACGACATTATTAAATGTTATCGTGTAGTGCTTGATAAGGAAAGACCTCGCCTGTAATTATGAAACTTGGATCCTACCAGCAAAAAACCTTAGTACTATAGAAGCGAAGTAACTTAAAAGGAACAAAAATTGATATTATGGAGGACCTTACCAAGTTTAAGCTTCAACTTTATAAACTAGCTCAGGAGAAACTAGACAAAAAAAATAGTTTACTAGGGATGGAAATATCTTTATAAGACAAGGAAATTTCAAAACGCAAAAAATTAAAGACTTTACTGACTTAAATAATTACTAAAAAAGTAATTAGAAAGAAGAGTATATTAGGCGAAGGTTACATACATATATTTATTTTTTTTAGTTACTTATATAAATATTAATCTTTTCTTCAACGAGAAGTTTGTTCGTTTTTTTATTATTGAAAAATTAATTAAATTAATGTTATTTTCTTCTTAATAGCATTTTAAACTCCTGTACTGTGTTTGTTTGGCAGAATAAAATGCTAGATTTTTTAAAAGAGATGGAGAGGGATGTGGGACCGGGGTGTTGTTTGTTGGGATCTATGAGTAGGTCCGAACTGTTGTAGATGGCAAAAACAAGATAAATATTTCTCATTTAAATGTCAGTAGCCTATGGAAAGATTATGATGAGTTGATATTATATTTACATGGCATAAAAATAAAAATTGTTAACGTCTTAGTATTACCTGAAACTTTTGCATTAGAAGAGAGAGATAAATATTTTTTTTTCTCATTGATGGTTACAGTCTTATCTACAATAATTCAAAATATAATAAGAATGATGGGGTTATTGTATTTTTAAAGGAGGGCATAACTTTTGAATCAGTGCTGTGAGTAACGAGGAACGAGCAACAGGTATAGCTCCCACTCGACGAGGCTAGGCTGGAAGACAACTCATTTCTTCTAACTCGTGTTTGTGTTTCTTGGAGCCCTAACTACTAAATAAATAAAAAAATTTTGCTTTTTTCTCCATTTTTTCTGCTTTGCATTTTGACCTTGAAAAACATATTTATTGGAGCTGGGGTATTAAATTTTATTAATGACCAAAACAAGGGGAGGAGACCCCCCCGTAATGGTGCATTGAGTAAATCAGAAAATAATGAAAATAACTTAAATAAACCCTCAAATTTTAATTATGTGGCAGCGGCAGGTAAACAACTAGACAAGGATATACCTCTTATTCTCTACTTTTCATCCGATAAAGGTCCATTTTTTGTGTACTTGGAATCCACAGAGAAAGTGGGTTTCAATATTGGAAAATCAAACAACATTAAAATAGCCAGGGCTATATTCAACTTAAAATTAGTTGATGTTAAAAAAATTTACAATAAATGATTAAATAGAATTGCAATCGAATTTCTTTCTTGCAAAGCAGCTAATAAATGTGTTTCTAACTCAGATCTAATTAATAAAGGGTACAAAATACCCTTTAACTTTGTCACGTCAAAAGGCATCGCTAGGGGCGTATATATTGATATTAATGATGAAGAACTTTTGAAATGTTGTTCGGTAGAGGGACATGCAGAAATACTAAATGTGAAAAAATTAAATAGGAAAATTATACAAAATAACGAGATTCCATACCAGCCAACAGGCACTGTTTTGTTTATATTTAAAGTATAAAATTACCGAGAGTAATTCATTTCTATAACTTTTTATTTAAAATATCGGTTTTTGTCTCACCATTTACCCAGTGTTTCCGCGGTTTGGGATACGGACATACTAAAACGAATTATAAAGGGAATGAGCATTGCTTTAACCGTGGAGAATCTAAACATTTAGAGGAGGGGGAAGAATTTACATGTAAAACAATTTTTTTTGTAGAGGCCCTTACAAAACAACTTCCAAAAAATTTGTGAAGAGTACAACAGTCAAAAAAATATAAAGGAATTGATAGCCTTCGCAAAAATAACCTTCTTTGAAGCTAATAAAATGTGTAAAAAATCATATATTACGAAAGGGGAGTATATGATTAATGGGGAAGACTTCCCCAACTTAGGGAAAAAAAGCAACATAACCTTACAAAAAAAATTATGTACAAAGATATAATAAAGATGACCACGATGAAATTTTACTTGCCCCTAATGGGAGACCTTATGATAACCCAACATAATTATGGTTCTCGCAATATGCTACTAATGCTTCTCAAAACCAAAGGCCATGATATCAGTGCAATTTTATAAAATAAAAACTTAAAACTTTACACCGATATCAATTTAGAAATGGTAATCGCATTTATGAAAAATGCTACTCCACAACAAACAAATATAATTAGGAGATACTTGATTCCTGAGTCTTGGGCTGGATCCTATATGGAAGTAGACTCCGATGGTAAAATGCTTTTTTCAAATTTTAAAAATTATACAATGGAATATTCGGAGCTTACATTCTAATCGTGAAAATCTAAATAATTTAATTTTGATAGAAAACCCAGATATCACTCTTCTAAATGAAACCTGGTTAAAACCTAATAGCAATCTTTTCCTACATTCATATAGTGTTGTCAGGCAAGACAGAGATAACGGATATGGAGGAGTCGCAACATGCGTGCGGAAAAATATACTTTTTAAAGAAATGTATACCCATAATTCAGAACACATTCAGTACATAATCATCCAGATTGGGGATATAATAATCATAAACATACATGACAAAAGGGATTCTGCAATTACAGAAAATTTATTCAAAGAATTTTACAATAAGTATGGGGACAAGAATAATATTTTAATTGGTGAACTCAACGCCCACCACCCTCTTTGGGATAAAATGCCCCCCAATAGGGGAGGTAATATTATTAGCGATCTCATTCTTGAAAAAGATCTGGTTCTTATGAATAATGAGGCTGCTACCTTAGTACAGGCCCCAGATCGGAATTCTAATGCTGTTGACCTAACAATAGTTAATGGACGCCTCGCAACCTTATCTCGTTGTCACATTGTTTATGACTGTGGTAATAGTAACCACTACCCTACCTGCTTAACCATTCAAAATAATGACAATAAATTTATCATCCCTCCCTTCCAACAACGAAATTTTACCAAGGCAGATTGGAAAATTTATTACGAAAAACCCTTGATTTATATTTTAAATTTAAATACAGAACCTGAATACGATAATTTGATTAACATAATGAATCAAGCGGCTGAAGAACCCATTCCTGTGGAACTCGTATACAAAGTGGTAACCCATGGTGGAATGACGAGTGCTCTGAATGGGTTAGAAAAAGAAAGGACGCCTTAGATAAATTTAAGAATTTTTCCACCATAGCAAATTACCTTTCTGCAAAAAACAAATCGCTTTAACTAAAAAACACCTACGGGAAAAAAGAGACAAAAATTTGTTGTCTTTTGTGAGTCTTTGAATAGGGAATAGGGTATAAAAAAAGTTTGGAGCCATATTAAAAAATTTGTGGCGGGAAGATTTCAGAAACAATGATAAAAAATCGGCTTGACTAGTTTCTGGAGCAAACAAATATTTTCAATGACAAACAATGGGGTTTTCGTAAGGGGAGAGGGACTCATGACAATTAAACCTTTTTATCAACCTACATATTTAATGCATTTCTCATCTCAGAATCTGTCGTAGCAATCTTTTTGGATATTAAATCGGCTTATGATAACGTAAACATATATAAATTGTATAATAAACTTGCAACTTAAATGTGCCAACGGAAATTAATAAACTTATTCATCAATTTTTAAAGACAAGACTTCTGTATAGTAAAAGTAATAATGGGTATCTCATAGGCCCGTATCTTACAACGAGAGGCTTGCCGCAGGGTTCCCCCCTGAGCATAATTCTATTAAATATTCTTGTAGAGGGAATTTTTAAAACAAATTTGGGTAACGTAACCCTTTTGGGATATGCGGATGACCTGGCCATGGTAATAAATGGAAAATGTCCTGATACCATGCTAGCACAAATTGACTCAGCCCTGGAATTCGTAGACACTGCCTTACGGGATATTGATTTGTTCATGGCTCCAAACTAATGTGAAGCTGTATGGTTTACAAAAAGCAGAAAGAAAACAGTACTGCCCCTTACCTGCTTAAATAACCGAACTATCAGATTTCAAACACAGGTTAAATACCTAATTCACCCTACACCAACATCTAAAATTGGATAAGCACATTGGCGAAATTGTAATTAGGGCTAGAAAAGGGCTTAATGTTCTTAAAATTGTTTGTAGAGTATGGTGGGGGGCTGATTCGAGCACCCTGCTAGTAATATTTCATGCCTTGGTCCGCTCACATCTGGAATTTGGGACAATCTTCATTAGGCCTACCAGTCTGAAGAATTTGAGCAAAATAGAAACAGTGTTTCATGAGGGACTTCGTGTCTGCTTGGGATGCATGAAATTAACTTTCTGAAGCCGCATTCCTTGATCCAGAACAAAGGAGGGAACTCCTATAAATTAAATATATTTCTAAGATTCTGTGCGTTACAAACCACCCAATAATTAAACTAATCTCTGAATCTCTTAGACACAGATACAAATGATTCATCAGGAGATGAATTATGGCCGAGTATACTGTGAAATTAATAATATTCTCTATAAAATTTCAACCTACCAATCATTTCTTCCTTACTTAAAAAGTTTATAAAAGCGGAAATCTTCCCTACTGTGAGATTGACTTCGAATGTTTGGCCTTCCCACTAAAGACCCTGGATTGCAATATTAAAAAACAAGACCTTCTAATAAAAGCCCAATTTAGAATAATAAAGAAAAATACAATCAAACATTCACCTTTGCTTTTTCAGATGCCTCGAAAAAAGACAATAAGTTGGGATATGGCATTTATATACTGGACAGAGACTAAAAATTCTCATGCAGACTTCCTGACAATATTAGCGTGTATAAAGCGGCGGAAATTGTGGCCATTCATGATGCTGTTAGAGTTGTGCTTCAGAAAAGGCTAAAAGAGCAATAATTTTTTCAGATTCTCTAAGTGCGATTCAGAAAATTGACAGCAACCTTCACAATGCTACAGCTGACTACTGGAGATTAAGAACAAAAAACTTATCCTCTCTAAAAATGGGTTTGATATTAGATTAGCCCGGATCCTATGTCACTCTGGCATTCCTGAGAATTCTAATGTCGACACTCTCGCAAATGTTGGAAGGATCCTAATAGTACCTAAACAAATGTCGCTGGACATCAAAGAAGTATATAATCACATAAGACTAAACACATATAAAATTTAAAAATACATGGGCAAATAATATAGCAAGGAAAAAAGCCGATTTTCTTAACATTTTTTATGCTGATATTGGAAAGTCAATGGCTAATAAAATTAAATACAAATAAAACATTATTTCTAAACCTGTGAATAGTGAAGAACTTACAGTGGCGTGTCAATAGAGCCCACAGGGCCCGCGTTGCGGGCGGGCCTCGGAGCTCCAGGGGGCTCCCTCGACCTCAAGCAAGCTACTTACAGAATTAGCTTACATCCCATAATTTTCTAAAATCAAATATATTTTGTCTTATCACTTCCCATATTATAGCAAAATTTGACAACACGCCAGTGTAGTCGGAAACTGCAAACAGTTGCAACGTTACAGTGACGCGACGCGTTACTATGACGACCGATTGATTTCCGAGAGTCGTATGCCATGCCGTGATCCTCTCTCGCGTGATTGAGACTAAACACATTTACTGTTGAGTGCTTTATTCGGATATGCGTCGCGGCGTAACAGCTTAATATTATAATCAGGCAATTACTAATTAGAGTAACGTGAAAG
This sequence comes from Kuschelorhynchus macadamiae, assembly GCA_030620095.1. NCBI lineage: Eukaryota > Metazoa > Arthropoda > Insecta > Coleoptera > Curculionidae > Kuschelorhynchus > Kuschelorhynchus macadamiae. The sequence continues at coordinate 337,560 of JAUTXW010001725.1, forward strand.
TATTGTTTTATGTATATTATTTTACTTTGATACTATAATATTACTATTATGAGTGGTTGATGAAAATATTTAAGTGGAGCACAGAAAAGAAAACTGAATGAAATAAAGGAAAAGGAGAAAAAAAACTAGTCAAAATTTTTTTTCAAAAAAAAAGATGTCTCTGAAGATCTCAAGCAACCATGTACATCTACCAGTTCTTTAAGTTCGGCAGAATCGACAATTTCTGAAGAAAATAAGCAACAAAAAGCCGATATTTTTAACATTTTTTTTTGCTGATATTGGAAAGTCAATGGCTAATAAAATTAAACCTTCAATCAAAATTTTTCACATTTAAACTAAATTCAAATAAAACATTATTTCTTAAACCTGTAAATAATGAAGAACTTACAGTGGCGTGTCAATAGGGCCCTCAGGGCCCGCGTTGCGGTGGGCCCCGGAGCTCCAGGGGGCCCCCTCGACCTCAAGCAAGCTACTTACAAAATTTTGGAATAGGAAAGGATATTAATATTACTGATACAAATGATTCATCAGGAGATGAAGAATCTGATTTGGCACAAACAACAGTATTTTCTAGTGATATAGCTTCGTTTTTAAATACTCATTTGGATGAAACTTCCAAAAAAGAACTTGTACAAATCGGCTCCCACAGACCTTTAGGACCTTTCCCTAAAGATGATTTAAACAGGTCATTCAGTACGGCTTATTATAACAAAAGGATTACGACCGGACAGGAGTTAGAGAGGTAAGTAAAATTTGTGGGTTTCTTTTTTTTTGTTTTTTAAAATACATTTTTATTTTAGGTTCTGGATATTATACTCACAAATACTAGATGGAATATATTGTCACCCTTGCTGGCTGTTCGCTGATAGGAGTAATCCTTCTTTTAATCCCTCTTGGACAACGGGGCAACTAAAAGATTGGCAAGGCATCTCAAAAAAAAATTTCAAGATATGAGAACAGCAGTCCATATAAAAGCATGTTTGCTGTACTCAACATGGGAAAGCCAATAAGTCAATAGATTCATATTTAAAAAATGAAAATGAAAGATTAAGAGAAGTACTAAAAAGGCTCATTGACGCCAGAAGAACTCTCGCAATTAGTAATTTACCTTTTCGAGGACACAGAGACATTTTCTCCACAGATGAACATAAGCTAGAGACTGATTCACCAAAACGAGTATTTTTAAATATAGTAAAACTTTTGGGAAGATATGATCCAGTGCTTGGATTACACATAAATAAAATAGAGAAAAATCGAAGACATTACTTGAGTAATAAATCCTAAAATAAATTTATTGCATTGTTTTCTGACAAGATATAGCAATCCATTGTTAAAGACATTAAAGCGAGTCCATTTTTTCCCTTATAGTTGATACTACTCAGGACATAAGTAGAAAAGACCAGCTTAGCATGGTTATAAGACACACTAATATAAAAGCTAATAAAATTCTTGTTCATGAATCATTTTTGGGATTTACAGAAATGAGAAATCAAACAGGTAAAGACTTTGAAAAAGAAATTTTAAAGTCTTTAGAGAAACATGAAATTTGTCTTAAACAATGTAGGGGTCAGGGGTATGATGGAGCTGCCAATATGAGCGGTAAGTACGCACATTTGTAATTTAAATGATTGGGTCGAGTAAAAAATAATAGAGCCAAAATAAGTATTATTTTATAAATGTTAAAAAAAATGAATGTATGATTTACGGTTACTTAAAAATATGTAAATATTTTAACAATCGGATCGCCCTATTATCCCACTTTACGTGCTCTATATTTATGCTGAAATGTGTCTCAAAAAAACATTTTTCAAAACAGAATTTCTACAGACAAAATTGATAATCTGTCAAAGTGTCAAAAATCTTATCAGATAGTGAATCCCGTTTTTTATTTTTCTTTTTCATCATATATTATATCAAAACTAAAAAAAATGCAAACTGCACACCGTGTATGTGTCATTTTGTGAATTTTATATAAATATATTTTTATTAGATGTATAATGATTAGCCCTGTTATTAGTGTATATTTTTTACTAAATGGTTTTTGTTAACAATCCTCTTAGTAATACTTTAGAGTTGTGTATTATTTGGGGCTAGGATCCAGACAAAAAAACAAAAGAATTTTTTTTAAGTTGGCGACGTTTCGCAGCTTTATTGCATCTTCAGGACAAATTAAGTGTGACTTTTAGTGTCATATAAAATGTAAACTTGGAGAAACGTAGGTATTGGTTATAGAGCCACACAAAAGGATACAAATGACAAACATACAACAAAAATGGACTGGACCATGTCAATAATAATTTTTAAGATTGTCCAGTCCATTTTGTCGTATGTTTGTCCTTTGTATCCTTTTGTGTGAGGCTTTACAATCAATACCTATGTTTCTCTAAGTTTTTATTATATATTATTACACCAAAAGTCAAACTTAATTTGTCCTGAAAATGTAACAATAATTGCGAAACGTCGACAACTTAAAAAAAAACTTTTGTTTATTTTTTCTTTGTCCTAGCTCCAAATAATACACAACTCTAAAATATATTTTTTACGTTACAGATAAATATGCGGGACTACAAGCTCTAATTAAGATACATCAGACAAATGCGGACTACATTCATTGTGTTGCTCACAGCTTAGATTTAATTATAAATGGTTCTGTAATTAATATTACTCAGATAAGAAATTTTTTTGAGACTATTCAGTCACTTTATGTATTTTTAGCGAAAGTCTGCCTCGTTGTCAAGCGTTAAACACTGAAATAAAAAACAGTAAAACTGTGGGATCCAAAAAAAAATTAAAAAAACTATGTCCGACCAGATTGTCATCCAGGGCCGAATCTATAATTTCATTAAAAGGTAACTATTTAGCCGTAGTTAAATGTTTGTCAAATCTTGTTATAATAGCCAAGAAAAAACCTGATAGGGATGAGGCAAAGGCTTTACAAAATAAAATTGAAAATTTTGAATTTATATTTTTGTTAATTTTCCAAGGAAAAATATTTGAAATAGTCAATTTACTTTCAAAATGTTTGCAAAAAAGTGATATAGATATTGGACAAGCCACATATTTAATAGCAAATATTTCAGATCAATTAGGGAATTTGAGAAATAATTTTGAAAATATTTTTGAGATTTCTCTAACAATGGCAAAAGAATGGGACATTGAGCCACAATTCACAGACAAAATAATTCGTACTGTTAAAAAAATGTCTGATGAAATAGCGGTTGATGAACCAATTGAACACCCTAAAAATCGTTTAAGAGTTTCAGTATTTAATGCTTGTTTAGATATTATTTTAGTACAAATAAAAAAAAAGATGTGAGGGTTTCAAAAATGTCTATTCAAAATTTGATATTTTAAATCCCAAAACATTTCTTAAAGCGCAAGAAGTGGAAATTATTAATAAAGTAAATGAACTAGTTCAAAAATATCCAGACGATCTTACACAAAACCTTGCGTCAATTATTTCTGGTACTTCCTGTAACATCTGCTCAACCAGAAAGAACATTTTCAAAACTTAAATTAATAAAAAGCTTTGCAAGATCGACAATGAGCGAATCGCGCCTAAGTTCATTAGCATTAATTTCTACAGAAAATGAACGGGCACAAGGTATAGACTTAGATAAAATAGTAAATAAATATTTGATTTCACACAAAAAGTTTTAATTTTTTTACTTTACTTAAACCAATTTGAAATGCGATGCAAAACTATAATACCATATTTATAGTTGCAGTGTTTTATTTATTTATTTTTATTACTGTTAATTTTTGTGTTACTTATATAATATGTTTTTTGATTAAGATTATGTCTTATGTTCTGTAGTTTTAACGTTTTCTTTTGTAAACATAAAACAGTACTTATACAAGTAAACATTCATAGGATGTATATGACGAGTTGACTTACTTAAAATCTTCAGAAAATAGAAAGCCCAAAAAAAGAAAAATATATGAGGTGTTAAGTTTAAAATAACTATTGAGGTCACTTCCAGTTAAACCGAAGACGACTTTCAATTGTCAATTGTCTTTATCTTTTTACATATTACTTACCGTACCACTTCTCTCTATATACTGATCTGAAATGTCACTGTAGGCAGTATAGAGTGGGGGCCCCCGTAAAAATATTGCGGGAGGGCCCCAGAAGACTTTGGCACGTCACTGAGAACTTATAAAAACATTTGACATTAAGCCTCAAAAAGTAACTCCGCCCCGTGAGAAGATAAATATCAGCAACGACATTAAAACAGGTCTATACACATCTTCTAAAACCACTAAAACACATTTTTAATCTTACTTTCGTAAACGGTGATATTCCTACTCAATGGAAAAATTCGGAAATAATTCCTTTATTTAAAAAAGGCGACCCAAAAGACACTCTAATTAGTAACTTAGCCAAGATCTTGGAAAAATGCGTAAAAGGAAGGTTAGTTCAATTTTTGGAATTAAATAACTTGCTTGAAAAAATCAATTCGGATTTAGGGTGAGGCTGAGTACCGAAGATGCTGCCTTTACTCTAACTAGAAAGATACTGTCCGAACTACATAATAACAAAAAATGTGTGTCTGTTTTCATGTACTTGAGCAATAAAAACACTAATGGTATTTGTGACATTACATGCATAGAAAATTTACAGAACGTTGAATATCTTGGCATCTATATCGACCAACATCTTCGTTGGATAGAACACGCCATACAAACTGCAAAAAAATCAGAAAACCATATTATACTTTTTATCAACTAAGAAATATCCTAGAGACCAAATTGTTAAAAACTCTTTATTACTCAATGGTGGAATCTGTTCTTGGATGGATGGATGGATATCCTACCGACCTGCTTCATAGCGAGCTTGACATTCTTAACCTGAGATGTTTATTTGTGCACGGGTGCCTAGTTTACTTTTTAAAACTTAAGCATTTATTTGAACATAGTTATCATCATTAGATCATCTAATTTAGATATGCAAATACCTCTTTTCAACAGAACTAATCTGCAAAGAAAGATAACATTCCTGGCTCCCAAATTTTATAAGATTTTGCCTCCATTCACAAAACTGTTATCCGAATACTGACATTATAAGCATAAAACAAAAGAATTTGTTCTTTCTAATTACCGAAATTTTGATAATTTATTGGAAAACTATATTTAACATTTTTCGTGTTTGGTTTATTACACCCTATATATTCTAAACTACTTTCATACTCATTCCTCTTTTATTTGTCATTGCTTGTTTCGCACCACATCCCTCTGCCTTTCATTGTTTTTCTGCGATCAGGCTTTGTTATTTATTTTTTTAAGCCCTTTTTAAAGTTAATCTAATGAAATAAACAATTTTATATATTCTGTTGCTTAAACAGGAAGAGAAATTATCTTACACTCTTTTTTAAAGTCTAGATAAGTTTTCCTCTTTTGTTTACAACTAGGGCAGATATTGATACTAAACCTATAGGTTTCACTAAAAAATAAGGTTAAATAGTATTATATTGTTGTCTTATTTGTACTTTAAATACAATGTACATGTAAACTGAATCAAAAATCTTTATATCTTTGACAATCCTTTCCCTTTCGTAGCGGTCTAAGATACCTTTAGCGCACTATAAAAGTTTTAATAGTTAGGGCATTTAAATCTGGTTTAACTCGTTAATTGGGGAAATCCGGTGGAAAAAGTTTAAAAAGTGAATATTAGAAACTACTCAGCCAACTGATTTAAAACTTTGGACAAAAGTCAAATATGATATCCGGTTAACTGGTTGGATTTCAGTATAAATCCAATAAGGCGCAACAAAATGTTGGCCTAATAACTTGTTTAACAAATCAGTATCGAGTAACTACTTACCGAATTGATTTTAAAACAAGTATGAATATACGTTTATATGTGTATTCCAGGGACGAATTCATAAAATGTTGATGTCAATCCAGTACTTTTTGTAACAAAATGGCGGACTAATAAAATGTTTTATGAAAGTCAGTAAAAAAACTTCTTCATTTGACTTAAAAAGTACACAAAAATTAATGGGACATCAGATGAACTAGCAAGCTAGTTGTGCTACACTGTGACCTCTTGATGTATCCCTTTATTTATAAATTCACTAGAAAAATTATGTTTTTCTATAAACAAACTTAACCTGTCGATCGGATGCAGTATGTCGTGGATCGGCAACTCTAAGCGTTGTGTGAGGCCTAAAGCTCCGGCTCCTGGTGTTGTTCTACACGGAGATCTCTCAATGGATCTTAATTATATGTAATACAATACAAAGTTGGAATCTATTTAGAGGGTAACAAGTTATTTTACATTGGATGAATCGTTTATCCAAAATATTATCTGTCTTTGTTAGACCATATCTTAAAATTCATAAATTGGACATAGTGTCCTTTAGTTCTGTAAATAGTTACTGTTATTTGGCAATACATATAGCAATTCTAATTCCTTGCTTTTTCTTAAATAAAAATAATAGTTCGCCTCAAAGGAAGTTCCGGTTAAATTCCTTTACAGATCGGCTTTACCCAATTACCCGGAAGTTCAGTTATAATAATCTTGGTTTTTATATTTTTTATAGAAAAGTGAAACTTAACCCAAATTTATATACGCACATATTATTAAATATCTATGTGTGACGCTAAGTAGAGCCAAATAATACGCCAATTTGCAGATTTTTTTTTAGTGCTCTTACACTTTAATTACGTAAAATATCGTAGGCCGCTTAGAGTACAGTTTGGGAACATGTAATTTCTGAAAATATTTGCCCTTTAATGTAATTAATCTTCGTGTTGAGAAATAGCCAATGACTACAAATGAATGCCATCGCTTATTGCTAGATATAGTGAGACTTTAAACTAGAAAACTTTCTTCAGAGTCAGTACCCTTTGCTAATGAAACTAACTATAACTGTCTTAGAAATATATAGGCTTAAACGTATAATAGGATCTACCTGTATAATACGTGTCCATCTTTGATATCATATTCATTGTGGCTTGTATTATTAGTTCATCTTCTTTTGTTGTGGATCGATAGGATTGATGTGAGTTCTTGTACCGTTAATATGCTTCGTATTATTAACATCGGTACATGGTTAAATTAATAGGGAAATAATATTAGCTCTTTGAGATATGTTGTGTATTTGTGCTATTTTTATATACCAGGTGATAACCAAATAGTTTGAAAGTCATTGTTACATATTCGAAATTCGTTATTACAGAATAGCTAATAGAGATTGGAATTTTCTACTAGAAACCAATTAGATGTTTTTAAATTAGCTGGAAGTCGTATTACCTTGAACATTTTACATACAAGTTTGTATTATTTCCAAATTGTTTTTCGAACGAAATAACATAAGCTATCACTTGTTTTTACAATGGCGACGTTTTGTTAAATTTCTATTCAATGGTTTGTACGTCAGATTTGTAGTTTTTAATAAGTCATTCAGGCATTTTCCAAATATTTGTGGGAAATTCTCTAGTGCAACGTGTAAAATTTTAAAATGTCATTACAAAATGCATTGCTTAACATGTCATGAAATGGTCATGAAAAAATTGTTCCAAAACGATATATTTTTTTATATTTGAAATTATTTTGCTAATCCAAAAAAAAACATAAAACAATTTCGAAGATTTTTGATTTTTATTTTAGTAATAAAACGAAAGTTTTAAATAAATGAAAATATCTGTTGGTCGACTATCCCCATTTCTAGATAATGTAAATTTTTTTGATACCTTATCTGAGCAATTGCGTATATTGGTTCACTATCTTAATCTAGGTATCTCCGAAAAATAAAATTTAGCTTGCGTATATAAATCCACACTTTTTCCTAGAAATAACTTGAAATAGTGACATAGTGGACTATCATAAAGTACCAATGCTGTCTATTCAACGGCGTTTAAACGTTATCTTTTTATTAGGCAACAGTGCAGTTGAAATTTCTCGTTTAGCTTGACTGAGTGTGTCACATAAGGCAAGGCCACGATTAGTTAGTTCTACCAAAGTCTACTGAATGATTATTCTGTAAACTTTGGTTCTACAGCTGAATATATAACTTGTAAACAAATTATCTACGTATCACGTCAGCTTTAAACAAGGTCCCAGGTCAGTACAATACCCTGATCATTTTTCCTGAATTTTTTGTGGATTACCACTGATACTTCCTATTAATTATTAAGGACCCGTATTTCTGTGCTATATTTGGCAAGATTTGATTTCAAACAAATATTTAAAGAGCACATACCTTTGAATCCAACAAGTTGTTTGCTGCTGATTTTTTGAATTATAGCTTAGTTCATCATCTTTTGTCGTGAAAAAACTTCTCAGACAGCTGTAATTTGTTTGTTTCTAGATATTCTATTCTAGTTATCAAATAGTCATACCTTATAAATCAGTGAAGCTGTTTATTTAAATTTATCACGAGACATGGCTGCAGGAAATAGGAAGGACGGTCTGTAGAACAAAGTATATTTGCTCCAAAGAAATAACAAACATTTTGATGCTATTCAGGTCACTTGAATTTCGGTTTTTGCATAGCATTTCTGGTAAAAATTGTTTTTTTTATTGTAATAGTTTAGTGAAATATCTATCATTGCGTTACATACGAACATCGTAAAACAATATTATTTGCGGTAGTTTGTATTTTTCTCAGGTTAGGTCAAATTGCTATATTCTAAATTAAACTTCGTCAGGGTTCGGTCGAGAACTTGCTCTATTGTTTAAATCTTAGTCACGAATAGCAAGCAATCTTGCTCTTCTGTTAATTGCTAGCAAAGTACTCCGTTTTAAAAAAGTTATATTTATGTAAAAATTATAATAAAATATATTTTCTTGGTCTGGTATGAAAACGTTCACAAAACATCAACAAGGTTAGAAATTGACTTCTTTCGCATTTGTGGGAAATCATTTCTCTCGGCTCAAATTGGTTCGTGAAAAGTCAGCTCCCCTGTGCAAAAGACAACCTGCTTTATATGCTATTTTATACAACGACATATGGTTGGTATTTGCTCAATTAACGTCTGTTTGTATTTTATTTTTTAATGTCGAAGTGTCAAAAATATTAAAAATATGTCATTAAAAGTTACAGGGTCATGTAACAAATGAAGGGACACAGTGAATTTAAGTATATATTCTAGGTCTCGTGTCATACTGCTATATTCATATGAAAAAAGGACCTAAGTATCATCTTAGGTTTGAATAAGGCCCAGGTGAGTACAACACGTTGATCGCTCTTCCTGCTATATTTTAAATTAAAAATCGACACGGTTCGACCGTGAACTTGCTCCAATGGATACTGTCTTTTGAAATAAATAAATCCTTTCAAATGTAATCTACAATGCGACTCACATTACCAAGTCATTTCTTAAGTCTTAGTCGGTTAAGGTCTGCTGATATTTTATTTTCAAAGTGTCAAAAATATTTAAAATATTTTTATGTTATTAAAATATTTATGTTTATGACATGTAACAAATGAAGGGACACAATGAATTTAAGTGTACATCCCAAATGCAGTAGAACAGAGTATATCACTATATAATATGTTCTACGTCTCGTGCCATACTGTTACATTCGTGTGAAAAGAGCACAGAAAAAAATCTGTTTTCAAATTTTTACACTAAATGTTTTTAATGTAATTATTGAAATTTTACAAATTTTGGAGATTTTTATTTCACAAAACTATAACGACAGAATTAATATTTTCCCACTTAATAATAGATATAAATTGTGAAACAAAACCTTGCTTGTAAAATGACGTTATCTGGTACGGAAAATTGTATTTCCAGTTATTGTTGAATTTTTAAGAAGTTGCTTGAAAAATTTCTACAAAAAGTGAAAGAACTTTGTTGCAATTTTTTACAAGATAATAAAACAGATTTTTACAGAGAGCCTTGTTCATACTTTCTATGAGGGTGTTGCAAGGCAAAATTGTGTGTTTTTTTTTAATAATTTTAAAGTTCCTAAAAAAATAATAAAATCAACTTGGTAGCAGCGCAAAAAAAGTGTGTTAAAGATAATATGGCTTTCATATCTGAGTGGTTGAATTGCTCCTAGCAGAGTTTTTGTGTTTTTTCGAGAAAGAAGTCGGGAGATTACCGGGGACTGTCATGGTCATAATATGAACATCTCCCTCATTTAGACCACTATAGTTAACTAAAAATCAAATTAATTTAATCTGTTTTTATACTGCTGCACGAGAATGGACAAATTATTAGCATTTCAAAAGTATGTGAACACTCTTAAAAATAAATGAAAACTAATAACGTCTAAAGACCCCATGCATATATTTAGTAACGTTCCTAAAATTAAATAGTTACCACTGTTTAAAAAAATGTAAGTACTACTAAAACAATTTTGTCAATATATTTTTTTTATTTTTCAGAGCTGGTTTATTGATGCAAAAGTGACCTAGAAAGGCACTTCTTTGACCAAAGACGTTCATTGTTATGGTGGGCTTGACTTGTTATGTGAACAAGAATTCAAAATATTTGTTGAAGTAAAAAGGAGGAATAGCAAGCATACTTGTTATACGTTACAGAATAAAACGTAGGGATTTGTCCATAACAACTGCCGAAAAATTTACCAAAGCAAAACTTTAAAAAGGCTGCCAGAAGAGTTGCCCCTTGTATAATGAAGTATGTTGCAAAGGATTAACATTTCATTTTCGCAATTAATCATTGTCAGATTTGAAGTACTTTTATCTCAACTGATATATTTGTATCTATAATTTCTTGATTAAGCATGTCTTTCTAAAACCTATAATAACAGAGTTAAAAATAATAAATAATTTAAAATAAATCAATAGTTGTACAATTAACTCGTGCTTAAAGACCGTCATATACATTTTACTTATTTTATGTTACATTTCCTATTATCTAAGAAATATTAGATTTTTTTTGTTTTGTTTTAATTATATTCCTATACACATTTCTTGAAATATTTTACATAATTTGTGGCAAAATTCATTTTGCATAACTATTTAAAATTGATTACGATAAGATAAAACTAATAGGTTGTAGTAACAAAATTTATAATCCTTAAAAAAAAGAATTTACTTCTAAATAAATTGATTCTAGAATGCACTACAAAAATTCACATTTTAAATTTTAATAAATTTCATTCGGTTTTAGATAAAATCATTAAATAGTCTTTGAAAATCAAGTTACCAATTTTGTGAACGAATATTTTCGACCGCGTCTTTAAGAAAATATCATTTCTGTGACGAAAGAAATGCAGCAATTTGTAATAAATAAATACAATAAATAGAAATTGAAATGTTTTTTTAAATAATTTGTAATTTTCTCTATATGATCCGAAATTTGTAGCTAAAATGTTTACGAATGCGGGAAATTTCACAACATAATTTTTTACATTTATAATACACAATTCTTCGTTTACTGAGTTTTGATAGGAATAGTTTATTGAAATATTTATCATTGCGTGATTCACGAACAACGTAAAACAATATTATTTGCTATAGTTTGTGTTTTTCTATTATTAGTATATAAACATGTAAACATATACTAGAATGCACTATGAAAATTTACACTATAAATGTAAATAAATTGTATTCGTTTGTTGATGAAATCAATAAATAGCCTTTGAAAAGCAAGTCATCAATTTTGTGTACGAATATTTTCAACCATATCTTTAAAAAATCGGTAAAATTCCTTTACTCCGAACTTCCCTCGTTATAATTATTTCCTTTATAACGAATAGTGAAAAGTGACACATTTCGTTCAGAATAGTTATTTAGAATCACATAATATGTACTGTCTTTTCAAACATTTTTATTGGACGTTATTTTGTTCCAATATATTGGATTCCTACCAATATTTTACCAGTTTCTACCTATGCCACACATGACTTTTGGGCATAATTTAAAATAAATTCAGTAAATAGTTTTTACATTGACACATACCGTGATTTTGTTACGTCATGTTGAATAGGTTTACCCTTAGATCATATTTAATTTTTCTCCAAAATTTAAAGTTAGTTGAATAAGAAATTTTTTTACGTCGATTTTTCAAACATTTTATTTGGTCGTCATTTTGTTCTGCTATCTTGAATTCGGAACACAACTTGACCAGTTTATCTCTATATTACACTTAACGCTTGCACACAATTTGAAATTAATCGAATAAATAGTTTTTTCATGCTGATTTCTTACATATTTTATTAGGCCGCCATTTTGTTTTGCAATTTTGTATTCTTACCAAAATGATACCAGTTGATTCTTATGTAACACATGATGGCTGAAAATTTTGAAAATATTTTAAGCCGCCATTTTATTACGCCATCTTTGATTCGTACCAAAATTTTACCAATTAATTCCTAGGTAATACTTGATTTGTGTGCAACATTTGAGATAAATTGGATAAGCAGTTTTTTAGTAAGATTTTTTTTAACATTTCATTGAGCCGCTATTTTGTTTTGCCATATTGGATTTTTATCAAAATGTTACCAGGTCACCTCCATATGACCCTTAATTTTTGACCAAGTTTGAAGTCAATCGGATATATAGTTTTTAGCTATGCTACGAACAGGCAGACCGACAGACGGACAGACAGACATACACAGACAGCAAATTGTAATAAATAAATACACCAAATAGAAATTGAAACCATTACAATTTAGTAGCATTTTTAAAAATAATTTGTAATTGTCTCTATATGATGCGCAATTTGTAGCTAAAATGTTTACGATTGCGAAAAATTTCACAACATACTTTTTTATTACGTTTGCAATATACCATTTTCGTTTACACACTTTGTATAGGCATGAGCAATCATTTTAAAGCATTGTCGGCACTGTCTTTGTTAAGAGGTAATAGTTTGTACAGATTACTTTTTACTTACAGCTTTCCTCCTCCAACAAAGAATTTCTGCAAAAACGTAGTAAAAGGGAATTGCCTATTTTTCATGCAAAACAAAAATATGTTCATAACGTTATCAGGCATTTGAAAAAACGTTCTTTTATTTTAAATGCAGCTGCAAAAGTGGGCTAAAATTAACAAGACAAATTATGAAAATCTAAATCTTGCATAATAATAACTATGGTATTTTCGTAATGTCTTTTCCACGTTTCGAGTCGTCTAAAAGAAATAATGTGATAATAATAAAAAATGACGCCGTATTGAATGTAGAGATATACCCAGTTAAAAACAAAATGCAAATTATGATATATTACTAGAAGAGAATTTTAAAGGCTTGTTGAAAATAATAAAAAAATAAGATGTTGAAATTTATAACATATTGTAGAATATGATCTTTTTTTTGCCCCCCCACAAAAAATTCATTTCTAGGCGCCAGATAAAACTGAAGCCCTCACCGATTATTTTTGCAGATTTAAGTCGTGCCAAATGTAACCATTTTCCATGTATTTCACGTGATTTAACCACACATTTTTCCCATCGTAGATATGATGAAGACAAAAATTTTGGTGGGTAAGATAAAGCCATTATAAATTAATCTATTGCTAAAAAAAATCTACCAAAATAATGTCAAGAAGCGAGGTTACCTCTGCATGCCTAATGAGTCGAATGAGTTTGAAATTATCATTATCTAATGATGCTTAAATTCTATGGTTTACTGAATCCGTTTCCAATTCCAATTAAATTCGAAAAAATATTAGCGTAATCTAGTTATCGTCTTGTTGGTCGACAATGTTTTTTCCCAATAAATCTCTATGCACTTAATAGATTTGCATATTTATTTTATGAATGATCATTCCAAGTTTATTGATTATTTTTAGTCATCAAATTTATATTTTTATTTTTTTTCTTAATGTGTTAAAAGGCAAAAGCGGTACAAATGAACGACAGAAACAATCGGTTTTATCAAATTCCGTTGCAAACGGGTCCACGTCAATTTATGGTTAGTCAATTGACTGTATAGCAATTGATGGAAGGTAATTTCTTATAAGGTAATTCGTCGTAAATATGGATTATAAGTTAATTATGTATATGTCATTTTATTGTAAGATAATTTGTTTTAGTTTAAAAGGTCGTAAAACCAACGCATGTCGTATTGATTATTTGGCAGTAAAATATCTTATTAAATTTTCAGGAAAACAATTTTGTTGTTTTTTACATAACAATGTGACGTAAATACATTTTTAACGAACAATTTAATCATAAGAACTGAACAGGAAACGTTAGTTTGGTTTGGTTTGTGTCAGTTAGATACTACTGATGAAGTATTATAATTAATACCGACGAAAGAAATATTCAATAACTTTTACGACGGGTAGAATAGATTTTTATAATAATAGAATATTTCCGACACGCGTATTGCCAGTCAGAATAACTTTCGTTCTCGAAAGTCCACACTGAATTATAAAGTAACTGTAAGCATCACTAGGGACAAAATTAAACGTGTATTGTAGATAAACCTCCACAAGTTTACCAGTTTTTATTTTATTAAATGAAATATTACAAGTATATGGGGTAGCGGGGTTAGAGCATAAATAAAAATCCCTTTTTCTAAAGTAAAAAAGCCGACTTTTTTACTGTATGTTCAGTCTTCTTCACGACTATCTTTAAAACATAGGAATTATGTCAACACATAACACACAAAAGTATTTGTATGTACATGGATTACTTCGCGATGATTTGACCAGTTTGGATAAAATTTTCAGAGAATACTCAGGATATTATCGGAGTGGTCCAATAGCAATTTTCAATTGTTTCAGTGAGCGACGGAGACAGTATATATTGTGTTGACCACACCATCACGAAAAACATATTAATATAGGTCTTTATACGGTTTTCGAGGACACGAAGTTGAATTTGACTCATCTTTTTAAATTTTGACAATTTTTATAATACTAATACTCTGATTCTGGCAAAATTTCAGATGCAATAGACCCGTAGCTACTTATTTATTTTATTAGAGACCTCCAAAATTGTATCCTAAGTTTAGGTTTTAAAAGTTAAAACTTTGTACAAATAAAACTAAAAAGGATGAAAAAAATTTTTTTTTTAAAAAACAAATTAGAGATTTTGCCGAGACGAGATTTTCCCGCCTCTCGCCTCGTCTTGTCTCTATGAGACGAGAGAACAATTTTCTCTCGCAGCACGAGATGAGACGGGACGAGAAATTGTTTTTCTCTCGCCGAGAATTTCTCGTTTTTCGCGAGCTGTCTCGTGTCTCTCGAGCATAAAAATCTGTATTTTTATATGTTTAATGTTAAATAAGACAAACAATTGAAGAACAAAAAATCAGATTCCATTTACAAATTGATCCCAAAAACGTACCGCAAAACTTCAGTGTCTTGTATCTTTCTTAAGACCCAACTTCTTTTAATATCTAATACGAAAATGAAAATATCGTTCCTTTGTCTTTTATGGTAATCGTTTACAAGGCCTCTAGATTGAACAAATGACAATATACAGGATATATGAAAATGTCTTCACATATATTTATAACAAAATTGATTTATATTATTGGAAAAATTAGAAAACAAAATGTTTAATTTATTATTTGGTAGACCTAAGTATAACCTTTGCGTATTTAGTTACGGGGAAAATATTCTGTTTTACTCTTTAACGTTTTTGTAATTCTTTTTTATTATGGGAGATCTATCTAAAGATATTTACGAATTCAAGTTCAATATACATCTGATATTTAACAGGAAAACCGTTACGTTTTGTAATTTATTATGCAGAATGTATATAATGAAATACAAAAATTTATAATTAAAAAAAAATCCCGCATACATGAACTCCTTGTACATGTCTATCGTTTATTAAAGTATTTCGAGGCCTCCACAGACTCGTACCGATCTTATGTCAATTAAGAGCGTCATCAGAGAATATCACATAATTCCATACTCCCCAGTTAAACCAACACTAAAGATTTTTATATTTATTACTACATAAGAATAAACAGATCTCAGTAATAAAATCCAAATTTTCAAAAAAAGTTATAATGTTTCATTTCTGTTAAAGAAGTAAAAGTGGTACCTAATTCGACCGAACAATAAAATCACATTTTATTGTTTTCCAATTTAAGGAAAAACACAAGATAATACACCCTGTATATTGAGATTTGGTCAATCTAAAGCCTGTGTAGATGATTATCATAAAAGAAAAAGCAATGCCATTTGTATTCCCGTATTGCAGATTAAAATATATTTTGTTTTAAGAAAGCTACAGCCTTAAGTTTCGGGTTCGTTATTGATATGCTTAACTTTTTGGTATTCGTTTACTTTAGACTCACTTAGTAAGCTTTTTTATCTATTAACCTTAACGATGAAGTTGGATTAAAAATTGCGAAATGGAAATGGAACTTCCCCAATTAAAGGTACTTATACCTTATACAATTTCAACGCTATCGGTTGCCGCCCTTTTGTTGGTGAAAATAGAAAGGAGTCAAAAAAATGTATTTTGCAAACATATACACTTCATACATTTTGTACATTATTGGTTTATAGGCAAAAAATATAATAATGTCGTGTTTTGCTGTTTTTGTAAAATATGAATAAGTTTCTTTATTAAAATTTAGCATTTAATAGTCTAAAAAGAAATTTAGAATTTCAAATTGATTCCTAAAAGAGCTTTTTTATCTCCTTAGATTAACTCTTTATAAACAAAAAAAATACTTATATAGGCAAAAAAAAGAAAATAAATTTGCTTTGTTTTATCTTTTAGCTAAGCGTTATAGAAATAAAAAAAATATTTGCATTTTTTAAGGGACTCTTGTATCCTCTAGGGCTACCTCGTGTAGTAGAAAAATGTTATATATACAAATACTAAAACTTTTCGTTATTTGGAGGCTGCTTCATATCTCTAGAGCAATCCTGGATAATAGCAAAATGTGTTTATATACATAAAAGAAAATAAAATGACGTGTTTCACCGTTTGTTAACAAAAGCTAAATGCTCTTGAAATATTTTTTTATTTCATTTTCAGGGACCTATTTCATTGTCCTAGGACCGACCTGTATAAACGGAAAAAATGTCTTTAAATGCAAAATAATAAAATAAATTTGACGTTTTACTGTTTTTAAGCATTCTAAATGCTTTTGAATTTTTTTCCATTTTTAGGTGGTCTTTTCATCCAGCTACCATTTATAGTTGAAAAAACATCTTTTTATATACAAAAATAAAATAAATTTGTTGTTTATCATTGTTTTCAGAACAAGTCAAAAGCTTCTAGAATACATTTTTTATTTGACCTGGACAAAAATTATTTTGTTTACAAAAAATACAACAAGTTTGGCGTATTTCTCCGTTTTTCGAAATATTGTGTTTTTTTAAATATATTATCGAATAAAACATCAAGTATCTACGCCAATAATTTCTATTTTTTTAAATTTTTTACATTACAACATTTACCCCAACTATTTCTGCTTTCAATTTGACTGCTATCGGCTTCCGAGTTCTCAAAAAATTATTCTCTTACGTTTCTATACCTTTTAAAAAATCTATGCCCATGACACCCGAAATCTAATCTCCGCGAGACACTAACGTAACCTCTATTTGGTGCAAATTTAAAAAGAACCAGATCAAAATTATCGTTCGCGCAAATTTTGTTCACATACGTACCGACATATTCTTTTTTCTAAAAATATGTTTTTCGAAAAATTTTGGATTTCCAATAGCACTCTTTAATCCAAACAAAACTAATTTTTTTAGAGTAGTTATATAGAAATAGCCAAATAAAGCCTAAATTATAAAGTAATTTATGTGAACAACTGAGCAAAGTCTTCATTCTATTAATAAAAGAGCAGTGATAAATTAATTCAGCTTTACTTACATTTAGTTATCTCTAGGTAAAAAACGATAAATAAAAAAAAAGTAAAATTTAAGTTAACATTTAAAGTCGAATTTTGGTAGGAAGGTATAAAATTAAAAAATAAATATATAATTAAAAACATTTTTTGAAAAGAGTCAAATCTAACAGGTAAGATTATTTACATTACTAACTTGTTTCATTGTCATTTTGCATTATTTTTTAAGCAGTTTGTAAACTCAGTTTTTAGTTTGGTCAAATTTAAAAAAAATCTCATGTGATGAAGACTTTACTGGTCATACTCTATATTGAGAAGAATATGAGTGCTCCCTTCAACTAAAAGCTTATCCCGTTTTTCAGTAAATATGATGATTGGGAAGAATTGTGAAAAATATGAAATTTAGTCATCAAAACAAAAAACCTTCAAATATATATCACAGGTCATCTTAGATGTAATCTGTCTCGGCGAGAGTTCACAAACTACCCATATATAACACAACTCTATGTTTTTTTATCTAATATATTTTTTATTGTTTTCATTTGTAAATAACTGCAGTCTGAAATAAAGGAGGTACTGAATGACGTATGTTATTTTAACTTATTTGTTTTAAAGATCGTTGTATAGTTAAATGTATAGTTTAGATTTTTTTATGTACATGTGGGGTATATGTCGGTCGGAATGGAGACTGCCTCCATTCGAACGTGGAACCGGAATATTTGAATAATATGCCAAATGACGTTATTTTCAAGGCAAGAGTAGTGAACAGATATATACCGGGAATGAAAATACATCACATTTTCCTATACCTAGAACCTAGAAGATTGAAAACCAAACAACATCAAAAGCGAAACTACGTAAGAATCCGTTTTGATTTATTTTTAATAGGTGTAGTTCTGGCAACGTAGAAATATTAAATATATACAATTAATGATGTTCTTATGAGAATTACGCTGATCCGCTGATTACAGACACAAAATAGATTTTTGTTACTATTTCACCATAGTAATTTATACCAAAATTCCTTGACGACGAGCTGTTTTATACTGGCAGAACTACTCACCTTGACAAAATCAAGATGATATGATTACAGTGACAACATTTTGTTGAGCTATAAAATTCTTGAAGAAGTGTTTTTTTTTGAGTCTTTCATAAGAGATAGTAAAGTTCATCTCAAGTGCAGTAAATCTGAAAATAATTAAAAACTTTTATAATTGACAATTACTTTTCATAAATCGTTTTTTTTTTCTAGTTTTTAGATTTAAGATAACTAAAAATAACCCCCTTCCTACAAAATTAAATATCAAGCTTTTAATGTTAATATTATATCGTTATGTTAACATATGAGAAATAGTTTTTCTAATTTTTATATCACGAGAGAAACGAGAGGAGTCTGCATCACTAAAAAAAAAGAACAGACTTCAAAAACGCATTAAAAATCTTTTGGTGCTTTTTCTTGAAAAAAAATTAAAAATAGTATTTTATTCCACACTGAAAATTTGATTTTATGAAAAAGTAACAAAGACCGTGTCTGTTTAATATATACATTTTTTTTTATTTATATATAACTCTGCTGTTGCTGCATATACTTATAAACAATTTTGAATATAATTAGTGAGTTGACTAATGACTCTGATAGTTATTAAATTGTTTCTAAACCTGAATTGACATGAGCTAAACAAACTTCTACTCTCTATATAAGAAACGATCTGACGCTTCAAGAGAGATGAACCAAATGAGACTATAATTACTATCGACATTACTTATGTAAGTGCGGATATGATAAATTCTTTAGGAGTTTTAAGTATTTTTACCCTTAACCGATGAAATATGTGCTGAAATGCATATTTATATTTAATTTCTGTTTTCATTCTATGACGAGGATTTGTAAATATATTAATATTCAGAATTGGCGCTAACTAAGTAGTACAGTAACTACTTAAACAAAAACTTTAGTTTTTAAGATAAATATTTGTTTTGAATCTCGTACTTTAAGAGGCCGTTAATAATATTATTTAATAAAATTTGGAAACAAATGTTCTTTAGTATGTTTACAAATCAAAAATGTATTGTCTATTTATAAAAGTACCCAAGACAGACCAAGGTTTTTAAATTTATTTTATGCATAAAAATGTATTTAAGGCAATTATTATATGTTAATAATAAGATAAATATGTCAGAAGATAAACACTTATCTTTAATTGTTTTACTAAAAAATAAAATTGTAATTTTTATAGTTACGTAAATTCAAAATTTATTTCAAGTTATAAAATGGAATCAATATCATTATCGTCAAATATGCCTTATAATAAAAATAAATACAGGATATTGCTGATACTGTAAAGACCTATGAAAATAAAATGTGCTAGAGCTATCACAAGCAACTTGCCAGTCTACTGTACCCTAAATGTGGCAGTTATGTAGAAAACATTCTGTTAGAAGAGTTTTAAATATTTTTTGACACATAGTAGAAACCTTTGCATTCTAAACTATTGCCACTGCTATTTTATGTTCTACTTTATCTTTGCAAGTCTACAAACTACTATACCCCTATTTTTAAATAAAGATAATCCATATCAAATTCGAAATCAAGTAATTTGCCATTTAAATTTAGATTTGTTTGTTATGGCTCGAAATATCTACGTAAAATGGGAATACCTCATTTTGTTTTAACGGCTCTTTAACAGCATCAAATGTTTAGAAATGTAATTAACGCTTAGCAGCCGTTATTTATCACCTTTTTTGGTTACTTATGGTTTTATAATACTCAAAAAAAGTATTTAGCACAAAAGTATAAATAAAAATCAGGAATACTCGCAGTAGTCTTAAAAATTGTTGGTTCAGTATAGTTGGTTTTTGTATTAGCAGAAACGTAATAAATAACTTCTATTATGATAATTTACTGGATAAATACAAAAAAGAAGCACATAAATCAATTTACGAATAATTATGAAAAAGTAAGTAAAAGTATTAAATGTTTTTGAAGCCGTGTAAATTAGGGATAAAATAGAGCTAGTTTGTCACTCCTGTTTTCGTTAGCACTATCTTATAACATTTTAAGGGAATTGATGTAACAACTATGCTAAATACCTGAAACAGTTTTTCCTAATACAGTACTTGATGCTAATATGAGTACGAGTCAGAGAAATTGTATTTCGGTGATCTTCTCAAAATGCTAGTTTTTACTCGTGGTTACATTAGAAATTTTATTATGAACACATGATTTGTAAAATTTTAATGTTTGATTTTACTGGAAGTAGATTTCTGATTTGAGCAAAGTGCATGATGTAACAGCGAAAACAAGTATACAAAAAATTTTTTTATTTAATTTATTTAATTTAATTTTTCTGTTTTAGAACTTTCAGACAGATACGTATATTGTTTCACTAATGTTTATTCTGACAAATTTGGAATAGAATACTGCCCAAATTGATACATCCCATCAATTTGGGTAGTATTTTATATATATTTATAAATTATAATTTGTACCAGTGATATTATTAAAAAAGAAAGTACTTAAAACTGTTTATAATTTTGTGACATATATCAATATATAGTATACTTACTTTGTTGAAAAAAGTAAGTATTAAAAGCTGCCTTATATATATATACATATAAACGCAAATAGATAAACATAAAAAAATTCACAAATTAATTAATTTCTTAGATAGCCGTAAAAATGTGAGATAAAAGGTAATTTAAAGGTTTTAAAATGTGTAGTTTTTGGTAATTTAATGGACAATAAGTCAAAAATATGTATGTATGTATGAGGTTTGTTATTTTTTTAAATATTTTTGACTTATATTTCCAGTCTTTAATTTGGCTGTTTCAAATTAATGATAATACATTTTTTTTATTTACAATTTTCTTTTTTATATTTATTTTGTACGTTGCATATATATTTTAAAATCAATCTTTTTTCCTATCCTAGCCTAAATTCGCAAATAAAAAGTAGTTCATATGTTAATAAAATCATCGCACCACATGCTGTAAATGTACAGAGTCTTCAAACATATTTAGTGTCACATCTAGATTTTTTAATAAAAGACACCAAAATACTTTAATAAAGTAGTTGGAAGGTTCGTGTTCCAAAGTTCGACACGAACCGTCAGAAAATATAAAAAAATCAGAAAGGCGAGGATAAGTGAGACATTTGATTTTTTAGAAGGTCTTCTGTATATTTTGCATTCTTTTTGGAAGATTTGTTCCCCTTAGCTCCATAAATGTATACTTTGTCTACAT
>JAUTXW010001726.1:0-35549 GCA_030620095.1 Kuschelorhynchus macadamiae
AACACAGTGAATACCAAAATGTTGTGTGATTTTATGGAGCTATTAAATCTTGATGGGCTATTTACAAATATACAGGGAGAAAGAAAATAGTTTATTTTTATCATATTACGCAATATTATTAAGATAGCCACTTAATATTATTCTATATATTAAATGATGAGGGACTAAATAAGAAAATTCGCTAAATATATATTTGGTTAAAATTTTTTGGTTGGCAAAAACAAAAATACACAAAATGGCAAGCGCCTTAATAAATTCGGAAGGCGGTTCGAATCAGTGGAACAATCAGAATATGTTCTGTTTATATAGCCACTTAATGAAAGACATTTTTTTATCAATCACCAAAAATTGTGAGCCTCGCTTGACCTAAAAATCTAACCACTTATACAGTGTCATTTATTTAAATGCGGGCCACCCCTGTGCAAAGAAAATTATTTTTTTTTGTATTGTGATAACAAAAAAACTTTATTTTGCAAAAATATTATACACTTTTGTTAAAAACCCGAGATAATTAGTTATTACTTCCCTCGTGAGATTTTTTCCGATCTTTACGTTTAAGGGTCCCTAGATGCCGAAAAACATGTATATCTATAGATGTATATACATATATATATATATATATATATATATATATATATATATATATATATATATATATATATATATATATATATATATATATATATATATATATATATATATATATATATATATATATATATATATATATATATATATATATATATATATATAGCCTGTATTTCTCGGTAGCCCCGAGTTTCTGGTAAAGCGATTTTATCGATTTTTATATATCAAATGTTGTCTTATAATTAATAAATAAATTTACTTATTTTAAGCACGCTTTAAAATTGGAACAAGTATTCTATAATTATTTATTTTATATATATTTATTATTTATAATGGTGTCAAATCTAATAAAAAAATTTTAAATTAAAATTCACTGGCTAATATCCAGGAGCCAGTGGCAAAAGCTCTGAGAATCGGTATAAGAAATGTACAGAAACTTGTGCGTGAAAAAAAATATAATTTACTTCCGAAGAAGATTAAGAAATGTACACGAAAAAATCCAAAGGCAAAAGACTTAAGTTACAATGCAAAAATGGATATTCATAATGCAATTTATGATTTATACACGTCAAAGACTAATATAATCCTTCAGAAACTTTTTAATATTATAGACTAAAAAATATCATCATCACTTAAAAAGTCCTCATCTTCTGAGTCGTCCTCAAATGGCGCAATGATCATTGGTGCTATTTCGACATCTAGAACTCGTTCTCGATTCCACCAATCCCATATTAATTTCTCCGTATGTTCCACAGATTTCTTCACATATTCCGGCGTAATATAATTTAATGAATCTTGCCAAACAATTTGCACTTCATCTGATGTAAGATAAGATTATATTAATTATATTGTGTTAAAATGGCAATGGTATGGCGGCAGTCGTAAAACCTCATGTCCATTTTCCCGTAATATTTCATCTACAGCATATATTGTTGGTTTTTTAATAGATTTTGCCATTAAAAGAAGTTCTAGTTTCAGTTTATTGGGTAAAGAATTTTCTTTTTGTTTTATTAGCCAGTCTATCACTTTTCTTCCAGGATGAAGTAGGTTGTTTATTTAAGATTCTTGAATGATAAGATGCATTGTCCAGAATGATTCAAGATGGAGCATCTAAATTTGGAATCAGTTGTTCTTCTAACCACTTTTCAAACAGTTCACAGTTCATATTATCATGGTAGTCCACACTTTTAGATGTTGAAGAAAACAGTAAACTTGCACCTAGGAGAAATCTTGTTGAAAATGACGAACCGTTTTCCCGTCCCACATCCCTTTTTTCTCTTGACACTTTTTACAGACTCGTCCTGCCAAGATTTCGAACCACTTCCATTAGAAAATATCCAAGTCTCATCTAAAAATACCACTTTTCTAAATTTTGAATCAACATTTTCCGTGTATTTCTTTAAAAACTGAATATGTGGCAACTCGCATAAAAATCTTCGATTCCAAAATGCCTCGATTTGTTAAAGCTTCTTTTAAAACTTGAAGGGTTATATTAGTTTTTGATGTGTATAAATCGCAAATTGCATTAGGAACATCCATTTTTACATTGTTACTTAAGTCTTCTGTCTTTGGCTTTTTTCGTGTACATTTCTTAATCTTCTTCGGTAGTAAATTATGCTTTTTTTCATGCGCAATTTTCTGCACAATCCTTATACCGATTCCCAGAGCTTTTACTACTGTCTCCTGGATATGGGCCGGTGAATTTTCATTTTCCGGAATATTTTACTATATTTAATATCATTTTTTTCGCTTGTGGATGCAAAAAACCCGAAAATTGTTTTCTGTTACTCATTTTGTCACTGACTTGTCAATCTGACTTTGAAGTGACATCGCTCAAAGATTTTTGCAACTGCTGGTATTTATATGTTTATCCTCTTTGTTCATATGAAAGTATGATAGATAGGTCTATCTAATTCATATTCCGGATTTTGTGCGGAGGATATGATTACACGTAATAAAAGATAAACAAACTTTAAAAGTTTGTCGTTGATAAATCGTATGACCCGCACGATAACACTGCTTTTGACTATATCATGCTCGATACATAGACGGAGTCTTTCTACTGTAGAATTTACTGCAGCTTCTATTTCTGCAGCTGTTGTTGGTCTATTTTGGTACACCAAATCCTTAAGGCATGTTTCCTTAGAGGACTGTATTTAAAATAAACTGAAATTGAACGTTGCCTCCAGAACATTCGTAATACTGTTATTTATACACGTGAAAAGTCTAGGTTGTTTATTATTCCGCACCAAACGTTGACGCTCCAACGACCTTAACTCTGGACTTTTCGCATCCAGAGAGGATTGTGGTCCGACCAGTAATGCAGGTTCACTTAACCATCGGAGCGAAAAGTAGCTATATAATAAGTAATATGTGGATTTATGGATTTTCGGGTATACAGATTTCAATTTATGAGTTAATTTAATGTTTTATGGAAATCTAAAGATGATGTGGAAGTGCCGATTTAATTTGCATCATTTTTTTGTCATATTTTTTTGAATTTTAGGTTAAGTTGAAATGATAGATGAAAATAACTTGCACTCTGTCATTGGCACTTCTTCTCCTCTATAATTTGGTGCAGTTAGTTTTTTAATTCGACGTTTCGGATTCGAAAGACTATAATCAATTTTCTTAATTTAAATACGGACCTACTTTTTTTATTTCACTATCTTATACCCTTCATAACCACAAAATAAAATGTGACAAAAATATCATACCATTTGATTTTTTTAAGAAAATCCGTATTATTTGAGGAATTCTATAAAAAAACGCCATCTAGCGACCAGTAGCAAAATAAATTTGATGACCGTTAATAGCACCGCAATAGAGCGAAAAAAGCCATTTTTTTAAGACCAAGTTCAATAATATCGGTTCATTCAAAGCAGAGATGTCAACGTTTGAAACAAAAAATGTTTGACCTTTCCCAACAACTTTATTATTAAAAATAGAAAAAAATGATAAATAGTAAAAAGTTGTGCAACTTATTGAAGAATACTACGCTTATATTTTGACACACCTTGTATATGTAATTGTACTAGGTAAATTCATAAAAAATCGACAGTTACAATTTAAATTTTATGTTGCGCCCCCTAGCGGCAATTTTTCGAGGTTAAAAATAATAATATAATAAATTTCCAGCGATTTCTCTTGGCCGATTTACTATATAATTTTTTCCCCGAAACCGTAAGACAAGTGGTTACTGAGATACGGCCGGCCTCCCTTCTTAGTTGTACACCCCGGTACATCTAATTGGCTTGTTTAATTTAGTCCATACCTTAATTATAATTCTCTATCAAAAGTATAAGTTTTCAAATTACTTCCTAAATTTCAAAGTGGATACGCCACTGAAAACCGGAAACAAGATGTTGTCATTTTGACGAGCCATCGTTTTGAATCTTGGGACCTTCCCGGTCTCGTCAAGGTCACGGCTAGGCTCTTTCCTGTACATTTATTTATTCAAAGATGAGATGTGTTCTGAAGAAAGGGTGCATTCAGAAACTATGTGTTTCGGTACCGACTATCCGAAAAATTTAATATCAGAAGTGGGATAAGTATCATGTTGATGCTGAAGTAAAAAATATCATGAAGAAATAAAGAGGGATCAAAAAGACTTAAAAGATGAATTTAAAGACGACATGAAGAGAAACCAAGAAGACGTTCTCTCGTAAAAGAAAAGTGTTGTAATCGTAAAAAAATCACCCTATCAGGTTTTTTCAGATTTTCACGTTTTAGGGTCCCTAGGTACCAAAGACCCATGTTTTCTCAATTCCGTTGACCCCAAATGTTGGTCAAAAATTCATATGGGGATGGCTTCGTAGCATTTTGGTAAAATCCAATATAGCGAAAAAAATATGACAGCCTAGTCAACTGTTAAAAAAAATATTACTAAAAAATGATTTCTCCAATTTACCTCAAAAATAAAGTATTACTTAGGAATCAACTGGTAAACTTTTGGTACGAATCCAAGAAAACGAAACAAAATTCTAAATGAAATGCAAGAATTAAATGTGATACCTATAAAGATGGACTGGTAAAATTGTGGTACGAATCCAAGATGGCAAAAATGACGGCCAATAAAATGTTTGCAATCGTGAATAAAATCACTCTCCCAGGTTTTACTATGTTTCTGCCGAACTGAATCTCGCCTATTATTAGCTGGTATTATTATAATAGTTTGTAAATTTTTAAATGTGTTCAGATTATTTGTTGCGTTTAGATTGACAAACAAAAATCTTTTTTGGCTTTTTCGCAACTGAATAAAAATATTTAGCTTTAAATTAATTAAAACAAATATTTAATAAAATTACATATCTCGACATGTAGACTAGTCTGTCTACGGAATGTTTCGATATATACAGGGTTATTCACGCAACCCGTTCATTAAAAGTTTTTGATGATACCATTTAGATAAAAATTTCAAATTTTGGGATTAAGGTAAGGTCAAGGGGTACTTCTTTTTTAAAATATATTAACTTCCTGTCACTTCCGGTTTAACCGGAAGTTGGTATCAACTTGCTTATTTTAAATGGAACACCCTGTATTTTTATGCTATTTTTGGATTCTACGGAGAATTTTAATGCTATTTTATGTAGCATGTCCTATACCTAGCTTCAAGCATTGTTAAGATATTTGACCTTGAACCGAAAATGAGCCTTCGGGGTACCAAATTTTAAAATCTCATATGTTTGTAAGTTTTGAAGATATAATCTTCATATTTTGCAAACGATCGGTAAATAATCTTAGGTTTCTATTTTTTTTTATTGAATTTGTCTATTTTTATACAGGGTGTCCTAAATTCAGCGGCAAACATTCACATTTTCAAAGCCGCTAAAGTCCGTTTTTTTAAATGGCACACCCTATAACTTTATGCACTATCAAATGTAGAATTTCATTTACTATCGAACTGTATTAAGGTTCCCTATACCTATTCGTAACCATTTTCGAAATAATTGGGTTTTATAAAAATATCGTATGTATTTGCTTAAATGTTTACATGTTCCAATGGTGAGCCATGGAAAAACAATTGAGATCCAGTATCCAATATGACAGATGATTAGTATGCGTTATTTATCGAAAGCTGTCAGTTATAAACTGAATCTTCTTAATCGAAATGGAAGAATACTCAAACTCTGATATTTTCAATCTATTGTTTAATAAACGCCACCCTGATTTGCGGCCAATGAACAAATCAAAATTCAAGAGGATTGAAACGAACTTTTTGCGTTTTGGCAAGGTTAAAGTTACAAAAAATGTTCCGAAACCAGTGACAAATGCCGAGGATAACGTAATAAACACATTAGCTTATTTCCACGCAAACCCGCAAAGTTCAATACCGTCTGCAGAAAACGATTTGGGAATTTCTTCTTCATCTGTCCAAAGAATCTTGAGCGAACACCATATGCACCCTTATTTCTTCCAAAACGTGCAAGCCTTGAGACCTGGTGATGACGTCCGACGAGTAGAATTTTGCGAATTCATGTTTTTGAAAATTCAAGAGGACCCTCAATTCCTTTCAAAAATATTTTGGACCGATGAAGCGAAATTTTCTAGAGAAGGAATAACAAATAGAAGAAACGAACATTTCTGAGCAGCAGAAAATCCGCACGCTTTACGCGAAACGCGTTCTCAAGAGAGGTTTAGCTTCAATGTTGTCGGTATAGTATTAAATGATCAGGTGCGGTACTATATTTATGAAGACAATTTAAACAGTGATAAGTATTTGGAAATTCTACGAGGGACGGTTTCTGAATTTATAGAAGAAATTCCTATTGGTGAGCTGCAAAATTATTGGTATCAATTAGATGGGGCACCAGCACATAATTCCGCTGCAGTTTATCTCCAATTGGAGATCGCCTGATTTAACACCCTAGACTTTTATTTATGGGGATTAATCAAAGGTAAAGTCTGTGCTTCCCCAGTAAATAACCAACAAGATTTACTGGACAGGATACGAACAGCTTCGGCCGAATTAGAAAACGGACAAATTCAACGGGCCACAGCAACTGTACAAAGAAGAATTGAAATGTGTCTTCAAATGAACGGACAGCATATAGAACATTTGTTATAATTCAATTTTATTATTTTATTTATTTATTGTTGATTGTTAGATTGCTATAATTTTTAAGTTCACTAAAACAAGTTTAGAACAGTCTCGAACTTAGTAGATATGGTTAAAAATAATGTAAACAATTTATTACATTTTTTTATAACTTTAACTTTTCCGAAACGAAAAAATTTCGTTTCAATCCTCTTCAATTTTCTCTTGTTCATTGGCGATAAATGAGGATGTTTTTCATTAACAACATGGCACGTTCTCTCCAATATTTTGTAACATTCTCCGCGAATATAAAATAAATTGAGAATATCAGCTTTTGAGTGTTATTTTATTTTAATTTAAAAGTTTCAAATCAGCTGTCATGTTGAATAGAAAAGCACAACAATTGTTTTTCCATGGCTTACTACGGGAAGGTGTAAGCATTTAGCAAATACATATGATAGTTTAATGAAAACCTGATTATTTCGAAAATGGTTACAAATAGGTATAGGGAACCTTAATACAGTTCGATAGAAAATTAAATTCCACATTTGATAGTGCATAAAGTTATAGAAAATGAGAATGTTTGCCGCTGAATTTAGGACACCCTGTATAATCTGCAAAATATGAAGATTATATCTTCAAAACTTACAAAAATATGAGATTTTAAAATTTGGTACCCCGAAGGCTCATTTTTGGTTCAAGGTCAAGTATCTTAAGAACGCTTGAACCTAGGTATAGGACATGCTACATAAAATAGCATTAAAATTCTCCGTAGAATCCAAAAATATCATAAAATACAGGGTGTTCCACTTAAAATAAGCAAGTTGATACCAACTTCCGGTTAAACCGGAACTGACAGGAAGTTGAAAATATTTCAAAAAAGAAGTACCCCTTGACCTTACCTTAATCCCAAGATTTGAAATTTTTATCTAAATGGCATCATCAAAAACTTTTAATGAACGGGTTGCGTGAATAATCCTGTATATATATATACATATATATATATATATATATATATATATATATATATATATATATATATATATATATATATATATATATATATATATATATATATTTAAGCAAGCATAAGAAATTATATCATTTACCTAAAGTTTTTATAGACACATAGTAGTTGTACAAATACTTGATAGATGGCTGCAAACTATCATTTTTTTTTCATATCTAGGTTACATGTCAAACTGACAAATTTTAAAATTTTGTAAATCAAATCTTTTCTATTATTTAATGTTTCTCTCTTACGATTAGCGCACTGATGAATCCCGATAGGATGAAAGTATTTGTACAACTACTATGTACAAATATTCCGTAGACAGACTAGTCTACATGTTGAGATATGTAATTTTATTAAATATTTGCTTCAATTAATTTAAAGTTAAATATTTTTATTCAGTTGCGAAAAAGCCAAAAAATATTTTTGTTTGTCATTTTGTAAATTCTAAGAACGTACAAATAAAGGCATCTATTATTTATTATTATTATATATACCAAATTTATTTTAATATTTTTTTGTATGTATCATATTTTTGTCTTTCCCCAATTAAAAAAGACAATATGTGCGATTTAATGAGAAACAGCCTGCCAGCGTCAGCAGATGTCAGCTAAATATTCGATGTATAAAAACAACATTTAAGCGTTCGGTTGAATGTGATTCTTGCCTGCATCAATGCTGAGATTAACATGTCAGTTGAACGGACACGTTACATGTCTAACGGCTCTATAATTCTCGTTTCAGTTCGATTAATAATTTGCCAGTAAGCAAAAAGGTTAGCCGAGTTGACACGGAACCTTAATCCGTTTACAGGACAAGAATATCGATTCGATCATGCTTTGAATCAGGAAATTTTGAACGCTTTAATTAAAGTGTTCTCTAATTAGTTTCTTTTAAGCTCTTTTATTAATAAAAAGTAAACCAATGAACTTCGAATAGAAATTATATTGTACTCTTAGGAATGATTACATATAACAAATTAACCTTTGTTTATTCGTTTTATATAATTTTTAATGCTCCTCACCAACTATTTTCATCTTTGCCTTTTTATTATTTCAGTCGTAAGTTGGAACTATTGTAATAGTGAAAAAATCACACTTCGAGATTTTTTTAGATCTTTATCTCTCAGTGTCCCTTCATGCCGAAAAACATATTTTCTCAATTCCTTCGTTCTGTCTGTCGGTCTGCTGATCTGTCGGCTTGTCTATTCCCGGCATAGCTAAAAAACTACTACGCGATTGACTTCAAGTTTTGGTCAAACATTGAGTGTCATATGGGGCATGACCTGACAACATTTTGGTAAAAATGTATGCCAAAACGCAATGACAGCATAGTGAAATATTAAAAAAATTATTACTAAAAAACAACTTATCCAATTTATCTCAAATTTTGTACAAACATCAAGTATTTTCTAGGGATTGGTAAAATTTTGGTACGAATCCTTAAAATAAAAATAAATATCTTATCTTTAAATTGAGTTTTAAACTCTCTTGAAGTTTAGGTCTACTCCTCGTTCTTTAAAATTGGAAAAATGCTGAATGACACGTTCGTTAAAATTGCACGCACATTCCTCTTCTAAACGATTTCTCGATACTTAACATTGCTAAAGCGGATAGTCTATCTTGGCCCAACTCCTCAACAAAATTTATAAGCCCTCGAAAAACCCCTGGATTTTCAGACAAAGCCGTTCTATCATGGCCACGTAGTGCCAGCTCGAATGTCCCACAAAATTTTACACAATCTATAATTTTGTTTAAAATATAACGATTTTTGGATTCATTTTCATAAAAATCTCTAAGGGATTTTCTATAAGCTGTGTCTAGCTGAGGGCGAATATCAACACTTCCGATCTAGCATAGTTCACCGAACATTTCATGTGACCACACGTGCAGAACACGCATGTTTTTTTATTTTTTCTCTAAAGTGTTTTAAGTCTTAAACGAGTCCTTAGAAAACAAACAAACAAACAGTAAAATGAGTTAGAGACTTCACAACCACATATCCAATTAGCTAAATCCTACATAATTTTGCGAAAGTTTCGATGAATCTTTTTATTTTTGTCTTTACTAGTTTGTCGTATACTGAGTTCTGGCAAATTGCGACCACTTACCTTGAATTCGGTTATTTTAGCACTCTTTAGTTGTTTAATTTTTTGCACTACCGACATTATATTTCATCTACATTCACAACTCAAACATAGACCACCTTGAAATTGGTTATTTTTGCAAAATTAAGTTCGTAAGCGCTTTTTAGTTGTTTATTTTTTTGCACTAGTCACTACCAACATTTTATTTCCTGTATATTTCCAACTCACACATGGATCATAAAAATAAAAGAATATATTATATCGGAAAATCAATGCGGATTTAGGAAGAATTTTATTTTAGCACATCTACAGCATTGGTGGTTGTTACTGATGATATTATTACGGCTATTGATAAGCAACTTAGTACTGCATTGGTTCTCCTTGATTTTTCCAAAGCTTTTGATACCGTTAACCATGATTTATTAATAGCAAAATTAAAATACTATGGTATTCAGGAACACTCACTTCAACTTTTAAAATCATATTTTTTAAATATATTTCAAAACTTTCTCACAATAACTCTTTTTCAAATGAAATAAAAATTTTATCGGGTGTATAAAATATTGCAACTCAAATTTATTTACATTTCAATCACAATGATTACATTAATTTATCAAATCTGATAAATGAAGATTTAAATATTATTAAACAGCAGTCTTTGGAACATAATCTTAACCTAAATCCTTTAAAATCAAGATTTATGCTTTTTGGCAGTAGGGTGGCTGTAAATTTCTTAAAGAGAAAGTTTAGCTTAAATATTGATAGTGTAAAACTTCCTATGGTGCAATCCGCAAAAAAATTGGGAGTTATACTTGACTCGGAATTGCGTTTTAAAGAATACGTAAAAAACTGAATTCAGAAATCATATCTATCATTAAAAATATTGCATAATAGCCGACATTTTCTCAGTTTTAACTTACGTAAAATGTTGTGTGAGTCATTAGTCCTTTCTAGCTTTAATTATTGTGATTTTATATATGGGCCATGTCTAGATCTAGTTCATATAAATCGTATTCAAAAAGTATAGAATACATGTTCGCGTCTTATTTTTGGCCTAAAAAAATTCGAACATATATCCCATACCTTCAACGAACTTCGTTGGTTAAAAATGAATAACCGCAGAATGTTACATTTAGGCAATTTTTTAGTAAAAATTTTGAGAAATCCATAATTACCATTTGCTATAAGGAATAAGTTTTTGTTTCGTGTAAATATACATACACGTAATATTAGGGATAGCAATAGGATCACCATGCCACATCACCAGAGTGCCATGCATCAAAGGTATTTTACGTACAATGCTATCAAATTGTTTAATTCCCTACCTTGTGAATTAACTTCCCTTAATGAAAAAGAATTTAAAATCCAGTATAAAAAATATGTTCGTTGCCTCCAGGAATCCTGAGAATCTTTTTCTAGTTTATTTTTTTAACTAACTAATTCCGAAGTTCACCAATGGCGAGTGTTTTAGTGGTTGTTAAACGGAAAAAATATACTAATATTCATGTTATTTGCTCCTTTACCACGAGAACGGGGTTCAGTAGAGTAGCCTTTCTGGCTAGATTGCGCCTTGCTCTTGTGATGTTTTTACGAAATGTATTTCTTTTATGTATGTTAATTTTGAAATAAAAGACATTTATTGTTAATATTATTATTATATATTACAAAAAACAGTATATAAATCAATAAGATACTAAAATCGCTTTACCCATGAAAAACCAATAAAATTAGTAACAGTATTTTAATACAATATTTTTAATGCATACAAACTAACAATTAACAAAAAATCAATACAACATAATAGTTTAATGTTTTATAAATGAAACGATTGCTAACATCCTTTTTATAAGTTAATCACATGTCACGTAACCCTCTCCATTATTCAAGCAATTTTGGAAAACTCTTTCCAGTTTCCTGGTAGCATTGGTGATGAAAATGGAACATTCTGTATTTAAATTGCAATTTCATGCTCTATTTTTTGCCCTAATTCGTCTATGTTGTCCGTTCTATTAAGGTAAACTTTATCTTCTAAATATCCCAACAAAAAATTATCCAAAGACGTAAGACCTGGAATATTGGCTGGCCAATGAATTTTGTACGTACAATTTGTCTAGTGAAACGTTAAAAAATTTATTACTAAAAAACTAATTATCCAATTTCCTCAAATTCTGCACAAAAATCAAATAGAAATGAACTGGTAACATTTTGGTATGAATATAAGTATATTATAAGTAACATTTTGGTATAATATGGTAAAATTATATATGTTATTATATTAATATAGCTGCCTAATAAAATATTTAAAAAATTGGCCTGAAAAAGCATTAAGTGTGATAAAGAGATAATCTGGTAAAGTTGTGGTACGAATTCAAGATGGTGGCCAATATTTTTGTTTAAATCAACATAAAAAATCTTATTCAATTGCCTTTAAATTTGGCAAAAAATGAAATGTGATAGAGGGATAAACTGGTACGAATTCAACATGATGTAACAAAATGACCATGTGTGTCAATGTAAAATTTGCAATTATTTTAAATTATGCCCAAAAAGCAAGTTAGGCGTAGGCAGAAACTGGTAAAATATTGATAGGAATCCAATATAATGGAACAAAATGGCGCCCAATAAAAATGTTTGAAAGGACAGTATATATATATATATATATATATATATATATATATATATATATATATATATATATATGTATATATAGATTTGGTAAGAGTTTCTTGACCTTCCTTTTATATTGTTAATATATATAATTTTCTTGGGTATAGGTCCGAAAAAAGAAAGTAATTGTGACTAAGGTTTTGGTAGTGTCACATATATTGTCAATTTTAAAAAAATTTCATTTTTGACGTTTCGGCAGGAAATGTCTCTCAAAAAATTTTTATCCCAAAACCAAAAACAAAACCCTACATTTCACAATAAAAACCTATCACTTTTAACTTACCATGAAACGTAATTAATCAATTTAAAATTAAAATCTTAATAAAGAACAAATTTCACTTATTTTTACGAACATACGAAAACAACAAAAAAGACGACAACAACATATCGTTTGCTGCTCGCTACTGGGCGATATCACACTGATTTGGATTCTATTATTTTTAAAGAAAATAACCCATCGTTGGTATGGAAGGGAGGGGCAGTATTTACTTTAGTTATATTATACCGAAATAGATATTATTTAACACATCTAACATATCCTTTTTGTCATTTATGGCATGTCTGTTTTTTTAATTTCTATTGACTCATAGATTTCCCTTTTCTTTTTATGTAACTCAGTTTTTAAAATCTTTGTTCGGTCAAAATCGAAAGTATGATTATTTTGTTGTACGTGTTTAGATAATGCAGTTTGGTTTTTCTGATCGTACTTGTGGCCATGTAATCTTGACTGCAGATATTGTTGTGTCTGCCCAATATAAACACCATCACAATTCTTGCATGGTACCTGATATACTATATGTGTTTTTTGAAATTTTGAATTTTTTGTCTTAAGTTTTGTGTAATGTTGATTTAGCAAATTATATCCCCTATGGGCAACTTGTACGTTATATTTAGAGAATAAATGATTAAATTGTTCGGATAGCCCCTGTATGTATGGTAGTGTCAAGTAATTTTTTTTGTTGTTTTATTTGACTGATTTGTTTTTTGGTGACCCTAGATTGTTGTAAAATTTATTGATTCGTTTTTTGAAAACTGTGTGTTTTTCGATTTCAATGGTAAACTGTAATTTTGGATGGTAGCTGTTAAACATTGATAGTATGTAATCGGTTTTTTCTTTGGGTACTAGAGTGATACAATCGTCAACATATCTATAGAAGAATGGTAAATTAAAATCCAGTTTCGTTATTATATGTTCTTCTAAATTCTCAAGAACAAGTTGTGCAATTACGCTAGATATACTTGCACCCATTGCACATCCCTCTGTTTGCTTATATATTTTATCTTTGTACAAAAAATATGTCGAATTTAGTGTTAGCTCTACGGCTTCCATAAATTCGTCAAGTGGTATATCTGTGTACTTTTCTATGTGATTCCAATTATTTTCTATTATGTCTTTTGCTAGATTTATTGGCTCGTTTGTATATAGGGAAATTACATCTAAAGATATTAAAATATGATTATGTGGTACATGAAAGTGTTTTATTTTTTCCTTAAAGTGAGAGGTATCTTTAATATAGTACTGGTTTTGGTTTATTACTTTTGAAATTATATTTTTTAAAAAACTTGACAAGGCATTGAAAGGGGACTGAATGCAAGGTACATTAGGGCGAAGGGGAATTCCCTCTCTATGAAGTTTGGGGAGACCGTAAATTTTTGGTGGAAGAGCATTATTAATTTTTAATTTTGAAGCGGTATCAGGTGAAATGTAACCTTTTTTATTCCACTTCTCTATTAGATCATTATTCTTTTTTTGATATTGTTTGGTTGGGTCGGCTTTGATTTGTTGGTACGTTGTGGTGTCATTTAGTAAAATATTTATTTTGTTGTCATATTCCTGTGTTTCCATAATAACAGTTTTATTTGATTTGTCAGGTTTTAAAATAGTCAAATTGGGATGTTCTTTTAGGAAGGATTTAGTTTTTTTAATTTTCCTATTCAGTTCCTTATTTTCAAATTTAAAATTATTTTTATTTTTTAAGTTTGTTAAAATGTTGCAACTTTTAGTTCTTAATTCGTCTTTTGTTGAGGTGTTAAGGTTAGAAATTGAGGTTTCAATGCTGCAAATTATGTCAGGAATGGGTATATCTTTTGATTGTTGAATAGGTACCGCAAAGTTTGGCCCTAAACTTAAGACTTCGTTAGCATATTCAGGAATTTCAATGTTTGTTAGGTTTTCCACCCAAAGATTGTGCGTGTTCGATATGTTTTTATTTGAAATTGCCGCAAGTCTGTTTATTTTATTTATGTTTCTTTCTTTATATATATATATATATATATATATATATATATATATATATATATATATATATATATATATATATATATATATATATATATATATATATATATATATATATATACACTCACCGGCACAAAATTCCGCCACTCTAAAATTTTGACTAAGTTCAATGTTTTATAACTTTTTTATTTTTTATCCGATTTTCATGATTTTGTTATCAGTTTTTAGATCCATTTAATGTGTTTTTCTTCATTTATTTTGTAAAGTAGCATTTTTCGATTAGACTATATTATACAGGAGTAGATCAAACTGTTGTTTTTTGTCGTCACTTCAAAACACCCTGTAGAAAAATTGAGGTACGTAATTTTATTTACATACTGTTTCTGGTAATCAATAATGTATTCTAAACATTTCGTTTTTTGATTTATACCGTTACCTCATTTCTGCTTCGAGCTGCAAAATTTTAAAAGGAAGGCTGATTTGAAACCTATTTTTATTAAGAAAAACACAAGGTATATCACAAAGATAATTAACAATAAAAATTCAATAACGTGTATTTCCTCCTCTCGCGGCAATTACAGCTTGCAGTCTTCGTGGCATCGATTGAATAAGGTTACTTATTCTTTCCTGAGGAATAGCCTGATATTCTTCGGCCAGCGCCAGTCGTAAGTCTTGCAAAGTTTGTGGTTGCACAGGACGACGCCGTACGGCCCTTTTAAGTTGATCCCAGAGATGTTCGATTGGGTTGAGATCCGGGCTACATGCGGGCCATTCCAATCTTGGAAGTCCAACTTCATCCAGATATTCGCTCACTATACGTGCAACGTGAGGTCTAGCATTATCATGCATTAATGTAAATTGGTTCCCAATGAAAGGAGCAAATGGAACAACCACTTCCTGGATTATTTCCTCAATGTAACGCTGTGCGGTTAGGGTTCCATTTTCAACAAATACAAGATCGGTTCGTGCTTCGGTAGAAATACCCGCCCAAATCATAACTGAACCGCCATGATATGAGATTCGTTCTGATATGGTGCAGTCAGCATGTCTTTCATTCCTACGTCTGTATACCCGCTCACGACCATCTGGCGACCTCAAACAAACCCTGGATTCATCTGTGAATAGTACGTTTCCCCACTGTTCTAGAGTCCAGTCAGAATGCAATCTTGCAAACCTTAGTCGCTGTTGCCGATGACGAGGAAGGAGTTGTGGACATACTGCTGGCCTTCGTGAATGAAGACCAGCTTCTGCCAATCTTCTACGTATCGTTTTTTCACTTACATTTACTCCACTAGTCATTTGCAAGTCATTTTTAGACACACAGCAGTAGATTTTCGATCTCTTAAAGAACTAACGACGACAAAGTGATCATCAACTGCAGTGGTTTTTCTTTTTCTGCCAGAGCCTTGCCGCCTTGTAAAAGTTCCCGTCTGTAAGTACCTATTCCAGGCATCTCGAACTGTAGACCTCGGAATTCTCAGAGTACGAGCGACATAACTTTTGCTACGGCCATCCTCTATTAACGCAACAATTTTACCCACGTCTGCTGGAGTTAATACCATATTGACATACAACATACAACAAATTATAATATTGTCACTGTCAAACATTCTGTCACCTACTTAGCCAACGTAGATAATTTTTAACCGAAAGCTTGACATGCATTTTCTAAAAATAACATTGTTTTAATAAAAAATCTGCAGCTCGAAGCAGAAATGAGGTAACGGTATAAATCAAAAAACGAAATGTTTAGAATACATTATTGATTACCAGAAACAGTATGTAAATAAAATTATCTACCTCAATTTTTCTACAGGGTGTTTTGAAGTGACGACAAAAAACAACAGTTTGATCTACTCCTGTATAATATAGTCTAATCGAAAAATGCTACTTTACAAAATAAATGAAGAAAAACACATTAAATGGATCTACAAACTGATAACAAAATCATGAAAACCGGATAAAAAATAAAAAAGTTATAAAACATTGAACTTAGTCAAAATTTTAGAGTGGCGGAATTTTGTGCCGGTGAGTGTATATATATATATATATATATATATCTTATTATATAACTGTGTACCAAACACAATTAGGTCACACTTAACTATTCCTAATAAAGGGAAAGATTCATATCCAGGGATCCGGGTAAAGGAAATTTACCTATTTTTATTTATATATTTGCCATTTTTAAAGAGCGAAAATAAAAATAGCAGAAAAAAAAAACTTACGAATTCTGTGTAAAAACATTCTTGGCAAAGATTTCTAGAATTGTACTTTAACAGCCGGATCGGCGACACTTTAACAGTGTTATGCATTAATCAGTAGCCCTGGAGAAGATTGGATCCTGCAATATGCAGGGGCTATCTTTGGGAGTATACTAATGGTAATAGATATTTTGCCTTATGTTTGATTACATTTTGTGAAGTTAAATTGTAAGGAATGTAGAAACGATAATTACCACCTATTGTCATCTATATATTTAAAACACTAAGCCAGATGTTTTTGCAAGTTGGTGAGAGAGTTTTACTGCACCAATTTACATGATTTCTTCTTTTAATGGTGGTCTGGTTACAGAGACCTTTCAACACTGTTTTTTTGTATTGATTTATTGCGTATTTTTCTATAAAACCAATATGTTTTTCTTTCATAACGTTTTTGGACGATGTGGTGAATGCGCCTTATATTCTTATAATTCCACTGAAAACTTATTGCGCCATCTAGCGGAAAAGGCAGAGCAATGTTTGCCCGGGCCAGCTAGTATTTTCTAAAACATTTTTATTAAGAATTTTGTACTTGCTTATTAATTCATGCCTAATAGGTAAAAAAGAATTTACATAATAATATTTAGAATGGAATTATACGTTTTACAGTCGGTTGGATGGTTTTCTTACTAAACTATATTTGGAAATATGCTGTCATATTAGGTATTTATTTGGATTTAAATACCAATAATTATTTTCTTATCAATTTAGTTATTTTGAAAGTTATTTACAATATATTATCAGAAGGTGGTAAAAAAGTAAATTGTTACTTTCCTCGTAAAAGGGAGGTATTGTAATCGTAAAAGAATTACCCTTTGAGATTTTTTCAGATCTTAGGCATGGCGTTGCATGGAATACAACGAGGTTGTTCTTGAGATTTTAGCAAGTATTCATGAGTAAGTCTGGAGTGTCCAATTTTAAGTCTATTGATGACAGTTGATTCTTTTTTGGTAAAATTTCTTATGTTAAAATCATCAAAGAATTTTGGTTTGACACTGTATAATTTATTATGATTTTCCAACTGGTCCCATTCTGCTTGTATTGAGTCTCTTATCATTCTTTCAATTGTAAAGGTTATATCTGTCTTGTAACAAATATTAAGAGCATCTTGTCCAGTTGTAATTGCCTCTTTTGCAAGAAGGTCAACTCTTTCATTACCTTCATTACCAATGTGGCTAGGGATCCAAAAAAGATCACTTCGTGATTTGTTCTGCAGGACTCAATTATGGATTTGTGAATAGATGTAGTAATCAACTAAT
Organism: Kuschelorhynchus macadamiae; assembly: GCA_030620095.1. Lineage (NCBI taxonomy): Eukaryota > Metazoa > Arthropoda > Insecta > Coleoptera > Curculionidae > Kuschelorhynchus > Kuschelorhynchus macadamiae. Next base: position 18,150 of record JAUTXW010001726.1, read on the forward strand.
AAAATTTTGGTACTCATCTAAGATGGCTAAACAAAGTGGCGGCTTAGTAGAATATTTAAAAATTCAGACTGAGAAACTACGTAAGGGCCTGATTTCATAAATATTTGTGGTATACAGATTAACTGGTAAAACTGTGGTACTAATTCAAGATAGCGGAACACGGCTTAGCTTAAAACGTACTTATCAGAGTAACTTTAAATTTCAATATGCCGCTGGAATAAGATGGCGGCGTATTGAAACGTTAAAAAAATTATTACCGAAAAAACTATTTATCCAATTTACCTCAAATTTTGCACAAAAACCAAGTGTTACATAAGAATGAACTGGTAACATGTTGGTATGAATATAAGATAGCAAAACAAAATGGCGGCCTTTTAAAACATTTTAAAAAATCAGCCTGAAAACGCTACTTGTTAGCGGAACAAAACGGCGGTCAAATAAAATTTTAAAAAAGTCAACATAAAAAAAATCTTATTCAATTGACTTTAAATTTTGCAGAAAAATTAAATGTGATATAGAGAAAAACTGGTATGAATTCAACATGACTTAACAAAATAGCGGTGTGTGTTAATATAAAAACTGCTTTTTTACGACTTACCTAAATTTTGTATACTAAATCAATTCTCCTATCCTTCAGAGCAGCAAAATTTATTTATAACATCCTCATAAAATGGATGAGTTGCCCTAATCTCCTCCAGAAATTCAAGGGAAAACAATTTATATGCTTCGGTAAAAATATATTTATTTTTATTAATTTTTTTCACTTGCTCTTATTGGCAAAAATAAGACCAAGCTCATTTTTAAGACGTTGAATTTTTCAAAATATTTCCCCATATAACTGTAACAAATTTTCAAAGGGGCCAGTCGGAAAATTTAAACTATATTCGGAAAATTTAAACTATATTCGGAAAATTTAGCAGAACTTGCCAAACATGAAAATGTAAGTTTTTCACAGTCTTAAAATCTGAGTATAATTTCCATTAAAATACGGTTCAATATTTCATAACAAACTTAGCACTAATTTCTTGAGGTGAAAGCTCAGCAAGCTCACATTTGTAATGATTTTTTTCTGTAATAGAATTTGCTTTATCAAACATGGTATTAAAAAAATGTTCATTTCTTTTTTTACAGAGCGCCTCACGACAGCGTTTTATATTGGAAACGCAAAAATGGATGTCAAGCGATTTTTTTTTTTTGAAGAAAGTTAAATAGAACGTCCGTGATTGAGAAAATGTCATTAAACACTAATGCCAGAAACGTGAATTCAAAATCGTTCATCTCATCTAAAAATTCTTTCGCAAGGCGGATTGATTTTTCATCAATTTGTCATAGTTTGTAATAAATTCAAAGACGTCTTTTAATTTATTCCAGTCTTGAACAATCATGTTTAGTAACTTCGAATCTGAAGTTGTAACAACCATAAATAAATATAACACAAAACAGTCAAGTTAACTGCAAAGGAACTCACCGGTTGCAGCGAAATCCGCGAAAATAAAAGTAAACAACCACCGCAAACTGAAAGACACGTGAGTGTAGTGTACTGCGCCTGCAATTCACCGAGTGCGTTGTATGGCGCTGGGCTCGACGTCACCGGATACGCGTTGTCATGGCCACATTAGGAAATCGTAAACTAAACGTAGCACCTCCAGCAAAGTCAAAGCGGTTTGCGCCACTGTTATAGTTGTTATAATAAAGTTCGATTGAAAGTTTTAAAAAGACATACCGCCAACGGTAAAGTATTTTATTCGAGATGGTAATTTTTTACCAATTAGGTGAATAAATGAATGTAAAAATTTAAATTTTAAGAGATATATATAGTAAATATAGTTAGATGTTTGCTTGTTTATTTTTCCTGTTGAAGTAGCACTTCACCTACTTCACCTGAATAGCCTCCACTGATATGATCTAACAAAATAGCGGCGAATAAAAATATTTTAGAAGAAAGTATATATGTTTTACTAAATCAATCTGTATTGAACTAAATTGGTTCACACTTTACTATTTACAGTAAAAGGAAAGATTCATATTGAGTGAAGTTCCGGGTAAAGGAAATTTACTGATTTTTTTTATTTACTTCCGAAATAGACAAAGATGGTGCTACAAAACTTTTTGGATTTAACATCAAGAAGAGCCGTCAAGAAAATTGTATTAAAGCTAAGTGGTACACCAAAAAATCTGATCCTCCCGCTACCATAATTAGAACTGAAATCATCCAAAATTTCAAAAAAAGTTACAGGATTAGTCGACCGTGCCCTAACACTAACACCACCTATATATCTAGTTGAAATTTTAAATAAAGTTAAAAACATTCTCTTAAAAAAATCATTTCTCTTTAAAAGCCATCGAACGAATTATAAAACGAAGAACATATACATTTTACAATGGCACAAAACATATCGCAAATAATCGCAAAAACAATAACACCACCACATACATATCTTTGCCATACACTAACGGTCCTTTCTGAAAAGATTAAACACGGGAGAAAAGATACGCTATAAAAAAATAGTATTGAAAGGTGTTGGTAACCAGCCGATCATTTCAAAAAAAAGTTATGTAAATTGGTACAAAACAACTCTCTCAGGAACTTTCTGAGAAATCTAACTTATCTATATTTAAAACACTAACTTAGTCTTAACACTGGAACCTGTGTTAGGACTAAGAAAGAATAGATCAATAGAAGATAGATCAAAATACGAGTCTTCCAACCACACTACGCCACAACTTGTTACGTTCTAGACGCGCGTTTAGCTAACCAAGTTAGCATCATCAGCTATCTTTCTGTACCTAATTAGTGAGTTTTAGCAGTACCATTCTTAATACAGAAGTTTTACAAATTCTTGACGATATTCGTCAATAATTAAATATAAAAAAATGAGAAAAACGGGCATATTATCTGTACTTCATCATTTTGACCCAACGGATGGACTAAAACTTTAGCTGAAGGGAAACAAACGCGTTTTACGGCCTAAGACTTTTCTTCGTTTCCAAATGAAATGAAACTTTACCAGAAACTACCTATTCTAGACAGATGACTTTACTTCGCCCAAACCAAATAATAATGTAACGCCCAATTTAACACATGCTTTACAGTCGCGTACACTATGTATATATATATATATATATATATATATATATATATATATATATATATATATATATATATATATATATATATATATATATATATATATATATATATATATATATATATATATATATATATATATATATATATATATATATATATATATAATTCGGTCTTTTATTATTCTTAATAATTAGCGTTAAAAAAGTTGTAAAAAAGTGTAATCGTTACAAACAACGCCATCTAACGAATTTCTGAAAAACTAGGCAGTGTCACTGGGCCCGAATCCTCAACAAGCGTAATAAAGCATCATTCAAATCGAATAAGGGTTTGAGAAGATATAGCAATGTAAATTTTTCGTAAGTCATTAGCTCCCCGCACCCTTATTAAGGATGATATGACAATAAGTTTGGAACCAAAGTGATAGGAAGTTAACCCAGCTTTCCAATGAGAAAATAAAAGTTGTATCTAGTTCTGGGTCTTTTTGTAGAATTTTTGAAATTCATAACCTAACCTAAAAATCCAGTCAAATGCTCTTGGCCACTTTTGTTATTTTTTTTTTCAAGACCCTAATATGAAGGATTTCCGAGATATGGATAGTGAACTCATTTAAGTGAACACCCTGTACACACCGCCAATTATCTGTCTTCTATTCTTTTGAAGACCAAATTTCAAAATATTTGCGAAAAATACCTATTTCATCGATTTCATTAAAATCGCCCACCTCAAGAACCAATCTTTACAAAGTTTCCATCCTAATTGATTTGTTCGTACAGTCTGTAATAAATAAGCTGAGAAAAACCAAAACAATAACACTGTTGTTAATTGGGTGCCGTGTGCCAGCAGCCCGCCCAATAAATTTAGACGAAAACGTTCGCCGAGGGCATTGTTTTAGAGCCGATAATTGGCTGCTTCACAAGCGATTGATTCTCTTAATTATTCAGCGCCTTAATAAAGCCGGGAGACGACACTTTGTTAATTATAACGACGCGACGTAGAAACATTACGCGGTTGTTTTCATTTTCTTGGGCAAAAACGTCCTTTTTTAGCTCTTAAATCAATATAATGATTAAAAAAAAACTTAAAAGGTAATAAAACCCCAATACAGGCCTTAACATAATGAGCTAGAATGGCGTGATTCATTGATTTTCATTTTCCAGTCGGTCGTCTTTGTGCATAAGATGTGATTATTTTATACACACACAACAAAAAAAGTTTTACACCACCTGATTTTACATATTTAGCAGCCAAATTAAAATCAATCTTTGAATATCGCAAGTAGAATGTATTTAAATTTTCTGTCAAAAATTAACATTTCCATTTTTCAACTTTAGATCCAAAATTTCTTAGAAAAGAAAATCCTAATTTTGTCAAATACAGATAGACATTTTCAATATTTCGTTTATTTAATTTGTAAATAATAATAAAAACTACGATTTTTAGTACTTCTTTGGCAAGACGACAACCCCTCATCCTCGCTGACATGCTTTAAATCAGATTATCCAGTGCTCTTTGGTCCAGGTTTTGCCACTCTTCCACCGCAGCAACACGAAGCTATCCCACACTGCTATTTTTAGTTGATTCCAAGCATGCTCAATTAGATTCATGTCTAGTGAAGTAGAGGGCCCTCACAGTATTTCAATTTGGACTTCATCCCAACAAAGTCCCTGACAATGCGAGCTCGATTTGGTCGGCAATTATCATCTTGCAATATGAATTCGTGGCCTATTTCCTGGTGAAGCTGCTCGATAATAGAAATTGGAATATTATCTCTGTATCTGGCAGCTGTCAATATGCCTTCAATAGGAAGCAATGGTGTTCGACAACCATGCATGGTACCAGGCCAGAAAATGATCGAACCTTCCTTGTTGGACGTGAGGCACTGCATGTGCCAGTCGTTCGACATTACCTGGTTCCATCCAAATGCGTCTGCGATTGTTATCTAAAGAAAGACACCAGTAAAAAGGGCATGGCCCCATTGATCAAGATTCCAATTTTCAAAATCTCGTGCCGATCAGTATCGTTCTGCGCGCTGTTATGGGGTACGCTGTGATGTTCTCAACGGACGTCTTGATTTAATTTCTTACAATTTGTGATGACACAGATGTCCCAATGGCTTGAAACTCAGGAGTAGGTATTGATTTTTCGATAACTTCGAACCAATAGCGATTTTCATTCGGGGATACTGAGGATGGATGTGCAGTAGGAGGCCTATCTGCCACATTTTCATTATTCAAAAAAAGGTTTCAACGTTCGGACATCACTATGGTGTCTTTGCACTTCTTCCGAATTAACTCTCACAGAAAGGCCCTGTTGTTACAAAAACAAGTATCTGGAGGAATGGATTCGCGTCGTTTCGAAACCACAGGTATACCAAAAAAGCGATATTTCGGTTATACCCCTTTGCACAGAAATAATTCTTGAAAGTTAAAATAATGCTTCATTAGGAAATTGTGATAGTGTTAGGGAGAACTTATTTACTTCAAAGAAGTTAAGTTCGTTTAATCTCTTAATTGTATTATGCCTCGTCTTCGTAAGTAGGAACACTATAGATGTCTGCCCAAAGGTTGTAGATTGTGTGAATAAAATGTATTTGTCGGACTTGCATTGTCTTTAATTTAAATTATTTACAACGTTTCGATGAGTCATGCATCTCAGATGGTTATCAACTGTAAACTAAGAGCTAAATCTAAAACTACAAGCTTATATAGTAGTATAGTGTGAAATCATGCGTGAAAGTTTGACGCCAGTTCATGAAATTATCTACGCGAGAGCAAGCGATATATTTTGAGCTACAATGTTTGATCAGAGTCGTGTTCACCGATGAAAAGACGTTTCAATCTACCTATAATAAAGGCCAAATTCGTGTATCCCGGCGAGACAACAGCAAAGCCAGTGCCAAAGCTAATATGCTTGCTTTACTGTATAAAGAACTATGGTCTTATTTACAAAGGTATAAAAAAAACTAGAGGATTAATAAAATATAACACTAGGGTAAAGTATACTAACCTTGCCATGAAATGCCCCAAATTATTTGATACAGTTCTTACAGCATAACATGCTGATGAGATTTTCTTATTTAAATTCAGAATATGGTCAAAAAACTTCTAATCTCTATCTATATAAACACCTTGAAACCTTGCTACTGTTCTATTTTCGAGCATACAATTCTCTAAAGGCAAGTTAGGCATTGGACATTTAAAGGTTAGAATACTTGTCTGGTCGATATTAAGAGCGAGGCAGTTTGCATCGCACTTTTACTTAACCTTGACTAAATCTGTGGATACTTTGTGATGCAAGTCATCGCCATCCCTTTCAATCCATAAAATTGTTGTCTCATCTGCAAAAAGAGTAAATCGCCCTCTTATGTCAATAGTTGCAATATCGTTAACATAAAGTAAGAAAAGAAGTTGGCCAGGTACGGAGCCTTGTGGTACTCCATAACTGTTATTAAGTGGATCAGATATCACATTTGACAATTATTAAGTGGATCAGAGTTCACATTTGACAAGCTAGTTTCTTCCACAAAGATATGATTTAAGCCAATTCTGAAAAACACCCCCGAATCCATAAAGATAAAGTTTCCGCAGCAATATTTCGCGATTCATACAGTCGAACGCCTTGGAAAAATCGCAAATACAGCCAGCAGATTTCAAGAAAAATATGGAGGATTTTCCGTATTAACGTATGGGGTTGAATGAGTGTTCATAGTTTAGGCGTATATTATTGCATATAAGGCAGTTTATTTGGAATATCATGTACATAGGGACCGATCACACTTCTGCCAGGAAATGGACGGAATAGTAATATCCAATCAAGTAAATTTGTCAAGTGTAATTTTTACTGACGAGGCATATTTTTAAATGGTAATCTAACTGGACAAAGGTATCATGAATTATTACAAAATGACATCGAGGCTCATTTAGAACAACTGTCGATCAATTCATATCTTATGGCAACAAGATGGTGCCCCTCCTCATAATGTGCAGACAATCACCAACTATCTAAATAACAGGTATCCATTGTGGATAGGAAGATAAAGACCATTAAGGTGGCCAGCAAATAGTTCCGATCTTTCTCCATTGGACATGTTTTTGTGGAGTTATCTAAAAAACAAAGTATACAATTTGTTTGTTTCGGTCGAGCAAGTGTTCTTACGTATTGTTAACGTCTGTCTTAAACCCCTTGAAATTTTGGCTATAGACCACATAAAAAGGTAAATTTAATATCAAATTAAGTATAACAAATTGCTATATCCAACAGTGCGCGATAGACTACGATTAGTTTTTAGTAACCCCTATTAATTGTAATAAATCGGTTGACTGATCTGCTTCCTTATTCATTGTGCGTTGTTATTTTGGCGCAATAAACAATTTTTTGCGATGCCCGGTCAGTGTACCAGCTGTTCCACTGTTATCAGTCGTACGAACCCAAGCATCGTATGCAAAGTTTATTGTAAAAAGGAGTACCATCTTAAATGCGTTAAATTACCGCCGGTTCTCGGTGATTTGCCGTCGGACTCCGGCATTGCTTGGAAGTGTGGAGATTGCAGGGTTAGACGGCAATCGGACGGTTCTACGAAATTGTTACAGAAGTTAGTCAGAAATATAAAGACCATAATGAGCGAATTATCAAGTGTTAAGTCTGAACAATCTGTTCTGACTGACTCTATTAAATTTTATGGTGCAAAAATTGATGATTTTAATGTGCAAATGGAAAATTTTAATAAAATCTCAAAAACAGTCTGCGATATGCAGCAAGATGTAAATACGCTTCAAAGGGTGTGTTCAACTCTTAAAGGCGAAATAGAATATTTGCAACAACAGAACAGATTAAATAATGTTGAGATTTGTGGTGTACCAGAGAAAAATAGCGAAGATATTTATTCCCTGATAAAAAAAATTGGTTTGACTGTTGACAGTGTAATTAGCGATGAAGATATAGTTTCGGGGCACAGAGTGGCACGGTTCAACACTGTTACTATTGGAAACTTACCGAAAAATATTGTGGTGAAATTTTCAACTGTTGGTAAAAAGAACGACTTTCTTCACGCTAATAAAAAGAAAAGAAATCCAAACTTGAACGCAAAGGACCTGGGTTTTGGTCAAGATAGCAAGATATTCGTAAACGAACATCTTTCTCCATTTTATAAAAGCCCGAGAGTTTTGCCACAAGGAGAACTACAAATACTGTTGGGTTAAGGAAAATTTTCGTGAAAAAGGATGACTCGGCTAGAGCTATATATGTTCAAAATGAAAACACTTTATCTAAAATTCAAATTTTAAACTAAACAACATTATGTTTTTAAAGCATATGTTTCCCTTAGAGCATTCCCTGTACTAACAAAGAACAGTTTCTCAGTTTATTACCAAAACACAAGAGGCTTAAAAACTAAAACAGTAGATTTTTACCAAAGTGTTTGTGCGTCGCAATATGATTGTATTTGTGTTACTGAATCATGGCTGAAACCTAAAGTTCTCTCATCTGAGCTTTTCTCTTTTGAATATAATGTGTTTCGCTTGGACCGAGATCCGGTAGTTAGTGGTAAATGTATTGGTGGTGGTGTGTTGATTGCTACTCACAATAGCTTACCTACAGAGAGAATCCTAAAATGGTGTAATGTTAATAGTGTTATAGAGGATTTATGGGTAGCCGTGACGTTAGAGGGCGGTAAGAAATTGTATATGGCAGTTGTTTACATACCTTCTTATGCTTCATCGAACAATTATTTAGCTTTTTGCTGTAAGTTAGATAATATTATTTCAAAGAACACTCATAGCCAATTTTTAATAACAGGGGATTTTAATTTGCCTCTTTTGAAATGGTCAGCTTCTCAGAATGGTGTCGATTAGCTCCCCACTAATGTCACGGATCCCTGTAGTCAGTGTTTTTCCGATTCGTTTTTCTTAAATAATTTAAAACAATTTAATAATATCCCAAATGTAAATAACAGAATATTAGACCTTATATTATCAAAATCTTTGAAAGTAAATGTTAGTAGATGTGATTCCCCTTTAGTGGCTGAGGATGCTCATCATGTGTCGCTGGATATTAATATCGATCTCACCTTGGCAAAAAATTTTCCTTGAAGTAGTTATCTAAGAGCAAAATTTAGGGAACCAGACTTTTCTCTTATTAACAATAAAATAAACGATTATGATTGGAATTTCGTTTTTAGTTCTGGCGATATAGATGAGAATGTTCGTACACTTTACACAATATTAGAAAATATAATCGATAATAACTTGCCAAAAGTAGTCATAAAAAAATATCAATATCCTGTTTGGTTCTCAAAAGATACAGTTAGATTAATTAAGAATAAGAATAAGGTTCATGGTAAGTGGAAGACCTACAAAAATGCAGGTGACTACACTCGTTTCTCATATTTAAGAAAAGAAGTTAAAGCAAGTGTTAAAAAAGACTACAAAAAATACATTGATAAAACTGAGGGTTGTATAAAAAGTGATACAAAATATTTTTGGTCTTTTGTAAATAATAAAAGAAATAGCAAATTTTTACCAAATCATATAACGATTTACATGCTTCTACAAATAAAGACATATGTGAACTTTTTTCTAGATACTTTAGCAGCGTCTTTGAACCATGTATGACCCCGTCTCAAGTTAACTATGTTCCCTCTTTAAATTGTTTCACCGTAAATCATATCTCAGAGCAAAGTATTAAAAGAGCGCTAGCTAATATTGATCCAAATAAAGAACCGGGCCCTGATGGTATCCCTGCATTTTTTCTGAGGTCATGTCCATGTCTCTGTCAACCATTGTATATATTATATAACAAGTGCATTATGGTTGGTATCTACCCAAAGCTTTGGAAACTCGCACAAATAGTACCTGTATTCAAATCAGGTGTAAAGACTAGCGTGGCTAATTATAGACCAATTTCATTGCTTAGTCACTTTGGAAAATTATTTGAAACACTTATTTATGAGCAGCTATTTTTCATTATAAAATGTATTATAGATTGTAATCAACATGGTTTTTATAGAGGTCGCTCTGTTCTTACAAATTTAATTCCTTTTACACAAAATATATATGAAGCTATGGAGAGCGATCTGGAAACGTGCGCTGTATATACCGATTTTTCCAAGGCTTTCGATAAAGTCCATCACCTTACTCTTTTAATTAAGCTTAAAAATTTCGGAGTTCACGGCAACTTGCTTCGGCTTATGGAAAGTTATTTAGAGGACAGGTCACAATATGTAGCTCTGAACGGTGTTCGATGAAATTATGCAGTTGTTACCTCTGGGGTGCCCCAGGGGTCACTCACATCTGGGTCCTTTACTATTTAGTATTTTTTTAAATGATATTGGAGAGTGTTTTACTCACTCAAGTTACTGTTTGTACGCTGATGATCTTAAAATCTCTAAAACCATTAATAACGATGTTGACCTTAGAAATCTGCAAACTGACTTAAGTTGCTTTTCGAACTACTGCAAAAAGAATAGGCTTTTTATTAATCTAGATGAGTGTCAATGCATCATGTTTACTAGGAAAATATTGAAGCCTTACAGTAATTACAGTCTGTACACAAGTAATTCGAAACTGAATTATAGCGACACGGTCAAAGATCTGGGTATAAGTTTGGATTTCAGGCTCACGTTTGATAAACATATAGAACTAATTACACAAAAGGCGCTAAGAAATTTAGGTTTTTTACTGCGTATTACTAGTGGATTTTTAAAAGTATTCTCATTAATCATTCTGTTTAATACACTAGTTAGACCTCTACTTGAATATGCGACTACAGTTTGGAATCCTATGTATCAAAAATATATAACTCGAATAGAATCTATACAGAAAAAATTCGTTAATGCTTTAAATTATCGTTTTAATAGAGAGAGACATTTTTTTACGTATACCGATAATTTAAAATTTTATAATATGCAGTCATTGGAGAGTCGGCGAAAATGTTTTGATATATTTTTTGTTTATAAAATAATAAATAATTTAATCGAATCAGAATACTGCTTAAACAAAATTTCATTTAACGCTAATTCATATATTCTTCGCAATAGGCTGCTTTTCTATGTACCATGATCAAGCTCTAACTTCTTTTTAAACTCACCATTTATGCGATGTACGCGAACGTTTAATAATCTTGTCCGAAGCGACCGCGATTTGTTTAATTTACATTTCCTAGCTTTTAAGAGACATGTCAAAAATAATTTGAGTTAGGATTATTGAGTTTTTTGTTTTACTAACACTTTTTGTTCAACAAATTGAGTTTACCTTAGTTCTAGGTTTTTCTTACCAATAAGTTATTTTAAGTTTAGTTATAGTTAGCTTGCTCAACCACATTGTATAACAACTAATTGTAATTTTGTGCTATCCTCTCATAGGGCAGATCAAAATGCCTGTTGGATGGCCTTATATAAATAAATAAATAAATGATAAGACAAAGACCGTCCAAGCTTTAGGGGAAAAAATATACCAAGCAATCGATGAGTTAAACACTCAGTTAACTCATTATACATATGAAACCATTCACAGAAAATGTTTAAACATATCATTATCAAATATGTAGTTTAAACCAAGCAGGCTACATAGAAAACCAAAACTGAGTTCTATTAGTTAATACGTTTTTACTTTATATTATTGTTTTATTGTTATATTGCTTTTTTCCGCCGTTCTAATTTTTCGCTTAAGTATTTTTCTTTCATTCAATAGTTTAACGATGTTTGACATTGTCATACAGCTAAAATGCCGCATTATGAATTTTCTGTCAAATTAAAAATCCATCAACTCCAAACTTAGAAGAATAAATCGGGAACAATGTGCACTTTGTATAATAAATCAGGAACTTTGTGCACTTTGTAAGTTACACTGTATCCCAAACTTCTTGTAATTTTAACCCGTCTGATATCCGAGTTCCGCGGAACCTGTCCTCTTTTTATTAGACGACAGCCGAAGAATGACAAATTTCTCCGCTTTAACAAATAATCACATTTTTCACTGGGCTCTAATTTATACTCTAGGGTTTTCGAAATCTATGCTTTGTGTATATTGGATTTCTTATTTAAAAACGTGACTCGGGGCCCTTTCTGGCTAGACAAAATACATGAAAATTTAACTAGCAACAAGGGATATAAAATAAGCAAAGTTTATCACGACGGACCTTAAAATTTAATGTCATATTTTAACTTTCGAGATAAAACCACATTTACTTGGGCTGGTTTCTTGGTTTCCCTGTTTCTTTAAAAAACAATTGGCAAGTGACATTTTCAACAAATTGAAAATAGACAAAATAGTTAAAAAGAAATAAGCATAACAGTTAGTTTATCCTACTGATAAGTTCAAGGAAAATACTTAATTTCTACATTCACGTATGCAGGAAGAATAACGTCAAATGTTGCGAAGTTTTTTAAAAATAAATGTGCAACTGTTGCTTTTAGATCTAACAACAGCCTTGCTAGATACATCAAAATTAGTAAAACTAAACCAAAAAAAACAGAATAAATCCGGTATTTACAAGTTAAATTTTAGCACCTGTTCAAAATTTTATACTGGATAGGCAGAACGTTTAAAAAAAGAATTAATGAGCATAAATTTAGTTACAGAAAGCATAAAAATAATTCCATTTGCTCTAAACATTTATTTTAGGAAAACCATACTTTCGCTAAGAATTTTGAAATTTTACATGTACTCGGAAAAAATAAAAAACTTTCTAAATTTACAAAAAGTATAGTAATAAACAAACATAAAAATAACCATACATTATTAAGCGATGGATTGGACCTGAATAGTTCCTCATTGTTAAATCTTTATTAGGCTATAACGGAAAATCTAGACCTATATTTTCAAAACCTATATACTATACTCAAAACGGGTTGAGGTACTTACACGACAATTTTTCAAAATAAAAATAACTTAATTGACAACACTAAATATCGATCACTTTCTAAATATCGATAGGTTTTCTTACTCTCTACTCGACATCGATCACTTACATCATCACTAATACCTACTAATTAAATTTAATTGAAACAAAAACTTGAAACCGTTTATTGCCTGAAACGAGCAATTCACTATTAATGGCGAAATATTTATTAGACAACACTTCTTGTTTTGGAAGTGGAAACTTTCTCAGTCCTTTTTAAAAAAGGATATCAGTAATTCGTAAAAAATCTACTTGCATACAAAAATAATCTTGTCTTATTTAGAAACAGTATGTAGATTGGTGGATTTATTAATAAACAGTTAGTTTACACACTTCCAATTTAAGCGGGAATCTTCCGCTTTTTATGTGTATTTCCCGCTTGCCGCCGAATGGTTGAAAACTCCCGCTTTTTAGGCCAAATAAGCATTAATTGTCGCAATGAAAGAAGAAAAATTACACAGGCCAACACACATTTTGGTGCCTGCGATTTGCACAATGTAAAAAAAGATTTTGTCTATCAGATCTAGTTTAAAAAAAAAAATTGTATATATTTTACGTTATAACTGTTATAATATATAATATTACTATTGCCAGTTAAAAAAACAAAGACACATGGATTTAAGTATTTATTGCAAAAACTTAATTTACATAATTACATTAGTCACTAATCACATAAAAATTTTCTTTTATACGACGTTCTAGAATGGTGTTTACTAGGGCAGTCTCGCTGCAGGCTCCAGCAGTAGTTTGCCATCATGTGGCTATCCCATCGTCCTTGATAACGATCTTCCATAGTTTTAATATCCTGATGGAATCTTTCCCCCTGTTCTTCACTACAATCACCTAAGTTTTCTGGAAAACGATCTAGGTGGCTGTGGAACTTTTATACTCATGTTACAGCCGGGAATATTAAAATTTCAAAGCATAGTGTCCACTAATTCTGCGTAATTCTCTGCTTTATGATTGCCAAGAAAATTTTGTACTACTTGAACAAATGAACACCAAGCATTAAATTCAGTCTCGTTCATTGATGTGGTGAATTGTGGATCTTTAACAAGTTGCCTTATTTGAGGACCATCAAATATACCAACTTTTAGTTTTTCCATGCTAATGCCAGTAAATTTACATGACAAATACCCAAAACAATTTCCATCTCGATAGAAATCCTTCACAAATTGCTTCATTAGGCCTAGCTTGATATGCAAGGGCGGAAGTAAGATTTTTTCTCTTGAAACCAAAGGTTCGTTGATCACGTTTTGTTTTCCTTGAATCATGACATCTCTTGAAGGCCAATTTTTGTTAACCCAGTGCTCATTTTTAGCTCTGCTGTCCCAAAGGCACAAAAAACAAGGATATTTTGTATAACCACTCTGCTGTCCAAGGAGGAAGTTAACCATTTTTAAATCAACACAAATTGCCCACTGATGTTCTTCGTATTTAATTTTTCTCAAAACTAATGCAATTGTTTCATATTCTTCCTTCATGGTAGTAGAATGACCAATAGGAATTGAGCCATATTTGTTACCGTTATGTAAAAGAACACATTTTAAACTACGTTTTGAACTGTCAATAAAAAGGCGCCAATCATCTAGAGTGTATTCAGGCAAACCCATTTTTTCTAAGAGCCCTTTTATATTGTGAGAGAATACCAAGTCATTTTCCTGAGCAAAAAAAGGCAGCAGATCCTTATCTCTTTTACGATAAAATGTAATATTAGTACCTGGACAAAGTAGATTTTTTTTTAATCTGGATGCAAGTAATTCAGCGAATTCATTTGAGATTCAGGTCTCTTATTAGATCGTTTAGTTCTTTTTGATTGAAACACTGCGGAGTTGCTAAATCTGCTTCAAATTCGCTGTCGTTTTCTGATTAAATTCTTTGAACTTCGTCAGACGTTGATGTTTCTGTATCATTTTCTGTGAGTTCGCGTAGACTGCTGAATGATGGAACGGGTATTTCTTTCGAATGCGCTACTGGCCTTCTTGCATAATTTAGATCAGGATATGTCCATTTGTGTCTATTGTTTCTATTTAAGCCTTTAATATTAACGAGACAAACATAGCAGTCGTCATGATGGTTTCGCGGTTCTCTCCAAACCATTGGTACACCAAACTTTAGGCACTTCCTCTTTCCAGTTGTCCACTGTCGCAAATGTTCAACACATATGAAATGTGGGGCCCAAGATTTATCTTGATCTCCTAAATGAACGCCAAAATAGGCAAGATAAGCTCTTTTCACAAAGTCAGAAATCGTTTTTCTGCTTTATTCAAAGTGTATTCACCACACACATAACAAAAAACATCGGGATGATTTACACAGGTACGTCTGCTTGTGGATGCCATTGTTTCAGTTTAGTGTCTTGATACTACAAAACGACCAAAATTTACACAAAATGATAGCACAACTTTACTTGGGAAAACTCAGTAATATACTAAATCGAGTACAGCCAAGCAGGTATAGAAGGATCGGGTCATAGACAATTACAGGTATAAAAGTAATTAAGTATTGAGTAGTTCCTAGTATAGGAAAATTGGGTCAGGGACAATTCCACGTAACCATTTGGTTAATTAGATTCTGGGAAATTTCTATTTTGACGATTAAGTACATATTTATCTCTTTATTTGTTGTCGTTTATCAGAAAGAAGTATCAATTAACCTGTAACCTGTATCTCAAAAACTAGAGCTGGTAGGAAAAATCTGGTGGCATTTTTGGAATCAGCACATTAAAAACATCTAAAATCAGATGTTAGATTTCCGGCACCAAATTTTTGTTTTCATTTTGTTACCCTGTGTTATAATTTCGTTCATGTAACAGCGAAATAAACCCTATTGAAAACGTACACCTGGGTGACTCCACAAGTCTCTCGGCTAGGCTAGGTTTGTTAGATCAAATAACAAGATGAGATTTTGCTTTTTGCAAATCTGGCAATCCTATAACACACATATTTTGTTTCTGTACAATCGATTAAATTCTGGTACAATTTTAAGTTGGATTTGGTACAATTTTTTGAAAACCTCAGGCAACACTGTTTTATTTAAGATCTAACATTTGATGAAGCCACAGTGTTGGCGAAAGAATTGTCATGTGTTGTATTTTTTGTAAAATAAGTTAAGTGGACTTTTTAAACAAGTGTTTTCGTTTACATGGATAAAATTAACAACTTTCAGACCATCTTGCTGCTAAAGATGCCTCTGGTAAAATTTCTGAACGATTCTGATGGCTTCTTACGTGTGACGCACAAAAACGCTTCCATTTTGGATTAACTACCCGTCAATGTTTAAAGCCAATGAACAATAAACATTACCTAGAGGAATATAGGACCAAAACGGAGACGCTTCGCTTGAAAAGGCACCAAGCTTTCTCAGGTTAGAAAGCAACAATAAATCTCTCTGCATTTGAGATTCAACAAAAAGAGCAGACTCGACTGAACTCTTTATACATTACCTACCCTTCCCGACTCTTCTTGTCTCGACACACTATTCGTGTTTCTTTCCGCTAGTAGGGTTGATGAATCTACAAAACAAAGTTTAGAGGAAAACAAGCTTGGCTATTGATTCTTGTTTCTTATTTATATTATATTATATTTCTACGTCTAGTCACAATTTTTTGTAGGTGACATGCAAATTGAAAATAACCAATACACTAATGGGGAAATACGACATAGACAGTTAGGCTGTTACTTTTGACACAACCAATGGTTAACATTTTTAGATTAAAGAGTTTATTTGTTGCGTACAAAAGCGTTCTAAAAACATTTTGCTTTATTACCACAAAACAAAAAAAAACAAATATACATTAAAGAAAAATAGTTTAGGGAATTGTATACCTATCTTAAAATGTAGAATAATTTGCTTACGACAGTTTCATACATACGTTTTGTTCAATCATATTGGATTCCTATCAATATTTTATCAGTTTCTACCTATGTCACACTTGATTTTTTAGTATAAATTAAAATAAATTAAACAATTCGTTTTTAAATTTACACATACTGCCATTTTGCCCCGTCATATTGAATTCGTACCAGTTTATCTCTATATCAAATTTTAATTTTTCTGCAAATTTAAAGTCAACTAAATAAGAAGAATTTTTTTCAATTTATTCTGCCGCTAATTTATTTCGTCATCTTGAACATGTATCTGACAACTTTACGAGTTTATCTCTATCTCCCACTAAATGCTTCTACAAAATTTGAAATTTAATAAGTAACTAATCTTTTTCAGGGTGATTTTTTAAATATTTCATTAGGCCGCCATTTTGTTTCCCTATCTTGGATTCATATCAGTTCATTCCTATGTAACACTTGATTTTTGTTCAAAATTTAATGTAAATTTTATAATTAGTTTCTTAGTATCATTTTTTGAACGTTTCCGCCATCTTGCTTCGGCATACTAGATTTTTACCAAAATATTAC
>JAUTXW010001727.1:0-36025 GCA_030620095.1 Kuschelorhynchus macadamiae
GCGTCCGAATAGAGACTGAAGTGTTGGTGACTGCGACGCTTCCTTTTATACCCCCACTCGGGGCCGAAGGTTATATCCTGCGCAGGCGTTGGTCGTTATTTATGTTTTCCGGATGGAGCTGTTGTTGTTGCGCTAATTGCGCTTGAGTTTTTGCGATTTTAGATTTGTCGATTATTGTCTTCCATACTGTTGGTAGTTTTAATGATTCGTCCCTTTTGTTTAAATCACCTTGCTTTTCAATTTCTATGGCTTCTCGGATTATTCTGGTCTTATAATGTTCTATATTGGCAATCTCCCTACACCCATCGACATTTATTTTATGGCCGGTTTCCTGATGATGTTTTCGGAATTTTCAGTAGGATAGGATGGTTAACTTCGATGTATTGGTCAGTTTTGCATTTTGAAAATATCCTTTCTTCTTTCACAGGTAGAATAAATACTTCGTTCTGGGTAATTTGTTCGGAAATTGGCTCTTCGATGTTTATTCGGAAAATTTGACAGTCCTTCATTGTGGAACCTTGCATTAATTGGAGAGTGCAATTATCGTGGGGGTGGAAATCTTCGTTACAATAGTACGTTTCTTCTAGCAAGGGGCATGCAGCTTCTTTAAATTGAGTTTTCTCTGTCGTTTGTGCTAGGTAAGGGTATTTTGGGACAAACGGAAAATTTTAGGAACATGAATAGCAAAAATTACCCTTCTTTTTGAAAAACTGAGCGCCTAGAAACTGATAATGCGAGAGCGGAAATTTGGTATTTCCTTAATGTTATACATGACTTCTAATTCTTTAAATACTTGTTGTAATTCTGATACAGACAATATTGGATTATGTAACGTATTTAGTTTATTCGATTATATCGTTAATTTTACCTTCGGTTGTTTTTTTAAATATTTTTAAACTATATTCTAATTTTTCTTGGTTTGTTTGTAGGATCGAAATTGGGTTATAATAATTATTGATTAGTTGTTTAGAAAGATAAATTTGAAGGTTTAACTCGGTTATAATGTTTTTCTGATTTTGCTCTAAACTTTTAATTGCCTTATCTTAACGTTCGCCGTCATCCGCGTCTAAAGTGCCGAATAGCCACTTATTCGCTTCTCCCACTAAGTCTATGAGACCTCTCTTATGTCTAATGTGTGGGTGTAAATTCTCAAGTTTATCTTGCGTTAATTTTATTAAGTATTCGGTGCGTAGAATAGCATTTTCGGATAAACCCTAATAAAATATCGGATTAGTTACATTTTCTGTATAATATTTCTTAATTACTATAAAATACTTTTCTATGTTTCCTAATTATAATATTATAGCTTCTAAATTTACATAATGAAGAAAAGTATGCTTATTATATACAAGTTTAGCTTCGCCCAATTGAATAGGGAGAATGGGATTTTAAGGTGGGTTATTTGAATATCGTTCAGGTCACTGATTGTTTCCTGAAGGTGAAGGAACGTCAATAGCAGTATTGGCAATATCCAACGACATGGAAATAACATAGACCCTGTTGTTTACATTTTGGAGGAATCCAATATTAACCCTGGTTTGCCAAACCGTTACTGTGACCAGATTATAACGGATATCATCCTTTATACTATTACCTAAATAAACAAGGAATTCCAGAAATTCCCAGTATAAATTTCCATATAGAATATTTTAAAAATTATTATAATTAAATAGCTTATTATAAATAACTCAAACTAAATCTGTTTTAAATGTAATTTAAATCTTCTGTAGTTATTATTTCTTATTTCAAGAAATAAAGCCCAGAATAACCGGCAACGTCGGAATTCTACCTTTTTCGAGTATACTACAGATTTCTTTCGGGATCATTCGGAAGACGCCGAAGGCGGTCGTAGTCATTCATGATTTCGACCTATTTGATGCGCGGCGTTGTAATTCTTCTAGTTGGTGAAATAAGTGTTTTTCAGAAATTCAAGTGTTTTGTGTGGCTATTTTCAAGAATCTGTTTATAAAACTTTAAGAAAATGGTGCGAACTTGCTTTATTTGCAGAAAAAGAACCGATTTAAACACAGAAGTTTGTTTTCGAAGGTAAGTAAGGTTATGTCATACCAGTGCTGTAGTTGAAGGGTAAAAACACCGTCTAATAGCGTTCTTATATTTGCAAATGAAATATTGTTTTTGTATTGCACATTTCCTTTGGGCTTAAATTAATTTTTTATAACTTCAACTTATCTATAAAGTCGAAGACACTGATGATATACGGAGTACAGCGTTTTGCTAATTTATATATTTGTGAAAAGTCTCAAATATTCCTCTAAAATTTATCAAACTACCTTTTTTGAGGGGTTAATAAACAACATAAATATACTATTTGGTAAAGCAGAGGTACTAAATTTTAATTGAGTAAGCTGTAAGACCCACTATTTTATGTTGTCATTAGTTACTCCAGGATGGTTTACATTTTGGATGATATTTTCAAGGAATATTTAGGGTAGTGTCGGAGTTCTCATATAGCAAGCATATACAAAAAATGAAAATAGCGCAATTGCGTTACTTTTCAATTTTTCATGTACTATAGATTTTCTTTAATGAATTTGAAATGCTTTAATTTATTGCCTAAAAATTTGGTTTTTAAAAATAAGTAATCAAAAAAGTAAATAAATACCATCCTGAGGTACATTATTCCAACTAGGGAGAATCTGTTTTTATCAGGTGAATTCGGTAATATAAATAATAATATAATATATTATAATGAATGTTAAAAATATTAAACAACTTGACACAAAATATTTATATTGTCAATAAGTGAAATGTATAGCGGGGAAGGTGGATGGTGGGGAAAAGGGGGGTAAATTGAGGGATAAATGCTGTAAAGATATTGTTTTTCATAATATGGTTTTTGTAGTTTTTAGGGACACGAAGTTCAATTTTGTATTCATATTAATATTGGATCATGTTTATTGCTGATATTTCTATAAATTTGAATAGATCCAATACATGTAAAGGTGGTGCATTTTTATATAATATTACTTGCCACGAGCTTTTTACCATACTTCGCGTAAATAGAACTAAAATGTGTTGGAAAAAGGGTGAAATCAAAATGTTTTGAAAAAAAACCCGATTTCAAAAAATAGGTTGCATTAAAAAGTGATAAATTATATTTTATTACATATTTTCTATGAAGTCGGTGATAAGCTGATAAAGATAGGTATTAAATAAGCATTATACTCTTGGTATAGACATCAAAACACAAAGTGGGTCCATGTAACAAAATTTAGTTTTATCTTCACCTTTAGTAACAATAGTAATAAGAACTCACCCTGTTATTGGTTGTATTTTGTCATGGAAATGCTTGTTCTTTAATGACCAAGCTTACTGCTAATAATAAATATTGCCACATGAACCATTACATAAATATGTTTTTGCAGGCACGTAGCCAGGATTTCAGTTCTAGGGGGATCCAACCCTGTCAAAACCAATTCAATGACAAAAAAATTATTAAGTAGAATGTTTTTTTTTCCCTTGTTGCTAGTCCCCCTGCAAGTGCAACAAAATATGAAAAAAAGTTGCAAAAAAACTAGTTATCTGCCAATATCTATTAAAACATTGCAGGTAGAGCAATTATGAAAATGTAAAAAATTATAGGTATATCTTGAGCAAATAGGATGTTGGCGACTTTTGCTTAGTATTTTTAGGATTTATATATTTAATAGTATTTTAATAAATAAGTGCTTAGTCACTTTGTTAATATCGATGTTAATGTGGTGTTATTTTCCATAGAGGGTCTGGAACCATATTGCTACATTAAAAATCTGGATATCTTTAATCATAAATGTATTCATCTTTCTTTTTAGTACTTATTCGAAATTCTAAAACTACTTTTAATGAGCGTTTTCTTAAATGTTTTTCTTTTTTTTGAGAATTCTAAATATTCCTCACTGTCAAAATCGAATATTTTTTGGAGGTATTTTTTTTCAATCCTCAAAGGTAAATTCAATAATTTTCTTCTTCCTTAGATCGTGTTTTGTATACGTAAAGATAAGAACTTCAAAATTGTGTGAAAATATACCATATATTCTAAGTTTAATAATAATAATTTTTGTTGGAATTATCATAAATTTAGTCTCCTCACGCATTCGCAATTTTGCTTATGGCAGGAGATTTTTGTGGAAGAAAAATGAAATTTATTTTCCTATCGATTTATGTTAGAAACTGTTGTACTTACGAAAAAATCATTAGGTGCGTCTTTGTTTAGGGTAGCCTTTCTTAATTTTTTACATTTACATATTTGCGAAACTTCTTTGCAATCGCAGAATGTCTTAACAGTGTAAACTTGGGCTTGTTAAAAAACCCGTCAAAAAGTTAGAATTTCAAAAAATAGCCTGCTACCTAATTTTCCGGAGGTTCGAGTTAAAAAATAGCTGTAGTAAGCAGAGCCAATACGGAACTGCTAATCAGCAATTATTGGAATTCTACTTTCGTAGGTTAAATTATGTAAAAACTCCTAAATATTTTTAGGGTCTCGCACAGGGGGGGGGCGGACCCCCCCCTAGACTACGTGCCTGGTCTTTTGTCACAGATAATTATTGATACAATTATATTAAATCAGCTTCTAGCTAACCTAAATATATATATATATATATATATATATATATATATATATATATATATATATATATATATATATATATATATATATATATATATATATATATATATATATATATATATATATATATATATATATATATATATATATATATATATATATATATATATATATATATATACATATATTTATATATATATTTATATTTATATATATATATATATATATATATATATATATATATATATATATATATATATATATATATATATATATATATATATAATATATATATATATATATATATATATATATATATATATATATATATATATATATATATAAATATGTCACTGAATCATTAAGTATGTAATAGACGAGTTTAATTATTATATAAATAATGAAATATTAAATTAATATGGTGTTACTTTTGTTTTGTCGATAATAATAGTTGTTTGTTATTATATCAAACCGTTTATAAATAAATTATACTAAACTTTTAAACTTTGTTTTATTTTTATAAACCACGTGTCCGGGTGAAAATTTATAAGGTGCAGCACCACTTTCAACCTTCTTATTTAAATTTTTATAAAAAAAAATGCAGGTTCACACATAGTGTAAAATATTATACAGTGTGCTTCACAATCACCAAAAAGTTCCGATGATTTTATTGTTAAACATCTTGCATTTTAATGCATTTATTTATTTTTTTTATTATTGATTTCTTGATAAAAGTTGGTGGTTCAAAAAAATATTTTTGATAATAATAAACTTTAGATCAGGATATTCAAAAAAGTGGATTTCACTAACAATTTCAAAAAAATAAAAATTTTCTGACGGTAGTTTTATGGGCCATAAAAAATCGTAAATGTAAAGTGAGTACAATTTTTTATATTATAGTTATGGAGATATTTAAGGTCAAACAGCAAAAAAAACATTTTTCTATTTAAATCTTTCCTTAGCTATTACTAATATGACATAACTAATACTAAACCTCTATTTACAATTTTTTACGGCCGGGCCAGTCACAAAAATTTTAATTTTTGAAATACACTTTTTCGTATTTTGTGAATGCCCTGTATATCTGACTTAAAGTTGAATATTGTGAAAACTATTTTTTCGACAAACACACAAGTTTTATCAAGAAGAAAGTTTTTCGAGAAATTGATAATAAAAAAGTTTCCCATTTAGTGCAAACTTTTCCACGATATAATATCTAAATTAATTGTTTTCAAGTTATTATTAAAACTCTCACGTTTGCAATGTGAAGTCGTTCCTGTTCATCTTAGAACAAAAAACTGTCGTATCCACCATACTAATATTTGGGCTCAAAAAAATATAGCAAATAATACATTATCTCAAAAATAGCTACGCCACTGGTAAGCCTCGCGAAGATATCTGACAGCGTTGCAATTTTCACCGCAAACTATTCTTTATGCGATCAGTCAGTCTTTTTTCCACTCATACACAACAACAAATTGATGTTTGATTCTATTTATTTCATTTTTATGAATGAAATGCTGGGTCTATTTCTTTTTGACGTCATTGGCAATATCCTTTTATTTGTTACCCTTAAAAGTTGGTTTATATTTAATTCTAGGTTTCCTTACTATATTTTTATGGTAAGTATCCTTGTCTGTTGTAACTTTAACGTGCGTTTGGTTTTTTATATTACATTTTTTGAATTTTGGACAATCTAAGTTTAGTTTTTATATAATCTTTTTTTTATTTATTCGTTTATTTTCGAGATTATTTTTTCTTTAGTGTTGGCGTTTACCTTTTGAATTTTATCGTACAGAATTTTTGCATTTTCCTTATGACTTTGTACATAATTTGAAACGATTATGTGATCATTAAGGTCAAAAGGGTTAGTGTTATTTATATGTCCTTTCATTATTTCAAATGGCGTATATTTGGTAACGCTGTGTATAGAATTATTATATGCTAAGATTATTCTTTTTATTAATTGAGCAGGAGTGAAATTTTTACTTTCCTCTTTTAAGCATCGATAATGCTCTATTAAGGTAGAATGAAATCTTTCAACGGGTGAATTTGAATTACTATTTTTTGGTGTTGTGTAATGAAGTTCTATTTTGTACAATTTACAAAAATCTTCAAGTTCTTTATTTTTAAATTCGGTTCCGCAATCTGTAGTGATTTTTAGAGGTAATCCATGATGAGTAATGAAATTTAGGACGTTTTCGATTAATGCCGGTCCTATAAGACTACTTAAATGATACGCTTGGCCGTATCGCGAAAATGTATCGATTATTGTCAAAAATGATTCGTTGGATATTTTAAAAGTATCCGTGTGTATGTGTTCAAGAGGTTTTGAACTGGTGGGTGTAAGGTTAAATTTTATTACTGGTTGGTTCCTATCATATTTATTTTTAAAACATGTTTCACAGTTATTAACAAAATGTTCTATGTCCTGAGATATATTGAGCCAATAGAATTTGGAAGTTAAAGATTCCTTCATTTGATTTATTATGACATGTTTTTGTTGTAAGGTATAATTCGAGTTTTTTTTTCTGTTCATTTAATGTTTCGATATCTTCTAAAAATTTCGAGCATTGCACTAGTCTGAAAGATGCATTTTTAAAAATGTTTTGTAAAGTGACTGTGAAAAATTCGTCTAATTTCGAAGATAAATTTTTTTAAGAGTTTGACGATATCGTTTTGGGTATCCCTATTGAATATGGTTACACAAAGTCCAGTATTTTCGAAAACTTTTTCGAATTTACATTTGATTTTATCGATATCTCCATTTGTTATTATTATTTGATGTTTAAACGTATTTAAAGATCTCTCGGAAATAGGAATTCCGAATATAGGGTTTTCTTGAGAAGAATGCACTGTTTCTAGATCATCTTGATTGTTTTTATCGGGGGGTTTCTTCTTATTATTTTTATTTTTGGATTTTCAGGTAGATGTGGTTGTAAAATTTCGTTAATGACTGATTGATCTACTGGCGGTAAATCTTTAGGGTTATCGAGAAAATCTTCGATTTGTCGATATCTCCAGAGTTGTTAATAGTTGATATTGTTTCGAGTGCATTTAAATCGAAATCTGGGGGATTACGAGAGAGAGCATCTGCGGCTTGATTATTTTTACCTTTTTTATATTTTATGGTATAATCAGATTCTTCTAACTTAAGGCGCCAGCGTACTAGCCTAGAGTTGGGTTCCTTAAGAGAAAATAACTATTGTAATGGTTTATGGTCGGTAAAAATGGTAAATTTGTGTCTAAAGAGATAAGGACGAAAATAGTTGCAGCTCCAAACTATAGCGAGTAATTTTTTCTCTATAGTGGAATAATTTATTTCTGCTGGGTTAAGAGTTCTAGATGCGTAACAAATAGGGTGATCATTTTGTGACAAAATTGGGCCAATTGCCTATTGAGACGCGTCTGTAGTAAGTTCGAAGGGTTGAGAAAAATCTGGGTAGGCTAAAATAGGTTCGGATATTAAAAGGTTTTTACATGTGTTGAAACAGTCAACAAATTGTTTAGTGTGTTCGACATTTTCGTGCTTTTTTAAACATTGCGTCATTGGTTTAGTTATTTTGGCTAAATTTTTAAATTTAAATTTTCTGTAATATCCTAACAAGCCTAAAAATGATTTTACGTCACGTTGTGTTTTGGGCATCGGGAACTTTTGAATAGCAGCGATCTTTTTACTATTGGGTTTAATTCCGTCTGCCGTTACAACATGTCCGAGAAATTCAACTTCTCTACGTAAAAATTCACATTTATCAACTTGAATTTTTACGTTTGCTTCGAATAGTTTTGCGAACACTTATTTTAGATTTTGAATATGTTCTTGTAAACCAGTGCTAAATATTATAGTATCCTCCATGAAGACCATACAAATTTTATTTTGCACTTCTTTAATGACCCTTTGAAAAGTAGAGGGTGCGTTTTTGAGTCCGAAAGGCATTCGAAGGTATTCATGATGCCCATTATTTACTGTGAACGCGGTCTTTTCTATGGAGCTTTCTTCCATCTCTATTTGGTTGAATCCGCTCGCTAAGTCCAGGGTTGAAAACTATTGTGCCCTACCTAATTTATCGAGTATGTCCATGATATTAGGAATCGGATAGCGGTCATCAATACTTTTCTCATTGATTTTACGTTAATCCTGAACTATGCGCCATTTTTGCTTACTAGAGGCGTCAATCTTTTTCGGAACAATCCAAATGGGTGAAGACCAGGGGCTACACGAAGGTCTTATTATGCCTTAGTCAAGCATTTCGCTAATTTGACGTTGGACCTCTTCTTTATGCACATAGGGGTACCTATATGGTTTCGTGTGGATGGGAATATTATCTGTTGTCCTTATTTCGTGTTTGATTATCGAAGTAAAGGATAGTTTATCTCTGGGTTTATAGAAAATGTCTGGAAATTCTTTGCACAATTTGAAGATAGTAGCTTTTTCTTCGCTGTTCATATGCTCTGTGCGAAGTGCATTTTCTAGGTCTAATTTTTGAAATTGGGATTTAAAATTTTGGCAATTTTGAATAATGTTTTCCAAAGTAAAGATTTCGAACTGGTTATCTTGAAAAGAATCTACGGGAATGGGTTCTGTTAATGTCACAGAAATAGTTTTGTTGGAATTGTTTTGAATTTCTATTGAGGCAATTCCATTTTTCAAGTGGATCAAAATTTGGGGAATTAAAAGACCGTTGATTGTGTCTGCTTTAGTTAAAATATCTCCTTCGAAAATGGTGACTAGGATATTTTTAATTATTTTTTCATTCGGATTTAACGAGAACCAAAAATTCACGTCTTCCGGTTGCCTATATTTAAATTATATTTCAATGTTTTTGCCTACTAATTTTTTATTTACTAAATCGATATTTAAATTGATGTTTATGACATCTTGTAAACCTATAATGCCGTCGAAATAATCATGAAAATCCAATGACAACAATCCAACATAACGCGAGGTTCCTGTGTCAATTAATATTTTAATTTTTGGTTCCTTAATTTGTACATATGGAAGTGCGTTGCTAGACGAAATATTTATTTCTATCAAGTTTGGGAGTCGTGCGGACCTGTGTCCTGAAAATTTTGCAGGTCTTCTACCTTGGTTTCTTGGTAGGTTTGCTTTTCTTTCGAAATGCTTGTCGTATGTTGGGGTTTCGATATTATCATCATAATAGTTTTGGGGGTCGAAATAACAATTATCAGCATAACTGTTATATATTTCGTCGTAATGATTATCTCCGTCGTCGGAATATTCATTCGAGTGTAATTCCTCGACGACAAAATTTTTGATTCGGCGGGTTTCGCCTGTTCATAACAGTTGGATTCCTAGATGTGGTTGACATTGGTGTGGGTTTCGGAAATTGTTGAGCCTGATTTGGATTTGGCTTAAACACATTTTGAGGGGGTCCAAAAACTTCCCTATTAGTTGAGTATCTTCTCGGAGGAATTTGACGTGGTTTTATATTTATAGGTTGGTTAGACCAGACAGGTTTAGGTATAAAATTCCTATTTTGCGTATTTGACATATTTTGGGGAACAAAATTAAGATTTGGGCTACTAAAACTTGTGGTGGGAAAATTTTGAAAAATGTTTCGTTTATGATTGGATATATTAATAGTTTGATTAAAATTATTTCTTACATTTCTATCATTATCGGCTATACCACCGTAAAGTCTTCCAAAATTTTCAAATTCGCTAACATATGCCGTTGCATCTTCTAAAGATGCGAGCTTTTTCAGATGCATATTGTTTTTTAATGTACCACTACAATGCGATAAAAGTATTTAAAGCGGTTTTATCGTAATGTGGTATAATTTTTCGTCTACGCTTAAATTTACGTCATTACTTATTCTTTGCACTACGTTACTTCTAATTAATTGTAACCTACTACCAAAATTAATTAAATGTTCACCATTGTAGGGTCTTGTTCTTGTTAGTTCTTGAACTAAACAATCTAAGTCCCTGCGATCAGAAAAACATTGAACTAGAGCTAGTTTTAATTTATCCCAAGAATCTAGTTCGACACGATTGCCGACCATGGCTTATGCCCTGCCAACTAGCTTCTCTTGGGTACATTCGAATATGTGTTCGTTTAAATCGCGGTCATTTACTGCTTTATATTTGTTAACTAAATCGTCGCATCTTCTAATAAATTTATTTAGAGCATTACTATCACCATCAAATGAGAATGAGTTATATAAATATGATTAAATGTATGTTAACTTCGGGCCTGGGAATCTGCATCAGCAAATCGTCATCTGTTCTTGAAATCGCTATCGTGGGAATTACTTCTGTCAGCAGTTTCCATGGAAGTAACTCGCATTTTCTGAGTTAGGTAAGATACATGTTGTGACCACTTTAAATGCTGGTCTATAATAAGTCTAAAATATTTAGTTTTAGATACTGCTTTTATTTCTTAATTTTCTGATATTTTTATTGCATATAAGGTCTGGTTGCGTTCGTTATAGAGAATGCTATATAGTTAGTTTTGGATAAGTTTAGTGATAGTTTATTATAGTCTAGTCATTTCTTTACTGTAATAAAACCTTTATTTTTAGTTTCTTCCCATGCGTTGACAGGGAATATTAGAGCCCTATCATCTGCATAAAATATTATTTTACCTCATATATTTAGGTTAAGTATGTATGTTTTAAAAGGATTGGCCCTAATATTGTACCTTGAGGAACTCCTATTTTTATTTTCATGGGGTTACTAATAGCTAATATTCTAATATACTGTTCTCTGTCAGTGAGGTAGCTGCAGAAGAGTTCCAATACTGTTCCCCTAACCCCATATTGTGTCAAAGTATTTAGCAGTTTTAGGTGGGGAACAGTATCGAAAGCCTTCGCCAGATCTAAGAAAATAGCAATACTTTTTTTTGTTATTATTAAGCTGGTTTATTATATTTGAAGTCATAGTCATGATTGTCTGAGAAAATATTGTTATATTTGAGGAACTTTATTAATCTGTTTTTTATACATTTTTCAAATACTTTGGATAAGTTATTTATTAAACTAATTGGCCTATAATTTTGAATTTTATTTTTTTCACATTCTTTTAAAATTGGAGTTACCAGAGATTCTTTAAAATATAAAGGTACTAGGTACTATACCAGTTTTTAAAATAAGATTTATAATATAAGTGAGTGGGTGTACTATTTCGAGATGTATATATTTTAGCAGCCTAGCAGATATTCCGTCCCTACCAGGGGCACTGAGAGCCAATATTATTTATGATTTTATTTTCTCTCACTGGCATCAGGAACATGGATGACTGAGTGTTATTTACAATAGGAAATGTATGTCTAGTAACATCTATTTTTTCCTTCATCTCTATACCTATATTAATGAAATACTGATTACAGTAATTTCACATGCTTAAGTTGTTCTTCAAATACTTATTTATGTCATTTACAAGTTTAAAGTTACTATTTAGTTTTTTATTTTTTTGAATAGTTGCCTCATTTATTATTTTATAAATATTCTTTATATTATTTTTATGCCTTTCTATTTTAAGTTTATAAAAGTTATATTTTTGTTTTTTATTAGTTTGTGTAGTAGGTTTCTGTAGCTGATATACTCTGCATGAAGTTCTGGGCTATTATTATTAAATAGTGGTTTTTTAGTCTGTCTCTCTATTTTGTCGAGTTCATTAAACCTGCTGTTATCCATTCTTTTCGTTTACGATTATTATTTTTTATTAATAGCTTAGAGGTATATAGTTTTATATTGCTATTTAAGGCGTCTTTAAAAGAATTAGTTGCCTCCTTCGCATCCTCAAGGATTAGAACACTAGACCAATCTTGTAAAGAGAGTTTTTCCTTTAATATAGTGAAGTGAATGTGGTTCTGAAACTGTGTATTATATATATATATATATATATATATATATATATATATATATATATATATATATATATATATATATATGTATGTCGGTTGATTTATATATTTTATTGATAGGCAGCAAGTTGGCGGTTTGCCCGGCAACTCATGTGTCCCAGATGTTCTTTTATTTTTTAATTTAAACTTTAGAATAGAATCATACAGTTAGACGGAGTTATCACTATACTATGTTTTTTAAAATATCAAATTGTGGTATATTTGACTTAAATTTTTTATGTCGTGTTTGTCATTTACTGCATTTTTTTCTTTCTTTATATGAATCATTTATTTAATTCTTAATAATCAATTTTTGTTACAGGTTATCTTCATCTATGATTTTGGTTTCAGAAAAATTAAATTCGTGTTTTGTGCTTTTTTCATGTTTGTGTAATGCAGCGGAATGTATGTCTTTTTATAATTTGACTATCAAATGTTCTTTTAAATTATTTGTAGATAGGATAGAAAAGCTTTATTTACATATACAAAAAAAAATAAACGAATGATCAGTTTTCGAAAACGCCTGCTATGATAGGCGAAACGTCAATTTAACTCTATTGTGTTTAATTTTACAAATAAACCTATACCCAAGAAAGAACTCCAATTAATATATATCTGGTTTAAGAAACAAATTGTATATATATATATATATATATATATATATATATATATATATATATATATATATATATATATATATATATATATATATATATATATATATATATATATATATATATATATATATATATATATATATACATTTATTGTAGCATTTTAATTTTAAGTATCTACGATTTACTTATATTCCAGCTTCTCTAATGAGAATGTATACTATTGATTTTACTTTGCACTCGTTTTCGACATTATTATACAATAGTTATTATACAACAGGAATATTACCATATTTAGTATCTTCGAAAACACCTACCGATCGATAAATCAGACTTTCAAATGATATTTATCTACAGCGTTGCCAATTCTCCAGCTTATCTTGTGAGATTCATGGTTTTCATAAACTGTCATTATTGATTTCCTTAATTTGCAGTTTTTACGATATAATATGGCTCCTCCCTAATTCAGTCAGCTGTTTAGGTTAATCGATAAAAGAAAGGTCAAGAGCATATTTGTATAGGTCATTTTTCGGCGGGATCTCCTAAGATTTTTTAATTTTTTTTGTCTGGTGTGGCATGCACTTTAAATTATATATACTTTATATAGAATAAGTCTTCTTTGTTTTCCTTACCTTTTTGGTATAATGAGGGCCATATTTTGGAAAAATTACTGATTCCTTTAAGTTAAGGTAAGCGATCTTTCTATTACTTTTGAGGCCTCAGTCCTCATTGTAAATATTCTTTGCAGGGTCGTCCCTCTGGCTGCATAAACGAAATCGTTTTCTTTCTCCTTTACATTTTTTAATTTAAAAATAAATTTAACATAACCTGTATTTTTGGAAATCTTTTATTTGGTTCACATCGTTTGTGTTCTGTCTCTTTGTATATTTTT
Source organism: Kuschelorhynchus macadamiae (assembly GCA_030620095.1). Classification (NCBI taxonomy): domain Eukaryota; kingdom Metazoa; phylum Arthropoda; class Insecta; order Coleoptera; family Curculionidae; genus Kuschelorhynchus; species Kuschelorhynchus macadamiae. Next base: position 13,941 of record JAUTXW010001727.1, read on the forward strand.
TTATTTAAATTTATTTGGGATCCTAGCAAATTAGAATTATTTTTTGTATTTACATTTTATCGTAATGCATATAATTATATATTCTCATATATTATTAGTATATTAAAATTCAATTTTACTTTACTCGACAAACCTACCTTATCCATTTACAAATTTCTGTTCCTACTTTCCCGTTTACCCCTGTAACCGTCTTGATGAAACCCATCAGACTGGCGGATGAGATAGGAATCACTTCTGCGAGAGAATCGAACGTGTTTGTTGGTGTTTGACTTTTTACTTTTGGCCATACTAGCCTTGAAAACGGCTGGGTACCCAAGGTACCCAAACAGGTAAATCGAGTTTTATAACTTAACTTTTACATTATCCTTTTTAAGGGACATTTTGAGCCCTTACATACGTCGGAAAAGGCAAATATAATCAAGCCACCTTGAAAAGCACGCGGTAACAAAAAAAAACAATCGGCGAACCATCGTAAACTTAAAAAATAAGCTACAGTCCACCATCCACCCTACTGAAAGGAATATTTTCCCTTCATTAGGGATACACCACTTTATGATCCTTCGATAGCCGAATTTCTTTGCTTTTTACAGTGGTTTATGATTTGTTTTTTCGATACTTTTCTAAATAAAACTAGATGCATTTCTAATATTACATAATATTTACATTTAGTAAATTAGTAATACTTGGGAAAAATAAAAACTAAATAATTGATACAATTTTTTGTTCTCGAGAATTTGGATTTTTTACATAACTAGGCTATTTTACATTTTTCGTAAACCTTAATATACTATAAATAATTACAGTTGATTTATAAATTATTGTGGTTTAGAAACTTTGCCTACGTCACCTGAGGGATTAACGCATTCCAATATTTTTTTTTGCGCCTGTCGATACTGACGCAAACAGGATTTGCGAGATCTCATTGTTAAATACCTATCACACAAATAAATTCTTTTTAATTTTATTTGTGACTGCAAAATAAAAATAATATTTAAAAAAGATAAAATTATGAACCTTACGCTCTGCGTTGCGTTTACAGGGGTATTTAATAATTACTTTTCAGAAAGCAGCAGTTTAAAGCTAATTAATTATTACCCATATTTTTTATTCTTTTAAATGAATACTTATAAATTTGACAATTGATATTCAATTACTTATATTTTATATTTAAATATGACTGACAACTCCAAAATATTACGTGCAAAAGCACTAAGACAAGGTGTGATTACTGAACTTAATCTTATTCGTAATGCTGTCGTTTCCACAAAAAATAATCCTGCTATTCATACGTCGTTTAAAGTTAGCTATAGTAATTTGAAAAAAATAATAACAGATTTTCAAAAGCATCATAATTCGGTTTTAACTTTGGTTGCAAATGATCAAGATTTACTAAAGGATGAAAATACAATTGGGGAGAACTTTGCCAAAAAGAGCCAAGGAACCGAAATAATTTATTATACGTTATTTGAAAAACCGCTTGAAGATACTGTTTTTAAGCAGTCGGTAATTCAAAATCAAAATTCTAATGGACATAATATTCCTCTACAGAAAATTAATTTACCAATTTTCTTAGGTGAATTTAAAAATTTTCCCACTTTTGTTCACATTTTTGATGCCTTAACCCATTTATGCCCAACGGGTCGAAAACGACCCGGTACTTAAATTATGCAATCAGCTTTACATGTGCATGTTTAAAGTATTGCCTATCTTTGCATTTAGTAGTCAAAACAATAGACATCGTTAATATCATATTGTAAAGCGGGCTGAGAAATCGTGTTTTCAGTTTTCTTGATAAATTTAAGTGATAAAATATTGCAGTGTGACATGGATAGAAACTCTTACTGGTAAGTTGTTTATTTAAGTATTTATTGTGTTGTTTTTCATACTATTTATTACACTGGTTTCACTTTTTACGATGTAATATTTGTTTTGGGGTTAGGGTTGTTTATTTGAAAATGAAGAGCATAAAAACTTGCTGGGGTCGTTATAGACCCGTTGGGCAGATATGTGATACACATTTTTTTAATATAGGAAGAAACCACTGACGACGGCTGAGCTGTTAGACGAAATAGAAAAACTCTCCAAAGATGATCCCGTTCCAGATGCCATCTATATAACTCCTCCAGATGATAATGGATTTGAAAGTAATGGAGACTCAGGGGATGAAGACTGTAATGACCCCAACAGACTAAATTCATTGCAGCTTCAGGCACAAGCGGAAACCAATATACAAGAAGACAGCCATAATAATGAAGACAGTACCGTAACAGAACCTGAAGAAAATAAGAAAAAGTCCCGAAAAAATCGACAATGGCTAAAAGGTGACTTGAATGAGGGTAAAACAAAACAAACAAATATAGAACTGTTACCTGTGTTGACATTAGGCGATGAATGTGAGCCTCTGGAATTTATGGAACTCTTTTTAAACCCGGAAATATTGGAACTTCTTGTGAAACATAGCGTCTTATATGCTGCCAGCAAAAACTGTAGATTAGAAATTGGCAATGATGAGATGCTTGTTTTTATAGCTGTTCTTTATGTGAGTGGTTACGTTCCCGTTCCCAGACGTCGCATGTTTTGGGAAGGACGAGATGACGCTCGAAATGTTTTGATTTATAATTCTATTAGAAGGAATCGTTTTGAAGAAATATTTAGATTTTTGCACGCAGCCGATAACAACAACTTAGTACCGAATGATAAAATGGCGAAGTTACGTCCTTTGATAAACAAAATGAACCAGAATTTTATCAAATATACCCCTGTAAGCTCTTGTATGTCTATCGACGAATCCATGATCCCGTATTTTGGCCGAAACGGATGTAAACAGTTTATCAGAGGAAAGCCAATCCGCTTCGGATACAAAGCATTGGTTTTGGCAACTCCATCAGGCTATTGCGTCAACTTCGACGTATATCAAGGACGAAAGGCTCAACAGACTGACGAAAAACTTGGACTCGGTGAATCTGTTGTAACAAATTTTGCAAAATTGTTGCAAACTAATTTTCCCGATTTTGAGTTTTCATTATTCTTCGACAATTTCTTTACAAGCACTGCTCTTATCAGTAAATTGGGAGAATTGGGTTTTGGTGCGACAGGTACAGTGCGAGAAAACCGTACCGACAAATGTCCACTTCAAAATTCTTCACAGATGAAAAAAGGGGCTAGAGGAGTATTTGATAATGCCATTGACAAAGATGATAATATTGTTTGTGTCCGTTGGAAGGATAACAGTGTTGTTACAATGTTGTCGAATGAATATGGCGTAGCACCTATTCGTCAAGCTGTTAGATATTCTGCAAAAGAGAAAAAGAAGGTTGAAATACCTCAGCCAAACGTGATACATTGTTACAACAGATTCATGGGTGGCGTCGACCAAATGGACAACAATGTGGCAAACTATCGCATAGGATTTCGCGGCAAAAAATGGTATATGCCCATATTATTTTGGACGTTTGATGTATGCATGAATAATGCATGGATACTGGCCCGAAAATTTAGGAAAAAAATTGACAATCTTGAATTTCGGAGATCAATTGTATTATCTATATTACAAAAATATGGAAAATCCCCCTTATCTACTGGCCCAAAGCCTATTCTTGTTAGTCCAGCAGCTCGTAGACATGGTCAGCATCTCATTTTGAATGGTCAGACACGACGAAGGTGTGCTCATTGCAAGAACAAAACCACTAAAGCCTGTGGCCAGTGTGATGTTGCATTACATGATAAATGTTTTGTAGATTTCCATACAAAATAAAAGTGTTCAAATAATATTATAATTGTTTATTTTTATCTAAAACTTTTTGCATGTATATATATGAAAATAACAACACCCTGCAAGTTTTTATGTTTTTCTGTATACATTTGCGCATAGTACACCTTTTTGCCCAAGTGGGTCAAAAACGACCCACATCAAAACATCAAATCTCTTGACTGAAATTCGTTTTTTTATAGTTACTTCTTTTATTAAATGGCATATAACCAAAATGCTTGAGATTTATAAAAATTTAAAAAGAAAAAAATAATTCTGGGCATAAATGGGTTAATACATAAAAACAAAACTCTTGCAAATATTGAAAAATTTAATTATTTGGTATCTTCACTAACAGGGCGGGCTTTAGAGTTACTCTCCGACATTCCTATTTTAAATGAAAATTACTTGAATGCTTATACCATGTTAGTTAATCGCTATACAAATAAACGTTTACAAGCATCTAGTTATTGGAAGATAATAGAAGATAGTCCTCATCTAAAATATGAAAATGCGAAGGCATTTCGCCATTTATTAGATACTTTTACGAAAAATATAAACTCTTTGCGGTCTATGGGTTTTGATGTCGAATCTTGGGATTTTATTTTGGGATACCTGTTTTTAGATAGGTTAGATTCTAATACCCGAAATATTTTGAACAATGTTATGCTTCGCATAATATTCCCAAATTTGATGATGTTATAAATTTTACAACAAAACAATGTCTGGCGCTAGAGTCTGTCCCTAAAAGATTTTAATAAATCAAAACCTCCACAATCCTCTCAACCTCCTAAACGCACATTTCGTGAGGAATATGAGAGGCCACTCAGATTAAAAAATAAAAATCTTTTTTCTAATACTACACAACAGGATGTAAATTCTTGTTTTTCATGCAAAGGTAAACATATAATCTACAGATGTGCTGCATTCTTGGAAAAGTCACCTTTTGAAGGTTTCGATTTAATTAAAAAACAAAAGGCTTGTGTCAATTGTCTAGCTACTTATCATATAACATCCAAATGTAGTTCGGCTAAAAGATGTAAGACTTGCCATAAAGAGCACCATACCTTGCTATATTTTGAATCCAATAATAGTAATAATTCAACTACGCTTGCTTTGATGAAAATCATAACAATAATCAGAGTAATTCTGAATATCTTACTTTGCTTTCAAAAACGTCTACTGTTGATATAGCCACGGGTAGCCATCAAGTTTTCTTATGTACCGTTCTACTAAAAATAAAAGACAACTTTAAGAACTGGCATACGGTATAACTGTAGCACAGTCCTCCTTTATTATACAAACATGTGCAAATAGACCGGGTCTTGACAGTGTGTGCACAGTCCTCCTTTAATTATACAAACATGTGCAACTTTTTTAGACCGGGTCATGGAAAAAATTAGATTGGCTTCTAGTCATGGTCCAAACAAAATATCTTTAAATAACGCTCATTACACTGGCCCCAAATTGCAAAGAGATATTTTCAAAATATTTCTTAATTTTAGACTAGGTATTTATGTCTTGACATGTGATATAATGAATGTAACGTAATGTAATATACAGAATGACATTGCTTAACCCGGAACATAGTTTGCGCGAATTTTGTGAGGTTTTTCTTCTATAAAAGATTATGAATTACATACTGTTATAATCTTGTTCTCCATATCTTGCGACTCTTTTACAATTAATTCTGATCTACCTTTGGCTTTCAAAATCCTTAATGAGTCGATCTTTGTGGGCGATATTGTATGTAGCCATAACGACTTTATTGAAATATAAAAAATGAAAAACCAAATAAATGAGTTACAGATTGAAACTCAAAAACTTATGTGCAGATTTACTTAGTGATCTGCCTGATACACATATTCAAAATAATGCCATGTCATTCGATAATGATGATATTACCACTCTAAAAATATTAGGCTTAAAGTGGTGCCCAACTTCTGATAACTTTTTTTACGTCTTTCAAAGCTTACATAAAGCTTACATAATACATGTACAAAACGTTCTGTTTTTCCGATTTAGCCAGAATATTTGATCCTTTAGGCTTTTTAACACCTACAATTTTACTTGCTAAATTGCTTATTCAAAACTCTAGACTTTAGGATTAAGTTGGGATGAGAGTCCTCCATCGGACATTTTTTCTGTTTGGGAAAAATTAAAAATCGAATTTGATATTTTACGCAGTTATAAAATACCTAGACAGATAATCATTCATAAAGCTACCAAAATTCAACTTTGTGGCTTATGCGACGCTTCAGAAAAGGCTTATTGTTCTATAATATTTTTGAGAACAGTTTCTGGGAACAATAATCTTAAAACTTTTTTTGTCTGTTCCAAATCAAAGGTTTTGCCCCTTAAAAGAATTAGCAGTTGCTTACTTTTACTGAGATCAATTTTCATAAAATGTATGCATTTAGCGATAGTACCGTTGTTTTTTTAAAATGGATTAGAAATTCTCTTCACCTATGGAAAACATTAGTGAGTAATCGTGTGTCGTACATACAAGAGAAAATAGCGCCCCAGTTTTGGTATCATATACCCTGTAAGGACAATCCTGCAGATTGTGGGTTGCGTGGTATGTTTCCTTCGGAACTCATAGATTTTTTTTATGGTGGCAGGGACCTCAATTCCTTTTAACACTGAAAACTATATTTTTATTTAAATATGCAAGATAATTTATCTGAGGGACTTGAAGAAAAGAGTAGAAATATAGATATGAAAGCCTTGGTTTGCTTTTAATTCTGCAGAACATTTTTTTGAAAAATACTGCTTCTCTTCTAAAATAAAAAGAACAGTTGCCTACTTTCTTACGTAGCCTCACTAAAATTAAAAATTCTAAAGTGACAGATTTACCATATTTAACTATTCGTGATCTTAATGATGCATTAATGTTTTTATTAAAATACGTTCAATCATTACACTTTAAAAATGAGATCATTTTGCTTAACAATAACAAACCTTTATCAAAACCATTATAAAAATTAAATCCATTTATTGATAATAATAGCTATATTCGAGTGGGTGGTCTATTATGTCACTCAGAGTTGCCATATTACAAAAATTTCCTTTACTTTTACCTGGTGCTTTAAAATTAACCTCGTTGCTAATTCTTGAAATACACACAATTTTTCTACATTGTGGTATACAAATCACAAATTTTTTACTTCTCCAAAATTTTTGGGTCCTCTGCAAGAAGATTAATTAGAAAAGTGTTACATAAATGCCGAATGTGTTGGAAATCTAATCCTAGATCATACCAACCACCTAGGAAAAATTTGCCTAAATATCGTATATCGTGGGTGTGGATTTTGCGGTCCTTTATTATTTACGTGAGCAGATATCGTGGTGCTAAAACTACTAAATCATACGTTTGTCTGTTTATATGTTGCGCTGTTAAAGCCGTGCACTTACAGTTGGTTTCGGATATGTCTTCAGAAGCCTTTCTGGCGGCGCTACGACGCTTTATTGCTAGGCGTGGTTTATGTCAAAATATAAACTCCGATTGCAGTACGAACTTTGGTGCCGAAAGGTATTTCCGTCATATTTTTAAAGAATGCGCTGAGAAATTAGCCGAAGAATGGCATTTTAATCCGGCTTCTGCTCCTCATATGGGTGGCATTTGGGAATCCAACATTAAAACACATTTACAGCGAGTTGGCGGAAACCAAATACTTACATATGAAGATTTCAATACAGTTGTCATACAAATAGAATCAGTACTTAGTTCGCGACCTCTTTGTCCTGTAAGTACTGATCCTACCGATTTAGTTGCGCTTACTCCAGGTCATTTTCTCACCTTGCAACCTTTATTAACATTACCTGATCCAGATACTTCGAATTTACCTTCGAACAGATTGTCACGATGGCAATTACTACAACGTATGCATCGAGAATTTTGGAAAAGTTGGCATTACGAGTACCTTCACACCCTGCAGCAAAGGTCAAGGTGGAATGTCTGTACTCCTAACATTAACATTGATACTATGGTCGTCATAAAAGATGATAATACAAAACCATTAGAGTGGATGCTGGGACGTGTTATAAAAGTTATTTGCGGGACCGATTAAGTTCCCAGAGTTGCAGTAGTACAAACAACCAAGGGTCAGTTTAAACGACCTTCAGTTCTCTGCCCACTTACTAGTTTGATGAAAATGGGGGGCGGGTATGTTCGGTCTCTTTATATATTTATTAACTTAAATTTATTTGGGATTCTAGCAAATTAGAATTATTTTTTTATTTACTTTTTATCATAAATGCATCTATAATAATTAAATATTCTCATGTATTATTAGTATATTAAAATTCAATTTTACTTTACTCGACAAACCTACCTTATCCATTTACAAATTCCCGTTCCTACTTTCCCCGTTATGTTTTATCAATTCGGCGATCCGTCTGTCCGGTTTGTCTGTCTGTCAGTTCATGGCATAGCCTAAAAACTACTTATAAGTGTGACCTCAAATTTTGTTAAAAAATTAAGGGTCATATGGGGATTAACTTAAAAATTAAAAAAATTATTACTGAAAAAACTAATGTTCCAATTTACCTTAAATTTTGCGCAAAAATCAAGTGTTATACAGGATTGACCTGATAACATTTTGGTATGAATATATGATTGCAAAACAAAATGGCGGCCTTTTAAAATATTTAAAAAATCAGTCTGAAAACACTACTTATTAGATTCATTTCAAATTTTGTGCAAGCATTAAGTGCGATATAGAAATAAACTGGTAAAAATTGTAGTACGAATTCAAGACAGCGGAACAAAACAGCGAGCAAATATTTTTTTTTCAAAAAACAACGTAAAACAAAATCTTATACAATTGACTTTAAATTTGGCAGAAAATGAATTAAATGTAATATGGGGATAAACTGGTACGAATTCAATATGACCTAATAAAATGGCGGTGTATTTTGATATAAAAACCACTTATTGAATTTATTTTAAATTATACTCCAACATCAAGTGTGGCATAGGTAGAAACTAATAAAATATTGGTAGGAATCCAATATGATCTAACAAAATGGCGACGAATAGAAGTGTTTTAAGAGACAGTATATATGTGTTATTAAATGAATATGTACTGAACTAAATTGGATCACACTTCACTATTCCTAACTTTAGGAAAGATTTATGACGAGGGAATTTCCAAGTAAAGGAAATTTACCGATTTTTTTACATTAGATCCATTTAGAATAGTATTAGAAATAAAGCAGCACGTGCAGTTAACAATACGCTTTAAATAAGGACAAGTAGCAGGTAAACTAAATGGATCGATTAAAGGCTCAGTCGCAACACTGATATAAATAAGTGGAAAGTATGTTTTTTTTTCGAGTTAAGATAATTTTTTCTGAAAAGAAAAACAGAACAATACTATATCTTCATTTTTTGTAGTTCAAAATATTTCGATTTAACTCATATTTTGCCTTCACAACAGCTAAACTTTGCTAAAACTGTTTCCTTAACCCCAAAGAAAATCTACGCAAAATTTTAATAAATTAATTTAACTGATTTAAATTATAGTTTGATTTAATCTTCGCAAATTGACTTACCTATGAGTACTGAAAAACTGTGCAGGCATCGGTGAATAGAAAATTTAATTACTTTTCGAGGAAAACTAGCGTTCTTACAAAAAAATTTTATGCAGGAAAGGTGCCTAAAACTGTTTCGTGACCTTTTATCTTTCAATACAGCAATAAAACTTTATAAACTTGCATGTATTTTCGAATTTATTTCCTTGCATAGTAGAACAACTTACACACTTCAATGCCTTTATCAAGGCATACAGCAGTAAACTTTTTGCTATGCAGATATATATCAGAAATTCTCAAACGCCATAAACATAATGTTTTTTATAGCCCTGGTAATGGTTAAACGAACCACATGTGAATGAAGTGTATAATAAATTTTATAATAACGCGAAGCATGGACAAAATCGAGTAATATTGTCAATTAGCGTTATCGGCATTGTAACTATTTATTTTTATTTACAATTCTCAAATTTAAGATAATAAAAAAAATAAAATTTTATTTCTATGGTTTCACGAGTCGAAAAAAGGAAAGTTTCGTTTCGTATAGCTTGTTCTTGTACGTTTACTTTTTGTAAGTAAAAAACTCGTCTTGTGAGATTAATCTATCTTCTAAAATAGCGTCAAAATTTTAAAAATTTGTTGACTATACCGTGCTTTTTTGAACAGACTGTAGTGAGAAATATAAACTGGAACATGTGGAAACGGAATATTCGGATTCATACAGGCTAGTTGTTGTAAAGCCTTCATCATAAAAAATAAGAGCTGAGCATTTAATAATTTAAAATTAACTTAAAATGTGTGTGAACTCATATTTATAAAACCTTCTAGCATATCTAAACGTAACAAGTAAACGAAAACACTTGTTTGGAATTTCAACTTAATTTATTTTACTACAAATAATACACATGGCAATTGTTTCGCCAACACTGTGGCTTGATCAGATGTTCTGTTCAACATACAAAATTAAAAATCTTACGGAATTTAGTCATGTGGTTTAGCATTTTTTCACCATTCTTGAAAATTATTTAAAATATAATATATAGTCATATAAAAACATTTTCAAATTTTAAGACAGCTTCATTTATAGTTGTAAGAATAGCCGGTAGAGATGCGACTTTTCAGACGTTTCTAGATTCTTTTTTAAGTTAAAACCTAAAAACAAACACCTAACCTTATATCTTAACTTTTAGAACTTATCGATTAAAAATAAAATACATAGTTGGCATTCAAAATATTTTATACTTACATTATAGACTCGCGTTTCCAACTTACTCAATATTCCGTAGAAAGCAATTTACTTTTTAGTTTTTATAGCCTAAAATAATAGCTTATTTTAGTGCGAAAATCTTTTCTGGACTTAGCTAACGTATAAGATGATAACAATATTATGTTATTGTAATTATCCTTTTAGATATTAGTAATTCTTTTGCTAAACTTAACCCTAATATACTTTACACTAGATCGAATTAAACAAAAAAAAATTTAATTTAAAAAAATAATAATAAAATAAAAGATAATCTGCCAAGTTGAACTTGGCAACATGAATTGTTTAAAAATGGAAATAGAAATTGTCTAAATCTATTTTTAAACGCAGAAATTATGTAACTTGGTTTTTCCATCCTTTTTTTTTTAAACACACTATATAAAATGCATTCCCAGTATTCACATTCTGACGTGCTTTTTGTATTTTCTTAGTTAGTATAGTTTGTCTTATACTTTATACCAAAGAAGTTCTTGACTTGAGCACCCAAAGGGCCCATTCTATATAACCATTGTTTTTTTAATGAAAATTAAAACACTCCTTTCCAAAGTACTTGTTTTCTTGCATTTTAAAACTAAATACTCAACATATAGGTAACTCTGATTTATATAAGTCAGAAGGTTCAAAACTCTTCTTTACGACTACTCGAAACATGAATACATAGTTTTTAAAATAAAAAAATCTCATTTTTATCTTAGTGGGTATTTGAATTTTATTATGATAAAGCGTATTATTTTTATTACATAAGCCTAAACAGTAACCAGTTTTTTCAGATTTTTGCATTTAAATAATTACAAAAAATTTTGGTTGTTTATTTACTTAACACTGACAATTAACATGGGACAAGTGGCAATATAACAGATAAAATAAAAACTAATAATCCTTTGCCTTTATATTAGCTTGTTAGATAAAATTAAAAACTGTCACAAACAAATTAGGTACTAGAAAAACCATAAAGGGTGAGATTGGAGAAATCTTGTGTAGTTTAAAATATTGCTAATAAAAATATTTCTCGACCCGCTTATTTCTATCTTCGTCTCGCAAGATCTAAAGAAAAGAAATCAGGTCAGGTTTCATACTTTGCGCCTGGTTTTCTTTTCGTTTGGCATGAACGAGACAAGAGTAAAATTCTAATTAGTTCTAGATATAACTTTTACGCATATTAGGAAGCCAAAAAATGATTGACATTAATAGCAAGAAATATTTATTAATATAATAAAATACGTATAACTTTCAATTACAAAATCCGAATTAAGTTAAATACTTTAAAAGGCAGACAACAATCGTATATCTAAAAATTATGAATATCAGTACATCCTAAACATTAGGCTTTTCGGTATCATTTTAAAGACGATACCATTAAAGAGAGAAAGAGAAAGCAAAACATTCCGATATTATAATCTCTTGTATATTCTGATGGAAAAAACAAAATTTTTGAAATTAAAGTTGGTGAGATGTGGAAAAAGTTTGCCCTAGAGTAGTATTCGAACCGACAACCTCTGTCTTTCCGATACAATGCTATAGCCAACAAAGTATCGAGGAACCCGATGCTACTGGCATAACGAGGCTATATGACTCTCCCCAGCCACCGAAGACATGTTCAACAACCCACTGATCGGCATTGCCCAAGTAGCACTTTTAGTCATGAATACGTCATTGATGACGTCACTAGTATTTTCATTCAAGTAACCGGAACTTGGTGTCGCCACGTTCTGTTTAAGCTGATACTACGTAGTCAGTACCAAAATGGAAAACAATTTTAGGGTAACTATTTGGTGAATAACGTGTATCTGTGACTGTATGGTTCGTTTTAATACAAGCAAAAATTAGGTAATTTTCAATACATTTTGGTCAAATATATTAGCCAATTTAAATCTCAAAAATGTAATATTGGACTTTGGTTTAAATAGTAATTATCATTAAATATCTTATTATAAACAGTGATTCTTTTTCTAACGTAAGGTTTAATTTGTAATCATTCTTAATCTTTATACACACAAAAACAAACATCATAGCTAAATATTTATAGGTTAGATGAAAATAAACAATGATGTTCTATTGGACTTTTACTTTCAGGTTGGCTGCATTTCTATACTGAGAAAATTACTGAACATCAAGTGTCTACGACTGCTCCCATACGCTTTTATAGTTTTGGATTCTTTAAATACGCAACTGTCACTTATACCCAATTACTTTGAGGTCTGCTAGTTATCTACAAAGTTCCCATTAATCCCATACTATATATTATTACCAAGCGTTTACGATTTACGAACATTCCGCCGGTTCTTTAAAATTTGTTTTATTTATTTATTTTACAAAATAAACGGATAAACCATTTTACAATATCAAATACAATAATAAACACTAAATGAACAATGTACAAACAATGAGCATATCTCAAAAATATACAATAAATCTACCTTCTATTAAGCAACAATTTTTTAATGGCGCTCTTGAAACCAGGCAGCGTGCAATTGAAGACATCAAGCTCATCTTGATGTTCGTTAAGAAGCCGAAGAGTTCTGTCAATAGGCGCATGCATACCGTAATTGGTGGCATGGTGTTTTACATAGAATAAGTTATACCGGCGTAATGTTCGAGGACACGTTTAGTTTTATTAATCATAAGAGCTCTGAGCAGTTGGTCTGACCGTTAATAATCTTGAAGACAAAGCACAGGTCATGAAGCAATATCACTTGGTATTCAGTTTCAATATTTGGAGCATATCGGAGCGGTGATAATCCTTCACATTAATGTTAAGCTTGAACGCAGCAAAGCGTAAAAACCTGTTCTGGACCCTCTCAATTGCATCTGCATGGACTTGGTAAAAGGGAGACCACACAACAGAAGCATATTCAAGATTAGACCTAACTAAAGCACAGAAAAGGATTCGGATAACATTAAGAGGAAGCTCAGAACAATTTCTCAACACAAAACCTAGCATCATCATACCCTTAAGGCCAATCCTAGAAATATGCTCACGAAAATTCAGTCTCTCATCGAGTAAAATTCCGAGATCCTTGACGATATGAACTCGCTCCAACTCAACACCATTTATGTTGTAATGAGTATCACGCCTATTAATACCCTTAAAGAAACTGATATAACAGCACATTTTTATATTCAAAAATAAGTGATTTACCATGGTCCAATCCCACAAGGCATTCAGACTATTCTGAAGGGTCACCACATCCTCAGCCTGCTCAATCGGCCAGTAAAATTTTAAGTCATCAGCAAACATGCTTACATTACAGTTGCTGACCCGTTCAATGATATCATTGACAAATAGGTTGAAAAGAAGTGGGGCACAATGGGAGCCCTGCGGCACCCCAAAAGAAACATGGATTAAGGAGGAAATGTGGTTCTTGATCTTGACACACTGTGTCCTGCCTGTAAGAAAGCTCTCCAGCCAGCTCACCAGGGATGAAGAGAAACCCAGGGCATCGTGCTTGGCCAGCAATAGTTTAAAGACAACCCTGTCAAAGGCCTTGGAAAAGTCAGTGTAGATTGCATCCACCTGAACTCCATTCTCCAAAGCTTCCAACAGGTCCGTCTCAAACCTAACAAGACCAATTGTGGTGGATTTGCCAATAGAGAACCCAAACTGCTCATTGTGCACAAGACCGCCACAAGCCCAGCTAAGTTGGTCATATACTAAACTATCAAATAATTTGGATAAAGCTGACTGAATACAAACCCCTCTGTAATTAACATCCTCAGCATAGCCAGATTTAAAAATTGGAGTTATATAGCTGTGTTTCCATATATCTGGAAACGTGGAGTCACGAAGAGACATGTTAAAAATAGTCTGCAGAGGTCCAGCCAAGGTACATATACAGTTTTTAATAAATATGTTTGGTATGTTATCAGGGCCACAATTTATCTTGTCGGGAAGGGCAGAAATTTTATTAAAAACCTCATGGTGACGTTACTAGTGTTGGTAAAATTGTAATCAGGAACAGGGCAATCTGTCTTAACATAAACTTCCGAAAAATGCCTGGCAAACAAATTTACAATATCCTGTCCGTTCTGGCCAATCTCGCCATCAAGATTCATGCAATTTGGAAATCGATTAGATTTACGTTGCTCATTCACATGTCTCCAGAAAAACTTGGAATTCTGGATAAAGATCCCTCTAAATCAACCAAGTGTGTGCTATGACATCTGACAGACTCAAGCTTTACACATTGTATAATCATCCTGACTACGGGACTCCAAGAATTTCTTATGCATAGCTTTTTTCCTAATAATAAGGTGTTTCAATCGAGGACTAAACCATTTGGGAAAATTCGATGTTTTAATTCTTTTCCGAAGTACAAATAAGTCCAAGCAGAAATTCAAAACATCATACAGTCTCTCTACGGCCAAACAAACATTATCCTCACCAAAAAGAGCTTCCCAATCCACACTTGCCAAAACGTCGTTTATAGCCAGATAATTGGCATTTCTGAAATCATAGTAGAACTCATCATATTTCAAATAATCGACTTCGGCTGAAATTTTAAAACAATATGGTTCATGATGCATACTACCTGGCAACAAGACATCGCTTGCTATGACGGATTCGATATCAGAAAGATGAGAAAACAACAAGTCTAAAAATACATTTCGGCTATTGGGTATACAATTTACTTGAAAAAAACCCAGATAGGCAAAGACCTCGGCAACGCCTCGGGCAGGATAATCCTCAGGGCAGCGCACTGTGACACCATAAACACTGTTTTCCCAAGAGGCTGCAGGCAAGTTATAGTCGCCAAACAAGGTTATAGCAGCTGACGGATTATTCATGGACACCTCTTGTACCGATAAACAGTGCTGTTCATATTTATCTTCAGCAGAGTTTGGTGGTAAATATACCCCTCCAAGAATTTAATGGGTTGTGTCGTAACATGCGGAGAGTTGCGGTACTTGAGTCACTACTATAATTCTGCCATCTATCATAATCATAACCATTTGTTTCGTTTTCATTTTTGGTTTCCTTAAAATACCGCTTTAGGTTGTTTTGTTCAGGTATCACATAATCAATTGTGATATTTATGATTTTCTATAAAACGTGGCTGAGTGACGAACGCTACTTTTTTTTTTATGGTATGTGAAGCCATTGTGAACTATTTTAACTAGTCGTAAACGATAACACAACACATACACAACAAATTGATAGCTGTAGACCGAATTACAATGACTTTATAAGGACAAGGACAACAGTGGCGACAATAGAAGCCTACCCGCCAAATTGGTGCAAAAAGGTTTAAATGGGGGCACCCATATTATCGTTAATTTTTTCGCAAAATATGTCACTTGTAAATGTAGGGTTATGTTAATGTTTTATTTTAATAATCTATTAGAACTATCTAGTACGAACTTACTTTTTCATTTAGATTTTTAACAAATAACAATGTTTGTGCAAACGATTAATGAGAGTTGTCTGCCAAGTAAATTTAGTAATGTAATATGTTCTGAAGAAGACCTACAAAATAAAGTTTCTTTTATGCTAATCTTAGAGAGCTTCTACCTCAAATTGAGGTGCTGAATGAAGTAACACATACGCTAAGATATAAAACAAGATTGTCTTTTACAACAAAATAAAACCAAAATATAATATTGTACAATATTTAATAACTTTTCCTGGAGTAAACTCAAACTTTTAAGGTCATAGTTATTTACACATTCATCACAAATACTTTATAAATACAAGCAAAAAACAGGTGAACCAGGTTTAAATACGTGTCTGTATATGGCCAATGATTGAGAATTTCTTGTTTGAATCAATATTAATTTTAATAATCACAAAAAACCAATAAAATGTGACCCTAAAACGACAAACCTCATAAGAAACCCACTTAGGCGAAAATTAAACAAAGCGATTTTAGCAGCAATATGGCCGAACCAATCAAAAATTGGTTACTTTATACTCCTTATAAAATGGCCGATCGAATCTTGTACCAGCGCCCCCTATCTCCGGAACCTCAAGTACAAGAGGTAATAGTTTACTTGTAGTAAATAATTAGTGTAATTCTTACTTCTAAGTTGCAACAGAAGAATAACGACTGGTAATAGCCAGTTGAAAGTAACAGTAGACGATAACTTTTTCTGCTCGGCAACGACTCGTTTTACTTTATAGTAATACGTTATCGGAGTACATTTGAACGTAAGGGAGTAGTCTCTGCAAAGTTCAAGAAGGTACTCATACTTAAAACTTGTAATTTAGTAAACAGATTAAATAAGTAACTTTCAATAATTACTATTATGTCACGGAAAGAAATGACGTAAGTAGTTGCTTGGCAGTAGTTATTATATAATTACCTTACATGAAAAATTACTATAAGTATATATTAAAAACGTGTAACCCAAAGTGTTTGTTGATATATACAGTGTGTCCGAAATTGGTTATGACAGTATTGGGATCTCGGAAACCGTGATAGTTACAAAAACGTTTAAATGGAGAAATTTTTAGACAATTATGTTTGTAATTTAACGCCGTTTTGCTCGCGATTCTATCTTTTTTAGTTTTTGAGATATTTTTGAAAAACCAAAAAAGCATTTTCGAAAAAGTCCTATAATTTATTTATTTATGAAAATTTTCAAAATCTGTAAGAACATTATTAAGGCAACTTTTTACGTAGAATGCATCTATTAAGTCAGATTTTACATACAACGTTTCGATTTTCTAGAACCATCATCAATTTTTTTTTTTCTTATGGCCGCTGTGTTCGATTTTAACAGTTTTGAAAGAGTATTTCTTTAGCTTTTCGGTGTATCACACTTTGTAATTAGGTTATTACTAAAGGTGCAAAAAGTGCGTAGAGGAAATATTTCGTTTTTTGGCATTATCAAAGTATTAAAAATTAATAGTGGCAATATATTATAATTTTCGTTCTACAAAAAATGTAAAAACTACTTAATAACATAATTGATTCGTGTGTTCACACATGTTCAAACTACCACCCGCATATAACACTAACATCTTTGCCCAAGTAGGCTTTGCGTTTGAAACAGTTTAAACATTTTTTTCGAATTATCGATATAAATTAAAATTTAATAGTTTTCAAATAGCAATATTTTTTAAATTGGACATTAAATTCTGCATAAAATCAGTAAGTTCTACAGTAACATTAATACTATGTGCACTGCACATAATGTACCGAAGAACGACTGTCGACAGAACTTCTTTTATGCACTGAGCGAAGAGCAGAAAGTATGCAAGTATGACAAGGAATGGAATGCAAATAAGAATATTTTAAAAAATCTGGTTTTCCATAAAGAATTGAAACAGAACTTCACATTCTGAAATCGAGTTCATGGGATTTAAAAGTACTAACCTTACAAGAATTAACAGAAAATCAGTACTACAGTAACCTACTATAAATTAATAAAAAAATGCTACATAATACTAGGATTAAAAATGTTGACCGTTTTTTCTAAGTGTCCGCATTTCCTTTAAGTTCTGATTACCCGTTGAATGGTATTTCTATTTATATTTTCTAGAATATTTCGGGTTCGCTGCTCAAGAACTTGCCTATTTTCTGGGGGTCAAATTCCATTTTTCGCACATCCCCATAAATAAAAATCCAACGGCGTGATATCCGGGGATCTCGCCAGCGGACAGACCACAACGTTTTCACAAAAGTTTTGTTGTTTGTACATCCCTGCTGTTATGTGCAGACAACCGTCTTGTGAAACCACAAGCTATTAAACTGATCATCTGGCACAGCTTCTCGAATGGCAGGAACTATTTGATTCTGTAACATTGTAAGTTCCAAAAATAGGGACCAATGAGACGATTTCCTAAAAAGTAATGGAAAATATTGAATTATAAGCAATTCAATCTTTACCAAGCATCCCGCACCACACATTAAAACCAAATCGCTCTTTCGATCGCGTAGTTGCGGATTTTCAATAGCCCAATAATGGTGATTTTTTTATTAAAAATGCCACTAAAATCTCATCTGACCAAATGGCTTTATTGGATTTTCTCGACGTCTATTGATATACCAATTACAAAAAACAATTCTTCTTTCGAAATCACCTCAAGTCCTTCACACAGTTACTTTTAAGACGCCATGAACTAGATTTTGGAATTTGAAGTTCTCGCTTCTTCTTGTAGATGAAGTCATCTAAAATATTCGATTTGCCTATTGCGTTGCTCGTTGTCTTTTGCATACTTCTTTGTGCGAATCTTATTAAAACTGCCAAACTCAACCAAGTTTCTAACCAGCGTTTGAAAATAAGTTCTGCCAGGCTGCCATCTTTCGGGGTACGTGTCAAAATACACATCCATGGCCCTGTTTGCATTTCTTTCATTTTAATATAACACACTAACATCAAACATTTCTTCATTAGAAAAGTTTAACCATTGTATGAATGTTAAATAAAACTTAAACGTTGCATTTTTGACAGATTAAAAGCATTCTATTATTTCAAAACCAAAGCCTACTTGAGCAAAGATGTTAGTATTTATCTGCGGCTGGTCATTTGAACATTTGTGAACATTGTGCAATGTTATTGAGTAGTTTTTACTAATTTTTTGTAGAACTGGATGTTGAATTACATATTGCCTTTTAACACTATTAATTTTTAATTTTTACTTTGATAATTCAAAAAACGTTTAAATATTTTCTCTACGCACTTTTAACACAAAGTGTGATACACCGTTGAAAAGCTAAAGAAATACTCTTTTCAAAACTGTTAAAATCGAATATAGCGGCCATAAGAAAAAACAAAATTGATGATGGTTCTAGAAAATCGAAACGTCGTATGTAAAATCTGACTTAATAGGTGCACTCTACTATATGTTCTTACAGATTTTGAAAATTTTCATAAATAAATAAATTATAGACTTTTCGAAAATGCAGTTTTTGTTTTTCAAAATATCTCAAAACTAAAAAAGATAGAATACGGCGTTATTACAAACATAATTGTCTAAAACATTTAAACGTTTTTGTAACTATCACGGTTTCCAAGATCCCAATACTGTCATAACCAATTTCGGACACACTGTATATAGTAGGATTATTAGTAATAAATACGTAAAAACTCTTTAAGAGTAGTAGCGAAAACAGTTGTAGCTACTTTAGTGCTAGCTGGGCAGTCCGGCTCTGTACGAATGCTCTCGTCACATTATTTAGGTTTCGTGCGAGTGTGATTCAAACCCCAAACTGTGGACAGTGCTTTAACCAACTAAGCTATCGAGGAACCCGATAGACGAAGACGAAGACAATGAAAAGTAAAAATCTGCCCTTCAGTGGGATTTGAACCATAACCTCTAACTTATAAGGACAATGCTCTAACCAACTAAGCTATCGAGAAGAATAGCCTACTTTGCCAGTTTGCTATGAGCTTTTTTCGAAAGATTGGTTGATTAGAGTGTATCCCGGCAAACAGAGATTGTAAGTTCCAATCCCACTGTAAATACAGTTTCGACTGTCTTTAACTAAAATTCTTATGTTTTATCCTTACTTATCAATCACACATATAAGGTCTATTACCTTATGTTCTCCGGAACAGCATTCTGAATGGTTGCTTCTGGTGTAGGTTAACAAAGTGTGAAACAGTCCTTGGTTATACAAAACATAAAATATATTTTATACTTTTATTACACATTAAAATGAAAAATAATATAAACTAACCATATCCTTTCGTTATGCTCTTATTCACATTGGATTTGTATTAAATAAATATATATGAAAACTTCGGTATATGAGCTGTGTATAAAAAGCATAAAAACAACACTGCGAGACGTGATTTATTTTCTTTAAGTCTCGAGAGACGAGACTAGAAATATGAGATTATATTTTCTTTGATTTTTGTAGAATAAAACTAAATATAACCAATCATAACCTTATAAGAAAGGTGATCTGCAGTTATATCAATATCACTGTACAGTGTAGTATCAAAATTATATATCTGACAAACACTGGTAAATATTTAAATTTAGCTATACGTTTCCTAATCCCAATTTAATGGAAAATAGAAACAATTTTTATTAGTAGCAACCCAAAAGTTTTTTGTCATATAGTACGATAACGATATTATTAAGTTCAGTAAATAAATTCAAAACATTAATCAAAGAACTACTTATAACTTTGAAAGCACCACTGAAAGGTCGAGTTAATTTTGCATTAATTAGATTTCTCGTTAAATATACTTGGGAAGGCTCAAGTTGAAAGATTTAAGCATATTTGAAGAGAAAGTTGATAGTTCTCGATAAAATAGTTACAGGTCGCTAATGGCAAAGAAAGCTTTTGAGGTAGAAGCGTAAAATATTAAACTTTATATAATATATAACGTTAGCAAGTGCATTATTATAATTCCGTAACTAAAACTGAATAACTTTCCAAAAAAAAATGTTCTAGACAAAATCTAAAATATGCCGGATTTTTTCGATAAGCTTTTGCTTAAATAGTGACTTTTACACATGCCATTCATATCGTAATTTTTAATTTGACATTTTAGCAGCCTAGTAGCCCAAAAACAAGATCTTTATAAATATTTTCATTTTCAGACAAATTTCCCAGTTATATTAAGTAATCTTAGAAATACAGATTATTTTACTTAACAAATAACTTAATTAAGACTATAACTAATAGGAGCTAAATATTTCCTTTTTAAACATTCTGCAATTTTACAAATAATAGATATTATAAACATATAAAAAATATAAAAGGATAATAAAGCTAAAACATTTAAAGTTTTGCTAACAGAACACTTTTTTAAATATTTAAATATAAAAGAATAAAAAAACACATTGAACATCTTGTAAATATAAGTTTTTGAATTAGGAGCGAATCTAATAATTAAATAACCATTTTTTGTTAGGTTGGCCTTGACTAAAAAGTCACATTTTCACCAAGGTGTGGTGTATAATATTATTTTTTCAATTTTCAGTATATACTCTTGAACCAGATATAATATTTTTTAGAGTTTTTTGTTATATTTAGTTATAGTTTTATTGTAGACGTCAGCTTTTTTTATATAAGCAACATTATCCAAAACATATAAGTAAATAATCAGCTTTACAAATTGTTAAAAACTAAAATAATTAGTAAAATTGACCTTTAACTTGAAAACACCTAAATTCATATGTAACCCGACACTTTTGCAATCGCTCCCTTTCCCCGCTTTACTTTAGAAATACAGAGACAATAAATGTTCCGTGACCAGTACAAAGTCACTTAAAATCGTCAATATTCCACAAAGTGTATAACTACTAAAATTATATGGAAAGAAACAGATTACTCTAGATTGGGCAAATTTCCAAGTCATCGCGAAAAAAAATCAAAATGCTCAGTTTTGCTAATTTGGTTCACTGGCCTACAAGTTTCAAGTTTTTTTTCTATTCCCAATAAAAACTATTTTCTTGGATTCAACTAGACACAAATAATCCATAATCACCTCTTAAAGTTAATAGTTGCCTCGGCTCGCCAAAATAAAAGCTTTTGTAGTTTATTATAAAATTATATTTTATTATAAGACATAATAAGATAACGTTATTACAAAAAGGATCTAAGCCGTGTATATTCGCCGAGTTATTTTTAGGCAAGG